>JAIOJX010000006.1:25135586-25547086 GCA_022376925.1 Tragulus kanchil | reverse complement strand
GACATTACCTCTATCTTATAAGAGAGGGAAAAATGTCCTTTCAACAGTTAAAACTTTATAAAGATCATATAAAAATCTTTATAAACATTATATAAAGAGTGGATGCAGAATGCATTTTACATATTTTTCCAATTTCTCTACTTGTCAACAAAGCCTACATGAAATTGTTTAATTTAAAGAAAAATATTTTCAATTAAAAACTAAAATACTAATAATATTACTAGTATGTAAAATAATAAATATTTCTATTTGTGTGTATGAAAGCATTTATCCAAATTCTTAGGCTAAAAAAAAACAACCACAAAGCTTACTAGTTTAATTTACTCACCTTTAATAACATTGGTGCAAATACTTGCCGTACTGCATGGTACAGGGAATTAATAGGTGATTCTAACATAGACGAAACAAGAATGTTATTATGTAGATTCTGATCAGTAATTACTTCGGGTCGCAGCTTGAAAAACACCAGCACTTTATCTTTTGTGTCAGCAAAATCAATCTAAAAAGATAAACAAATGACTTTCAATTTTATTTTCATAAAGTTAATATTTGAAAATATTTCCCTAAAATGTTATTTCACTATAATTTTACCCTTTGGTAAAAGTATACTTTAGAAATGGTTATAGTATATTACAACCAATCTGTCTTTGCTCCATAAGAAAACCTGGGTTTTAAAATTGTATCCCCACTTATATGTGACTGTATCACAAAGCTACTTTGATAAGTGATAACTAATTATAGAGAGAAAGCACTAAATAAGTATTGTTGACATGCACTGCTAACTACTCCACTCCATCCAGATTTAGTCATACTACAGATCAGAGCTGTGTGCTCCAGGTACACACTAGTGAGTAGTACTTCTCCACTATACTCCAAAAACTCTATAAGCAAGGACATTAATTACCCTCTTGCATGTGTGCTAAGTCATTTCAGTCATGTCCAACTCTCTGTGACCCTATGGACTGTAGCCTGCCAGGCTCTTCTGTCCACGGGATTCTCCAGGCAAGAATACTAGAGAGGATTGCCATACTCTAATAAAAGGAATCTTCCCAACCCAGGGATCGAACCCATTTCTCTTATGGTTCTTGCACTGGTAGCTGGGTTTTTTACCACTAACAACACCTGGGAAACCCAATTACCTTCTTGCTGAAAACAAAGTTGATATAAACTCAAAACTACCAAAACAAACTTAGGTTGTCTTAGGAGATCCTAAAATCATCTATACCTGAATCAATGTCTTTCCTTAAAGTATCTGAACATCAAACTTTCTTACTAACGTGTCATAAACCTAGGTTATTTAAAATTAGAACTGTCTGACCTAAACTGGAATTCACTAAAGCAATCATGTTTAAAATAGGTCAGTTCATGGCAACTAGTTCATTAGCTAAAAAGTGTAGAGTCCAAAAGAGGTGTTTGCATTATACACATATTCACAGAATTTCTCATTCCTTTTCCCAGGAAGAGAAGTCTACGCATTAAATATTTTCAAACAAGTTCACTGCTGTACATAAAACCACACTAAAAATGAGTGAGCTTTTGTGCTACTTTTCTTTTATCCTAACCATCATGTATTCTTAGCCCCTAAGAAAAACTGGCATTTACATCATGTTTTGCTTATCTCAAACTCTCCGACTTTCAATTTTATTTTCATAAAGTTAATATTTGAAAATATTTCCCTAAAATGTTATTTCACTATAATTTTACCCTTTGGTAAAAGTATACTTTAGAAATGGTTATAGTATATTACAACCAATCTGTCTTTGCTCCATAAGAAAACCTGGGTTTTAAAATTGTATCCCCACTTATATGTGACTGTATCACAAAGCTACTTTGATGATAAGTGATAACTAATTATAGAGAGAAAGCACTATATAAGTATTGTTGACATGCACTGCTAACTACTCCACTCCATCCAGATTTAGTCATACTACAGATCAGAGCTGTGTGTTCCAGGTACACACAAGTGAGTAGTACTTCTCCACTATACTCCAAAAACTCTATAAGCAAGGACATTAATTACCCTCTTGCATGTGTGCTAAGTCATTTCAGTCATGTCCAACTCTCTGTGACCCTATGGACTGTAGCCTGCCAGGCTCTTCTGTCCATGGGATTCTCCAGGCAATACTAGAGTGGGTTGCCATACTCTAATCCAAGGAATCTTCCCAACCCAGGGATCGAACCCATTTCTCTTATGGTTCCTGCACTGGTAGCTGGGTTTTTTACCACTAACAACACCTGGGAAACCCAATTACCTTCTTGCTGAAAACAAAGTTGATATAAACTCAAAACTACCAAAACAAACTTAGGTTGTCTTAGGAGATCCTAAAATCATCTATACCTGAATCAATGTTTTTCCTTAAAGTATTTGAACATCAAACTTTCTTACTAACGTGTCATAAACCTAGGTTATTTAAAATTAGAACTGTCTGACCTAAACTGGAATTCACTAAAGCAATCATGTTTAAAATAGGTCAGTTCATGGCAACTAGTTCATTAGCTGAAAAGCGTAGAGTCCAAAAGAGGTGTTTGCATTATACACATATTCACAGAATTTCTCATTCCTTTTCCCAGGAAGAGAAGTCTACGCATTAAATATTTTCAAACAAGTTCACTGCTGTACATAAAACCACACTAAAAATGAGTGAGCTTTTGTGCTACTTTTCTTTTATCCTAACCATCATGTATTCTTAGCCCCTAAGAAAAACTGGCATTTACATCATGTTTTGCTTATCTCAAACTCTCCTTTTCACACATTAGACTTCTATTACTAGTATGATCATTTTATTCCACTGACAAGCAAGGGGGAACAGTAAGCTGCAGATAACCTGAAAAATTCATTCCTTGATAATTAAAGAGACCACTTGAACTTTTCTATTCCCACCTATCTGAAGAAAGAATATTCAAAAAACACATATTTTAACATGATACTGTGAAAACAGCAACGATAGTCACTGGCCAAGGTTCTCTGGGGCATCAGGACGATGAGTTTTGTCCTAGGCAAAGCCAAAGTTATAGCAAAGGATGAAAAGGCTGCTGTTCATCATTGGCAACTGCTATTTATTCTTAACTCTAATCTGACAACTATTAAGGTGTAAATAGGGCTTCCCAGGTCATGAAAGTGGTAAACAATCCATCTGCCTTCTGCAGGAGATATAATAGACACGGGCTCGATCCCTGGGTCAGGAAGATCCCCTGGAGGAAGGCATAGCAACACACCCCAGTATCCTTGCCTGGAGAATCCCTTGGACGGGGAAGAGAGGCCAGCTACAGTCCACAGGGTCACTGGATACGACTGAAGTGACTTAGCACATATGCAAAGTGTAAATATGTTATCTTTTGAGGCTGCAAAGTATCTCTATCACCTCTTAGGATCCCTCAGGGATCAGCATATACTACAACCTTCTCCTCGTTTTGTACAGTTCACAAACTCAAATTATTTCTACATTTTTTTGAAAAATCAAAAGAATATTTAACAATATGAAATTCAAGTACCAATATCCATAAACAAAGCTGAACGAAGTCACACTCAGTCATTCACATATTGTTTACCTCTGCTTTAACTGGAAAAGCTGGGGTTGTGACAGAAAAAAAATCATGTTTAAAATAGGTCAGTTCATGGCACTGTTCTTAGGAAGCAGAGTCCAAAAGAGGTGTTTGCATTATACACATATTCACAGAATTTCTCATTCCTTTTCCCAGGAAGAGAAGTCTATGCATTAAACATTTTCAAACAAGTTCACTGCTGTACATAAAACCACACTAAAAATGAGTGAGCTTTTGTGCTACTTTTCTTTTATCCTAACCATTATGTATTCTTAGCCCCTAAGAAAAACTGGCATTTACGTCATGTTTTGCTTATCCCAAACTCTCCTTTTCACACATTAGAGTTCTATTACTAGTATGATCATTTTATTCCACTGACAAGCAAGGGGGAACAGTAAGCTGCAGATAACCTGAAAAATTCATTCCTTGATAATTAAAGAGACCACTTGAATTTCTCTATTCCCACCTATCTGAAGAAAGAATATTCAAAAAATAAGTATTTTAACATGATACTGTGAAAACAGCAACGATAGTCACTGGCCAAGGTGCTCTGGGGTATCAGGACGATGAGTTTTGTCCTAGGCAAAGCCAAAGTTATAGCAAAGGATGAAAAGGCTGCTGTTCATCATTGGCAACTGCTGTTTATTCTTAACTCTAATCTGACAATTATTAAGGTGTAAATAGGGCTTCCCAGGTCATGAAAGTGGTAAACAATCCATCTGCCTTCTGCAGGAGATAGAATAGACACAGGCTCGATCCCTGGGTCAGGAAGATCCCCCGGAGGAAGGCATAGCAACACCCCCCCAGTATCCTTGCCTGGAGAATCCCTTGGACGGGGAAGAGAGGCCAGCTACAGTCCACAGGGTCACTGGATACGACTGAAGTGACTTAGCACATATGCAAGGTGTAAATATGTTATTTTTTGAGGCTGCAAAGTATCTCTATCACCTCTTAGGATCCCTCAGGGATCAGCATATACTACAACCTTCTCCTCGTTTTGTACAGTTCACAAACTCAAATTATTTCTACATTTTTTTGAAAAATCAAAAGAATATTTAACAATATGAAATTCAAGTACCAATAATAAGTAAAGCTGAACGAAGTCACACTCAGTCATTCACATATTGTTTACCTCTGCTTTCTCAAGGCGATGGAAAAGCTGGGGTTGTGACAGAGCCCTTACAATCTATCAACCAAAAATATTTATTATCCGCCCCATTTAGAAAAGATAAGCCAACCTCTGTCCTACAGCATAAATCAGATCCTATCTCTCTCGTCAATGACTTCCTATTTCAACCTAAATGGTCCAAAAGGTGCAAAATGCTCAGCCCATACTATAACCTTCCACACTCTTTGGTCATTCATTAAATGTCAGCAATGACTGTGGATTTCTTTTTTTTCCAGTACCTTGAAACCAAGCTAAGATCCAGCTTGAGGGCTTGATACTTACCTGTTTTTTGTTTGTTTTTTTTTTTTCCTGAGAAAACTCTTTCCCTAAGTCTGCCTACAACTAACTCACTTCAAAGGTCACTAACTCAAAACAGGTATTCCCACCTCCCTATTTTAATGCAGTCTCCTACCCCATCCCAATCACTACTTTAACATCACTCTATTTTTACTAACAAAATTATGTTACATTATGTATCTGTGTGCATGTGTTTGCCCTATTGAAAGTTTACTCCCTTGACATATTCGTGGCTTTATCCCCAGCACCCAGGACAATGCCAGACCCATAGCAGGTGAATTAATATGTTACTCTGCTAAATCATGCTGACTCTCAGACATCCAAAGTACAACTTAAGGGCTTCCCTGGTGGTCCAGTGGGTAAGGACACCGCCTTGCAGTGCAAGGGGCGCCGGTTCGAGCCCTGGCCTGGGAAGATCCCACGTGCCGCAGAGCGGCTGGACCCATGTGTCCAATTACCGAGCCGGAGCTCTGGAGCACATGTGCCCAGAGCCGGTGCTCTGCGACAACAGAGGCCACTGCGATGGGAGGCCCTCACGGGCCAAAAGAACAAAGATGGATGAAAATAGATAAATGAAAGACCAATAGAAGTGGTCCACCCATCCCCCTCCTTCCCCAACCCCCCCACCACAAAAATAAAATAAAATAAATAAAGTACAACTTAAGATATAGCAAAACATTTTCAAATACAACTAAATACCTGTAGTGTGATGTAAAACTATATAAAATATATGGTTGGGCTCTACTAGCTTAAGTATTAATGTAAAAAAGTCATAGCTTCAATTTTCACTACCCAACCCAAGGTATTTTTTCACAAATCCAAAACCCTCATCTTGTTTTCCCATTACATTCAGAGGCATGTATAGTAGTGTACCTTGACTGTATCATTTGTTGAGTACCTTTCATCCTAGGACACCCATAATGATGCTCTAGAACACAGAAGAAGGGGGTCCTATTGTGAATTATATAATACAACCTATTGGAGAGGATTTCCTGGTGGCTCAGACAGTAAAAAATCTCCATACAAAGCAGGAGACTCAGTTTGATCCCTGAGTCAGAAAGATCCCCTGGAGAAGGGAATGGCAACCCACTACAGTATTCTTGCATGGAGAATTCCACGGACAGAGGAGCCTGGCAGGCTACAGTTGTTAGGTATGATTATCAATGCTTAAAGTTTAAACTTTCTATCTTACCATTTCAAAATATTTGAATTCCTAACTATTCATTCCCTCAAGTAAATTTAAACTCAGTATATAATACAAAAAAAGATACACTAGAATTTGCTCCAAAGAACCTCAAAAGAGAAAAAGAAACAGGGTTTAAATAAATAAGGCAAATATCTTGTTCATAGTTATAACCTAAATGTATAGTTGCATTGGAGAAGACTCCTGAGACTCCTGAAAGTCCCTTGGACAGCAAGGAGATCAAACCAGTCAATCCTAAAGGAAATCAACTCTGAATATTCATTGGAAGGAATGACGCTGAATCTGAAGCTCCAATAGTTAGGCCACCTGATGGGTAGAGACGACTCACTCGAAAAGACCCTGACGTTGGGAAAGGCAAAAGAAAAAAGGGGAAGGCAAAAAGAGAAGGGGACTACAAAGGACAAAATGGTTGGATGGCATCACTGACTCAATGGACATGAGTTTGAGCAAGCTCTGGGAGATAGTGAAGGACAAGGAAGCCTGGTGTGTTGCAGTCCATGAGGTCGCAAAGATTCAGACACGACTGAACGACTAACGGAACTGAAATGTAGTATTCAAAAAAAAAAAACGAGAAAGACAATAATTGTCCTCTTCAGGGGCACACTGGGAACTTCCTTTGGCCAGGTGGGACGCAAGCTTGGAAACTACAACCTGAGGCACGAGGCCGGCGCAGCTCATCCGGAAGAAACAGCCTTGGGCCCTCTAAGAGGATCCAACCAGGAAGGCTGAAAGCTGAGCCGGGGGACGTAAAGGGAGGTCAGGGCAGGGGTTCAGGGAAGCATACCCCGTTGGAAAACGAAATTCCAGCGTCGGATCTCTGCACTCTGAGGACCATCTCGTTCCCGTCGTCCAAGAACTGCCTCAGTTCAGAACTGCTGCTCAGCAGCTGCTGGTCCCAGGATTCCCCTATCAGTCCGAAGTAATTTTTTGTAGTGGCTAAGAGGAACATCTTCCGGACGTCCCCGGTTCTGCCTGCCATAATTCTGGAGGACAGGGGAGGGGAGAAGGCAAAGAGGGAAGGATAAAGAAAACAGTAAGCAGAGAAGTGAAGGGAAGAAAACAACTCCGCTCACAGCGAGCTTTCCAACGGACCTGCAAAGCTTTCCAACGGTCCGGCGGATCTTTCCAAACGGCCTGCAGAGCTTCCGGTTGCCACAGGAAGTCGCTATGGCGACGGAGCACTACGTAGTCAACGCGCAGAGTGAGCTCTCTGCTAATTAATTCAATTACTTTTAGTTACATGGCCAGTGGTAGTTAATTATTTGGCCATGCCCTCACCCAGACAGCACAGTGCTTCAATAGTTAACTGAACACAAATATGAGAATTCCAGGAATCCTATATTTATAGCATAAAGGAATAATTTTGGACACAAAAGGCACCAATGAGTGATTAGCACCAACAAGTGATTGAGTGACTATAGACCTCGAATCTGAGAAAGCCTTCACTCAAAGGGAAATAAAATCTCTGCAAAGCTTTACTATAGTTAATGAGGAGACATGCTATTTTCTCTAAATCAAAAATATATTTAATTTATTTAATTCATCACATCTAGTAATTTGTTTCTCAAGGAAGACTCCCAAGAACTCCAACTTCTATATATTTAGACATCTAATTTCACATCACATGACAAAGTTAAGGAGATGTTATAGACTCGTTATCTAATCACACCCCCAACTGCAACAGTTTATTCTAAATCCAGTCCACTTTAGAATTCAGATAAAACGTTGACCACAGCGGAAAATTCATTTCAACAGAACAACTAATTATTCAAATAAAGTTTTCCAAATGGTTTTGTCATATAAATGCATACAGGTCTATAAGAAACTTGGCAGCATTAAATACCAAGTATATTTAACTTGTTGTTAACATTAATTTCAAAGATAGTATCTCCCAACATGCAACAGTTTATCAAAAGTTGGGAAGGTGGAAATTAGTCATTAAAACCAGATTCCACTGCCACAGACGAAGAAGAACATAAGAATCCTGTTAATGTTTTCATCTCATTTTCAACTTTCTACTGAATCTAAGAAAATCTTAGGGAAAGCTATATCTGAGGCCAGATTTTAAACACATTTCTTTAAAAATCTGCATGCGAAACATTTCAGGTTTGAATCTTGGCCAGTTGATAGGACAAAAGTCAGTGTTCAGAATTGCAACACTCATCTATTTGTTAGAGATAATAGACCTCTGTTAAAACTTAATATAGACAGCTTTAATACACAGTGTGCTCTTTCTTTGTGCTCTCAATATCCAAATTCTAATAAAGGTTAAGATTGAAAAAATTTAAATCCCTTTATTTGACACTGGTCTTCTGTTTCTTCATGCATCATCTTCAGCTTACCTTGTGGAGACAAGGGTGCAGAGACATTGACGTGAGGAGAGTCAGCAGGCTTTAAACTCAGGTTTTCCCACAGATCCTCTAAACCTGCCGATCGCACGTCAGAGGACTTAAATAATGCGTCTGCATGCCTACAATGAATTTATTGCATAAATGTTTATTAGTAAGCCCACCGAAATATTTTTGTATTTGAGAGTGAAGAGTTTCTAGAAAGTTTAAGTATTTCAGAGCAAAAGCATAACAAATGCAGATTCTAAGAGGTGAATAAAATACAAAACACGCCACTTTCCTTCTCGAGCCTGAATATACGCACTGTAAATAAATTCTCCTTTAAGCATTTACAGTAATTCAGTGACTAAAATTTTAGTCTCCAGTTTTAAAACATCGTCAATCTTCATTATGCTTGCTGTTTTTATTAGTTATCTCTATTTCCAGGGCATTCTCTGGTAGACAGTGCTCATCAAATACAGGTCTACAGTCCCCTAATTCTGAAGCCCAAAAAGCTTTGAAAAATTCAAAGTTGTCTATTCAGAATTCATATCATGGCAAAACCTGTTCTGAGACTATCATAGCTTTTCAATCTATCCCATTTAATATGAGTATTTTCACTGCTGAAATATTAATATGTTTGATTACCAAATACTGTCCCAGATCCCTCTAGGAGTATTATTTGCATGCGTGCTCAGTTTGCTCAGTTGTGTCCAACTCTTTTACGACCCCGTGGACTGCAGCCTGACAGGCTTTTCGGTCCATGGAATCTTCCAGGCAAGAATACTGGAAGGGGTTGCCATTTCCTGCTCCAGAGGATCTTCTTGACCCAGGGATCGGACCCATGTCTTCCTAAATGCATCTGTTCAAAGGTCTCAGATAAAGCACAGCAATCTACATTGGAAAAGTACTGATTGTGCTCTAATTGTCCTTCTACTTCCTTCCTCTACAGAAGTAAATTTTATCATCTTTTACATATAGAATTAAAGATCATTTGAAAGTCAGTACACTAAACCTCTGACTTTGGGTCAGATCTGAATTTTGTAAGTTTCAATTACATGGTTATCTTCTCACAGTTTAGCTGAGAGGAAGAAAAGTGAAAAGTTTTATTTCATGAAAAATAAGTTAACTATGCACTTATGATTTAGATCCATTTCAGTCACTGGGTTATACAATTCTGTCTTCCTTTAAATGGTTCCTCCTTCTCCACCACTGCCACCTACTTTCCCCTCATCTCCAGACCACAATATTGCAATAGATTCCTACCTAGCTCTCCCCATTAGGCCGTTCATATAGCTGCCAGGATGAACTTTCTGAAGGTCAATCTTATCATCCTTAGTCTTTTTTTATTTTTTTCTTAATCATAAGGGCGCTTTATTTGGGGGAGGAGGCAGGCTGGGGAGGGAGCTGGGTGGGCGGGCTACTTCTATTGGTCTTTCATTTTATCTATTTTCATCCATCTTTGTCCTTTGGCCCGCATGGGTCTTGCATCGCAGTGGCCTCTGCTGTCTCAGAGCACTGGCTCTGGGCGCATGTGCTCCAGAGCTCCAGTTTGGTAACTGGACACATTTGTCCAGCGCCCGCGCACGTGGAATCTTCTCAGCCAGGGATCGAACCAGCGCCTTGCACTGCAAAGCGGTGTCCTTACCCACTGGACCACCAGGTTCTGAGACTATCATAGCTTTTCAATCTATCCCATTTAATATGAGTATTTTCACTGCTGAAATATTAATATGTTTGATTACCAAATACTGTCCCAGATCCCTCTAGGAGTATTATTTGCATGCGTGCTCAGTTTGCTCAGTTGTGTCCAACTCTTTTACGACCCCGTGGACTGCAGCCTGACAGGCTTTTCGGTCCATGGAATCTTCCAGGCAAGAATACTGGAAGGGGTTGCCATTTCCTGCTCCAGAGGATCTTCTTGACCCAGGGATCGGACCCATGTCTTCCTAAATGCATCTGTTCAAAGGTCTCAGATAAAGCACAGCAATCTACATTGGAAAAGTACTGATTGTGCTCTAATTGTCCTTCTACTTCCTTCCTCTACAGAAGTAAATTTTATCATCTTTTACATATAGAATTAAAGATCATTTGAAAGTCAGTACACTAAACCTCTGACTTTGGGTCAGATCTGAATTTTGTAAGTTTCAATTACATGGTTATCTTCTCACAGTTTAGCTGAGAGGAAGAAAAGTGAAAAGTTTTATTTCATGAAAAATAAGTTAACTATGCACTTATGATTTAGATCCATTTCAGTCACTGGGTTATACAATTCTGTCTTCCTTTAAATGGTTCCTCCTTCTCCACCACTGCCACCTACTTTCCCCTCATCTCCAGACCACAATATTGCAATAGATTCCTACCTAGCTCTCCCCATTAGGCCGTTCATATAGCTGCCAGGATGAACTTTCTGAAGGTCAATCTTATCATCCTTAGTCTTTTTTTATTTTTTTCTTAATCATAAGGGCGCTTTATTTGGGGGAGAGGGCAGGTTGGGGAGGGAGCTGGGTGGGCGGGCTACTTCTATTGGTCTTTCATTTTATCTATTTTCATCCATCTTTGTCCTTTGGCCCGCATGGGTCTTGCATCGCAGTGGCCTCTGCTGTCTCAGAGCACTGGCTCTGGGCGCATGTGCTCCAGAGCTCCAGTTTGGTAACTGGACACATTTGTCCAGCCGCTCCGCGGCACGTGGAATCTTCTCAGCCAGGGATCGAACCAGCGCCCCTTGCACTGCAAAGCGGTGTCCTTACCCACTGGACCACCAGGGAAGTCCCATCCTTAGTCTTTCTGTGGCCTCCCCAACATCTGTGTGATCACATGCAAACTCCCTAAAATGTCCTTTGAAACTTCCTGCATTATGGCTCCTTTCATATTTCACAACTGCTCTTTTCTGGATCTTAGTAATGACCCACCTGCTTATCTTCACCTCTCCTATGCTCATACCATGTTGGATATAAACTCTGTAACATTCTTTATAATTGTAACTTGAAGCATAAAAATCAACGTTTGTTGATGGTTTCTGCTAAATATATGAACAAGAATTCTATGAGGTACCAAGTAAAAGTTCACTCAGCTTTATCAAAGAGAAGGAAGTGGCAATCCACTCCAGTATTCTTGTCTGGAAAATTCCATGGACGGAGAAGCCTGGCGAACTACAGTCCATGGGGTTTCATTTATATATATACAGGGTTTCCCTGATGGCTCAGTGGTAGGGAATTTTCCCGCAATGCAGGAGACCTGGGTTCCATCCCTGGGTTGGGAAGACCCCTCCTAGAGGAAGGTATGGCAACCCACCTCAGTATTCTTGCCTGGAGAATTCTATGGACAGAGGAGCCAGCTGCGGTTAATGGGGGACACAGAGTCAGACCTGACTGAAGTGACTAAGAAGCAGTTACTTTATCAAATTTACCCACAGACCCAGAATTTAGTCTAATTTACTATTTCAAAAGTAAAAGAGAGTCAGCATCTCATTAAAAAATGCACAATATCCTGGGGCCTCGCTGGTGGTCCAGTGGCCAAGACTTCACACTTCCAACACAGAGAGTCTGCGTTCAATTCCTGGTCAGGGAGTAAGATCCCACATGTTGCAACTAAGACCTGGTGCAGTCAAATAAATAAATACATAAAAAATTTTTAAAAATAGACAATATCCTGCCAATACCCCCTGCCAATATTATGAGACTGACTATGCTAACAAGGTACCTCTTCTCGCCAATACTCAATGCAAATCTAACATATACTCACCTGGAAGGTGAACAAAGTTTGTTCTCTTTGCCTAATTGACTATCTCGGTTAGGTATCGTTGTGAATCTATAAAGGCTGGAACTACTATCTTCAAATGTAGGTTTTTTGTCTTTTCCAAAGACTTTGGTTGGAACCGCTTCAAATATTTTGTAGTCCATAAGTGCCTGACAAACTCTTACCACTTTGGCCCGAGGAATATCTACATCACCAAAATATTTATTCTGCATTAGGTGAGAAAAAATGACATCCACAGCTTCTGAACCAACAAAGCAGTCATTGTGTCTTTTTAAATGGTGCCTTCGTCTCTTCACCTCCACTTGGGTCTGAAGAGTGGTGATAATGCTGCTCCAAACGTACGTGGCTCCGAATGGCTTCTGGGCTACACTGAAACCTGGAGTCGGAAAAAATCAGTCACCTCACTCATCTGTCCGAAGGTCAAAGCAATCTGTATGCAAAAAGTAGCAATCTCCAAAGTTATTAATAAGGAGCAATTAGGAGGGCAGCTTGTTACTGAAATATGAAATTACTAGTTGCAATTCATTAAAAAAATGAGAGCCTGCTATATGCTAAACACTGTTCTGTGTATTAGGATACAACAGTGGGCAAAATAAAGTCCCTGTTTGTAAGGATTTTGTGGGAAGATACAGGCAACCCATATGTGTTAGATCAGTGCCAAGAAGACAAGGAAAGCCAGATAAGAAAGAGAATACTATTGCAGATGGGAGGTCAGGAAAAACCTCTCTGATAAGGTGGTCTCTGAGCAGAGGCCTGAGTAAAACCAGGGGGCAAGCTGTGAAGTTATCTGAGGGGAAACGCGGAGAGGACAGAAAGAACAAAGGCCCAGAGGAGGGGCGAGGTGCTCTGCTCCAAGAACAGGAAGGCGGCTACCATGACCTGAGCAGGTGATCTAGGGAAAGAACAATAGGAAGAGAGACCAGAGAGGAGTGAAGCTGGGATTTGGAGTAGGGGGTACAGATCAAGTAGGACCTTGTGAGAGTTACCGCTTATGTACAAGGAGCTCTATTAAATGCCTTATATAAATAATCTAATCATTTTAGCAACTGAAGCAGACATCACCTCTATTTGAGAGATGGAAAACAGAGGCTAAGTAGAACTTCTGAACATCATATTGTAACAGGTGGTACCGAGATTTGGTTTAGTCAGATAGCAAGCCAGACAGACAGACATATAGTTATAGATAAACAGACAGACACATACACACACAATGCTTGCTGGAACAGACTAATCTTTTAAAAACTTCCTATTACGCGTGCTCATGAATTAAGTGCTTTGTAAACAGGGGAACAGTTGGGTTCCTGCTCATTAGGAGGTTAGAGCCTATGGCAAAGATAGGAAAAGCACAGAAATAAAGGCTTTAGCCAAACAGAAAAGAAAGAAAATGTGCTTTCAAAGATTTATCATATTTTCCTCACTTCAATAAATTGATACGTGGCACAACTACAAAGAAGAAAAGGAGAAACAATGAAAAGAAAATGGACCTTAAGGTTTAGCAAGCTAATGGAATTAAATCTAGCTAATCATCAGCTCAGTGGCTAGCTGGCTTGCTCTTTCTTTTCATGTAAACAGAGTATACCTTTTTGTGTGCTATAATTTTAATGACCCTCTGAATATTCATTGGTTTCACCTGTTAAGCCCTCATTTTTGTTAAGTATATAACTTCCTTTATTTTCAAGATATTTTGGCAGAGAAACTGAAAACTGATTACTTCCCTTAAGGTAGTCTAAAAAAAGAAAACATGCAACAGCACAGCAGTAAGGAATAAGGGGAGTTATAATTAAAGAATCTCCTACTTGGCATTACCTTCTTTCCTTTTTTAGACAGAGTGTGTAAGATGAAAGCAAAGCTCAGTTTCTGAAGCACAGTGAAGTTCCACTTGTGAAGCCCCTTGGCAGTTGAGTGGTTAGGACTCCACACTGCCACTGCCAGGGGCCTGCGTTCCATCCCTGACTGGGGAACTATAAGCTTTGTGGCATGGCCGGAAAAAAAACACAAGACTCAACTCAGCACACGGGAGTCATCAATTCTAAGGGGGTCATTTGAAATTCATCTTTTGTGGTGCAACAAATAAAGGGGCTGCAGTGACTCACCATGTATTCACTTCTAGTGCAGCTTTGTAGCTACCATGCAAATGATGAACACACACATACAAACACAAAAACCTTCTCTATTTATATATACCCAGTACCAAAAGTAGATGGTTAATTTTACTATCTACCCATTTTTATGATGTTAATTTAAAGTAATCAGCAAACCTGTTTTTAATTATCAAACTATTTTAAAATTCCAGGTACTTCATAATCCATTACTAAACAAAAGAAGGAAGGAAGTGATTGATGCCTATTTTCCAAATATGGGAGCAGTTTTTAGAACTGAATTATGGAGACTCAACTAGATAAATCAAGTTGACACTAGATTTACTATGGGTACCGGAGGAGGGCAGGGCAACCCACTCCAGGATTCTTGCCTGGAGAATCCCAAGACGGCGGAGTCTGGTGGACTACGGCCCCTAGGGTTGTGAAGAGCTGGGCAGGACTAAAGCGACTCAGCACGCACAGACTTACGCATGCACTGCAGCGAGTCTCTACTCAGTAGACCCAGAATCACGCACTGGATAGAATCTCAAAATATGCCCAGGTCATTTTCCTGGTGTCCAGAACCAGGAGTAGCTATATTGTTTCCAGTCACTATGCCGACATAAAAAGAGGATTAGCACTGAATATTCCAACTTCCTAACATACCAGAGACTACAGTTGAGACTTAAATGAACTCAATATCTACTAACAAAAGGACAAACTCTGCCTTCTTTCATTTAATTCTGATAAACTTCTCTGAAACAGTTATTAATAATCCTATAAGAAACTGAGGCTCAGTGAATTAGACTTACTCTCAGTTTTACGCTAGTGAAATATATACTAGTGTTTCCCAGTACTTAAATAGAAATATATTAAAAGTAAATCACCAAAAAAATAAAGTAAATCACCAGATAGTTTAGCATTAACTTTTCATTAAGGCTTGGATTAACTGGAAGAGCTTTAAAGTGAGCCAATGAAAATAAAGAAACAAACAAAAAACAACTTTAAGGTTTGCAAATCCTTAACCAAGCTATTTAAAAATACTTAGTAGTCATTAATCCTAAAATAAAGATAGGTATCATAAATTCTGATATATACTATCCACAGTACACAAGAAAGGAAAATAAGCAAGGTATAAACTATCAGAGCTCAGATTACTTACTACATATCAACAAAATGGGCTTCTAGGCTAGTAATAATATTAAAGATGAAACATATATAATAACAGTTGAGCTATCTATAAGCAAGCATACAAATCCTAAAAGATAAGGCTGACTCACTTATTAATTTGAGATCAATAAGACAACTGATAGGAGTGAGAGCCTCAGTGACGTGAAAACAGCTAATCTTCACCGAGGAACTAGGAAACACAGAGTGTATTTCCCCATATTAACTTGCTGTTTAAATATGGGAAATCAGGAAGTCTTGCAGGTTGGATAACACAGTATAAAAGATTAAAGAACAGGTTAGAGCAGGATAGTAGGCACCTGTGAGCCATACACTGTTTCCAGAGTCCTCCAGGCATAATACAATTCAGCTCTTTCAGGCTCCCCTCTGTTCTCACTGACCATTAATTTTGCAACCATTGCATCCTGGGCCCCTCAAGCATCGCCACCCACAGACCCAAACTAGCTCATGTTCATACAGATACTTTAATACATAACACCCTGAACTTGACAAGCAAATGTGCCAAAATCCACACTAGGATAACCTGTTTTGGTAATGCTGACTTCACCAGTTGAACACAAATCCCCATATGCTAGTTTGAAACTTATTTATCATCATCTAAGAGCTGAAATGAACATTGGGATCACTGACCATCACCCGGTAAGATGAATGACTGTGACTTCTAAACACATTCTGGAGACCAGAGGTATACAATGAATGGTTTGTACGTCTAGCCATCAGAATTTAAGTTTCAGCTTACATGTGAGCTGGGCAATTCTTTAAAATTCATCACGATCTACATCTCGATGCTTCTTCTTTTTTTTTTTTTCAGTGCTTCTTTGTTTACATTTGGTTAAGCATGTTGTAAAGACATCATGACCTAACGATCAAAGTCTAGATACCAGCCGTGACAACCCTGAATAAGAGACTTAACTTTAACAATTTGGTTTCTTCATTTACTGATAAAAGAATTAAATATGGGAATGTTAGTGATGTTTATAGTAGGTTTCAGGTCTAAGATGACTTATAGTATTTTAGGGACTAAAATACATCACTCTCCATTTAGATATAGACATCAAACAAAATATAAGAAATGAAGCATAGTAACAAATTTGACCTGTGAGATAAAAAGCTCTGAGAAGCAATCAAGAGGCTCAGAAATTGCTTGAAACTAGATCTAGAACATACTGAAAGGGTTTTACCTTGATTTGAGACTTCAACCCAGGGCCAAGATCTCATTGAACCCTGCTTGGGACTTGAACCCACGTGACTGGGGCTTGAACCCAGCCAAAACCGGTTTTGGGCTCGAACCCACGTGGCTAAGGCTAAATCTCAGCCAAAACCCTGCTTTGACTTGAATCCACATAATCAGGACTCAATCCTGGCCAAAACCCTGTCTGGGACTCGAACCCACACGGCCGGGACTTAATCCAGCACTCACCCAACGTCTGGACCCACTGAGGCTCAGGTTCTGTGTGCCTCAACGCAGAAGGAATTCAGCGAGAGGCAGAGTGATAGGCAAGAAGAGGATTTATTAGAATAGGGTACTTGTAAGAGGTGCAAGCGGGCAGGCAGGAAAGCTCTGCTCTGCTCTCCCTCAATTGAGTGGGCAGCAGTATATATAGGACTGCAGAAGACCGCCCCCCTCAAGTAGATGCAGATGCAGGACATACATCATTGGTTGCTTCTTCACCAGCTCCTCCTCCTTCAGCTGTTTATACCTAGTCAAGCCTGCTTTAGTGAACAAGGAGCAGCTCTCCTGAGTTATCATCAACTCACTGGCCTCCCAACCTTTCTCAGGTGTCTCCCTTCTACCTACCATCCCCTACTAGGACTCTACAACCACCTACCTATTCTGCTCTGTCCCTATCAATACTACACATGCTTCTGAGCACTATATAAGTCTAGGCTAGTTAACACTGTTTTCAAGTAGGCTCATCTTTATCTGTTTGAAAACAAGAGCTATTTTTCAAAGTCAAAGACCAATTTTCTTTAATCCAAAATTAACAAAAGTTAAAACTTCTAATATTGAATTTCATCATGACCTAACGATCAAAGTCTAGATACCAGCCGTGACAACCCTGAATAAGAGACTTAACTTTAACAATTTGGTTTCTTCATTTACTGATAAAAGAATTAAATATGGGAATGTTAGTGATGTTTATAGTAGGTTTCAGGTCTAAGATGACTTATAGTATTTTAGGGACTAAAATACATCACTCTCCATTTAGATATAGACATCAAACAAAATATAAGAAATGAAGCATAGTAACAAATTTGACCTGTGAGATAAAAAGCTCTGAGAAGCAATCAAGAGGCTCAGAAATTGCTTGAAACTAGATCTAGAACATACTGAAAGGGTTTTACCTTGATTTGAGACTTCAACCCAGGGCCAAGATCTCATTGAACCCTGCTTGGGACTTGAACCCACGTGACTGGGGCTTGAACCCAGCCAAAACCGGTTTTGGGCTCGAACCCACGTGGCTAAGGCTAAATCTCAGCCAAAACCCTGCTTTGACTTGAATCCACATAATCAGGACTCAATCCTGGCCAAAACCCTGTCTGGGACTCGAACCCACACGGCCGGGACTTAATCCAGCACTCACCCAACGTCTGGACCCACTGAGGCTCAGGTTCTGTGTGCCTCAACGCAGAAGGAATTCAGCGAGAGGCAGAGTGATAGGCAAGAAGAGGATTTATTAGAATAGGGTACTTGTAAGAGGTGCAAGCGGGCAGGCAGGAAAGCTCTGCTCTGCTCTCCCTCAATTGAGTGGGCAGCAGTATATATAGGACTGCAGAAGACCGCCCCCCTCAAGTAGATGCAGATGCAGGACATACATCATTGGTTGCTTCTTCACCAGCTCCTCCTCCTTCAGCTGTTTATACCTAGTCAAGCCTGCTTTAGTGAACAAGGAGCAGCTCTCCTGAGTTATCATCAACTCACTGGCCTCCCAACCTTTCTCAGGTGTCTCCCTTCTACCTACCATCCCCTACTAGGACTCTACAACCACCTACCTATTCTGCTCTGTCCCTATCAATACTACACATGCTTCTGAGCACTATATAAGTCTAGGCTAGTTAACACTGTTTTCAAGTAGGCTCATCTTTATCTGTTTGAAAACAAGAGCTATTTTTCAAAGGCAAAGACCAATTTTTTGCATGTATTTGAAACTTACCCAAAAAAGTTTACCAGCCACAAAAAGTTAAAACTTCTAATATTGAATTGATATGCATTTGTAATAATACTAATAATCACCTTTTAAAAATGCATGCTAAATAATCAAGTTATTATAAAATTACATTTACTCATAAGTCATAAGGGGATAATAAGCATCAGCCATGATCTATGCAGCCAGCTTCAACTATGGCTCTGCTATGAGAACCAACAGAAGGGTGAAAACAACTCTAATTATTTCAAATAGTGAGATTATATTAACTCCTTAGGATCAGTAGACACATAAAACTGGATCCCAGTGTAAGGTAAATATACACACTGTTTCTAAAGCATATTATTTCTAAATGAGTATGTAACAATTTTGTTTTCATTTTTGAGTATTAAACTGTCCCCCCTTCCCCATACACCCTTCACTCAGTTTCCCTTTTTATTAGCATCTTAACATCAGGCCTTCCCTGGTGGCACAGGGGTAAATAATCCGCCCGACCATTCAAGAGACCAGGGTTCTATCCCTGGGTCAGGAAGATCCCCTGAAGGAGGTATTGGTTACCCACTCCAATAGTCTTGCCTGGAGAATTCCATGGACAGAGGAGCCCGGCAGGCTACAGGCCACAGGGTTGCAAAGAGATGGACATGACTGAGGAACCAACTTTCATTTTCTTCCCCCAACATACACACACACACACACACACGAATCTAGATAGCTCACATTAGGCACAAAACATAAACAGTGAGGGGTGCCTTGTTGTTGCTGTTTAGTCACAGAGTCTTGCCTGACTCTTCTGCAGCCCCTCCTCTGCCCGTGGGATTTCCCAGGCAAGACCACTGGAGTGGGGTGCCACTTCCTTCTCCAGGGGATCTTCCTGACCCAGGAATGGAACCCGCATCGCTTGCACTGGCATGCAGGTTATTTACCACTGAGCCACTAGGGAAGTCCGTTTCCAATTTGAGGCAAATTCAGTACTTGGTTGTAGATTATTGCCTTACTATTAAGTCTAGGCTAGTTAACACTGTTTTCAAGTAGGCTCATCTTTATCTGTTTGAAAACAAGAGCTATTTTTCAAAGGCAAAGACCAATTTTTTGCATGTATTTGAAACTTACCCAAAAAAGTTTACCAGCCACAAAAAGTTAAAACTTCTAATATTGAATTGATATGCATTTGTAATAATACTAATAATCACCTTTTAAAAATGCATGCTAAATAATCAAGTTATTATAAAATTACATTTACTCATAAGTCATAAGGGGATAATAAGCATCAGCCATGATCTATGCAGCCAGCTTCAACTATGGCTCTGCTATGAGAACCAACAGAAGGGTGAAAACAACTCTAATTATTTCAAATAGTGAGATTATATTAACTCCTTAGGATCAGTAGACACATAAAACTGGATCCCAGTGTAAGGTAAATATACACACTGTTTCTAAAGCATATTATTTCTAAATGAGTATGTAACAATTTTGTTTTCATTTTTGAGTATTAAACTGTCCCCCCTTCCCCATACACCCTTCACTCAGTTTCCCTTTTTATTAGCATCTTAACATCAGGCCTTCCCTGGTGGCACAGGGGTAAATAATCCGCCCGACCATTCAAGAGACCAGGGTTCTATCCCTGGGTCAGGAAGATCCCCTGAAGGAGGTATTGGTTACCCACTCCAATAGTCTTGCCTGGAGAATTCCATGGACAGAGGAGCCCGGCAGGCTACAGGCCACAGGGTTGCAAAGAGATGGACATGACTGAGGAACCAACTTTCATTTTCTTCCCCCAACATACACACACACACACACACACGAATCTAGATAGCTCACATTAGGCACAAAACATAAACAGTGAGCGCGTGCCTTGTTGTTGCTGTTTAGTCACAGAGTCTTGCCTGACTCTTCTGCAGCCCCTCCTCTGCCCGTGGGATTTCCCAGGCAAGACCACTGGAGTGGGGTGCCACTTCCTTCTCCAGGGGATCTTCCTGACCCAGGAATGGAACCCGCATCGCTTGCACTGGCATGCAGGTTATTTACCACTGAGCCACTAGGGAAGTCCGTTTCTTTCCAATTTCACAGAGGTTCAAATTATTCAGTACTTGGTTGTAGATTATTGCCTACTATTAAACTATTTTAAAGAAGGGTTAACACAGTGGTTCCTCGAGGGTGATTGTACCCCCTGCCCTGGATGTTTGGCGATGTCTGCAGGCATTTTCGGTTGTTATGAGCGGAGGAGAGGGGAGTGCTACTGATGTTTAGTGGGTAGAGCCACCAGGACACTGCTTGACACTCCAAGGGACAGGCTATCCTCCACAACAACAAAGAAAATGTCAAGAGCCAGAAGTTCAGAAACGTTGGGTTAAATGAATACTATTTAGACATGGAAACTTACGTTAATGCAATAGAGCTAATGCTAGGTTCTGTGGCTAGAAAAAGACGACAGCTTAGGTTTTGGAGTCCCAGAAAACTGGGTTCTATTCTTGGCTCCATCATTACTAATAAGGCAATCTTGGGCAAGCTGCCTAACTTTCCTGGGGCGAAAACAGCTAATTCCACTTCACTCAGTGATTGTGAAGGCCACCTGAGACATATTTAAAGTGGCTGGCACATATCCAGCAATTAACAGATGTATAAAAATGTCTTCTTTTTTTTTTTTTTAATTTTGGCCTCTTTTCATTGATTTTTTATCCATTTATATTCATCCATCTGGACTCTTTGGCCTGTGTGGGCCTCCCATCACAGTGGCCTCTCCGATTGCAGAGCACTGGCTCGTAATTGGACACACTGGTCCAGCCGCTCTGCAGCACGGGGGATCTTCCCGGGCCAGGGATTAAAACAGTGCCCCTTGCATTGCAAGGCGGACTCTTTAGCCACCAGACCACCAGGGAAGCCCAGATGTATAAAAATGAAAGAGGAAATTTTCTTAGTCTGGAAGAGCCAAAGGAGATGTGAATTCACAGTACTATATAGTAATATCCTAAATGGGACCTTGGGACAGGAAAAAGATATTCAGCAAAAACTAAGAAAAGCTGACGAAAGTATGGACTAACAATGAAAGCAAAAGTCACTCAGTTGTGTCCAGCTCTCTGTGACCCCATGGACGAGCCATGGAGTTATCCAGGCAAGAATACTAGAGCAGGTAGCCTTTCCCTTCTCTAGGGGATCTTCCTGACCCAGGGATGGAACCCTCCTCTCCGGCACTGTCAGGCAGATTCTTTACCACTGCGCCACCAGGGAAGCACTAATATGAGATGTTAAAAAGGGAAGCTGAGGGCTTCCCTGGTGGTCCAGTGGGTAAGGACACTGCTTTGCAGTGCAAGGGACGCCGGTTCGATCCCTGGCCTGGGAAGATCCCACGTGCCACTGAGTGGCTGGACCCATGTGTCCAATTACCGAGCCGGAGCTCTGGAGCGCATGCGCCCAGAGCTGGTGCTCTGCAACAAGAGAGGCCACTGCAGTGTGAGGCCCACACGGGCCAAAGAACAAAGATAAATAAGTGAAAGATCAACAGAAGTGGCCAAAAAAAAAAAAGGGAAGCTGAGCAAAGGGTATGTTGGAACTCTATGTACTTTCATGACTTTTTATAAGTCTAAATCGATTCTAAAATTTTTCAGTTTATTGAAAAGGTGAAAGAAGAAAAAAGAATACCTCTTTCTCTTCCCTTCTCTGAACTAAGAGAACACAGTTCCCATCCTCAAGGAGTTTACCCTTTACCTATGCCTACCACCTGGATGAAGATGTCAAGCTCAGAACAGCAATCACATAGTCCACTAGCAGATGAGAAGACAAATGTGAGAAGACATACATACCAGGAGATTCTACTCTTCATCAGCAGGTAAGTATATACATTCTCAGTCATCTAGGATTGGGAGAACTGTACTTAAGAATCACTTTTTCTCTACAGAGGTTTTAAAACATTACTCACGGGATAAAGACAAATGAAAAGGACTACATTTATTGGACATTAACCAAAATCTCATGAAAACAGATAAATGGAAAGGGCTGTGTTTTGGGGTGTTAAAAACAGGCAGCTGTGACTGAGTGGGAAAAACTTCCTATACACCAACAGCAATACTGCAACACTTTCACTGTATATTGGTTTTAGTTATCCCAAAGTTTGTCTTCCTCTCACACAGCATTAGAAATGTCACACTGAAGACTGACGCTGCCCAACAAGCTGCAGGCAAGAATACTAGAGCAGGTAGCCTTTCCCTTCTCTAGGGGATCTTCCTGACCCAGGGATGGAACCCTCCTCTCCGGCACTGTCAGGCAGATTCTTTACCACTGCGCCACCAGGGAAGCACTAATATGAGATGTTAAAAAGGGAAGCTGAGGGCTTCCCTGGTGGTCCAGTGGGTAAGGACACTGCTTTGCAGTGCAAGGGACGCCGGTTCGATCCCTGGCCTGGGAAGATCCCACGTGCCACTGAGTGGCTGGACCCATGTGTCCAATTACCGAGCCGGAGCTCTGGAGCGCATGCGCCCAGAGCTGGTGCTCTGCAACAAGAGAGGCCACTGCAGTGTGAGGCCCACACGGGCCAAAGAACAAAGATAAATAAGTGAAAGATCAACAGAAGTGGCCAAAAAAAAAAAAGGGAAGCTGAGCAAAGGGTATGTTGGAACTCTATGTACTTTCATGACTTTTTATAAGTCTAAATCGATTCTAAAATTTTTCAGTTTATTGAAAAGGTGAAAGAAGAAAAAAGAATACCTCTTTCTCTTCCCTTCTCTGAACTAAGAGAACACAGTTCCCATCCTCAAGGAGTTTACCCTTTACCTATGCCTACCACCTGGATGAAGATGTCAAGCTCAGAACAGCAATCACATAGTCCACTAGCAGATGAGAAGACAAATGTGAGAAGACATACATACCAGGAGATTCTACTCTTCATCAGCAGGTAAGTATATACATTCTCAGTCATCTAGGATTGGGAGAACTGTACTTAAGAATCACTTTTTCTCTACAGAGGTTTTAAAACATTACTCACGGGATAAAGACAAATGAAAAGGACTACATTTATTGGACATTAACCAAAATCTCATGAAAACAGATAAATGGAAAGGGCTGTGTTTTGGGGTGTTAAAAACAGGCAGCTGTGACTGAGTGGGAAAAACTTCCTATACACCAACAGCAATACTGCAACACTTTCACTGTATATTGGTTTTAGTTATCCCAAAGTTTGTCTTCCTCTCACACAGCATTAGAAATGTCACACTGAAGACTGACGCTGCCTCTGAAACGAAAGCTGCAGGCAAACTATGTAAAACAGAGAACACTTAAAATGTTTAGAGAACTATCAACAAAAGTAGGCACTGGCCCCTGCTCTAATTCATACAGATTAATGAGATAGCATATGGGAAGTACTTTGAGCTCCCAGGAAAAGTGGTATCAGGTGAATTCAAAGAATTAGGTTACAGTAGAAAGGGATAACAGGATAACATACCACTTTCTTACTTGTCTGTATTAAAAGACAAATATCTTTAAAGTACTTACTAAAGGTAAGCATACAGACTTTATTTCCTCTGCATAAAGCAGGTCCCTGGTTGTTATGTAGTCCCTTTGAACCACGGAAGAATTATTAATCGGTGGAGAAACACAGACACAAAGCTGTTTGCCAGAGCACACAGAAAGAGAGTGGCAAGGAACCAAGAACCCAAGGCTCCCATTACCGTGCTCAGTAGGACTGTGACAAGGCAGCCGAAGAGTGGAAGGAGGATTAACACAGGGTAACAGGCAGGGTTCTAACTGCATCAAGCAAAACAAATGAGAAAAGGCAGTGGGCCTTCTCTGCCCACTGCATCCGGTGTGTAGAAGACAGGAACCTAAGGCTCTTTCCTTAGGTTCAAATCTGATACCCAGCATTTCAACTTGTCCCTCTGAGAGTCATCTACTTAATTTTGAATATATATGTCCTTATACTGAGAGCCTCTTCACTAATGATCGTTTCCAATATTATTTGATTTTATACTACTCAACAATAATTTTTTGTTGGAATAAAATATGTCCTTTTACTACTGAGGTTTTAAAACATTACTCACGGGATAAAGAGAAATGAAAAGGACTACATTTATTGGACATTAACCAAAATCTCATGAAAACAGATAAATGGAAAGGGCTGTGTTTTGGGGTGTTAAAAACAGGCAGCTGTGACTGAGTGGGAAAAACTTCCTATACACCAACAGCAATACTGCAACACTTTCACTGTATATTGGTTTTAGTTATCCCAAAGTTTGTCTTCCTCTCACACAGCATTAGAAATGTCACACTGAAGACTGACGCTGCCTCTGAAACGAAAGCTGCAGGCAAACTATGTAAAACAGAGAACACTTAAAATGTTTAGAGAACTATCAACAAAAGTAGGCACTGGCCCCTGCTCTAATTCATACAGATTAATGAGATAGCATATGGGAAGTACTTTGAGCTCCCAGGAAAAGTGGTATCAGGTGAATTCAAAGAATTAGGTTACAGTAGAAAGGGATAACAGGATAACATACCACTTTCTTACTTGTCTGTATTAAAAGACAAATATCTTTAAAGTACTTACTAAAGGTAAGCATACAGACTTTATTTCCTCTGCATAAAGCAGGTCCCTGGTTGTTATGTAGTCCCTTTGAACCACGGAAGAATTATTAATCGGTGGAGAAACACAGACACAAAGCTGTTTGCCAGAGCACACAGAAAGAGAGTGGCAAGGAACCAAGAACCCAAGGCTCCCATTACCGTGCTCAGTAGGACTGTGACAAGGCAGCCGAAGAGTGGAAGGAGGATTAACACAGGGTAACAGGCAGGGTTCTAACTGCATCAAGCAAAACAAATGAGAAAAGGCAGTGGGCCTTCTCTGCCCACTGCATCCGGTGTGTAGAAGACAGGAACCTAAGGCTCTTTCCTTAGGTTCAAATCTGATACCCAGCATTTCAACTTGTCCCTCTGAGAGTCATCTACTTAATTTTGAATATATATGTCCTTATACTGAGAGCCTCTTCACTAATGATCGTTTCCAATATTATTTGATTTTATACTACTCAACAATAAGGTATTCCTCTTCTCTTCACACTGTAAACCCTGAAGAAATTCGGAACATACCCATTATGTGCTTATTTAAATCCTTTCAACTGACGAGTAAGATGGATATTAAGCTTATTCTTAGAAAAGTACAAATAAGAAGTGGTTCTCTATCACAATGTATCATTAGCAGTTTGAAAATTAAAAGGAGCATTTCCAATTGCAAGTAAAACACAAAATGGGGCCCCTGAGATGTACCCAATTTGACCTACATCGACCTACTGACCACTATCACCTTGAGGGAGGACTCACAGGCTCACCAGTTTGCTTTTACAAATAAAAAGCTTAACAAAAAATAAATAAATAAAAGGCTTAATAAGGGAACTAATTCCTATTAGCATCTATAGCTATAGAAAGGCGTGGGGAGTTACCTTATCTAAAAGGAAAACAAAAACACCAAGTGTTATCTGGACGCCTTAACTGTATTTACTGAGATGTAGGTAGAATAGAATTTTACGACTTATCATCTGATTCCCTTCAATTGTTTGGACATTTAAAGAAACCAAGATGTTAACATACTAACATCCTAACTAACCTGCTCCCTAAGATATGAGTAACCTGGCAAGATTCACTCTCTCCCTTAATCTCATGCAACTACTGAAAAAAGAAAATCAAATCACCGTTTATCCGTAAACTGTAACTAATAAATACCTTTTATGCTAAGCTTCTGCCGGTAGAATTTAACAGAAATTTCTCACCCCTCCCAAAAAGAATCTGGGGAAATCTGGGGAACAAAGTGGGCGAGAGAGGTACTCGACCTCTGGATATACTGGGGTGACGGGGTGTGGCTCTGGCAGTCACCAGTACTGATGTGGAGCCCGTTTGGAGACCTACTGAGAATGCCCTGCAGGCAGCTGGCGCACCGACCTGCTTGCGGCGAAGTTCAAGCCTGGGGAAGTTAGGGGAAAGCTGGCTGCCAGGGCAGCAGGATCCGGCGCAGCAGCCCACGCGCCGGGGCGCCGGTCGGAGCAGCCACAGCTGCAGGGGCTCGCGGCGGCGCCTGCAGACTCAGCGGTACCGGGCGGCGTCCCCGCCCGCGCGCGAGCCGCAGCCTGCGCCCCCGGCCCGCCCCGTGACGCCCACTGTCCCCGGACAGGGTCCTCGGCACCTACCGGGAGGCCTCTGCCCGGGGCTCTGGAAAGCCGACAGGTTCAGCGCCGCCGCCTTCTCCCGCACCGTGGCCATGGCCGCAGCCGCCGAGAAACCGCCGCCCCGGACCGCCGCTCCGCGAAGTGGGCGTCCGCGCCGGGGCCGCCAGTCAACTGACTCCGGATGGGGCGGGGCTCCCGCCAGGCCCCGCCCGGCCCCGCCCCCGCCGCGCTCCACACGCCGCCAGTCACGTGCCGGCAGCAGCCCACGGTAACCTGCGGCCCCGCGGGCGAGGGAGAGGCGAGCTCGGGCCCTGGAGACAGTAGCCAGGTGGGAAGCATTTCGAGTTGCTTCGCCCTGCGGAGCCGCGTCGCCTCCACGCGGCCAGCGTCCCGCCGCTGTTTGCAGAGCCCTCGCTCAGGCAGGCAGAAGCGCCTGGCAGGATCAAACCAGCTGGGGTGCAAAGTGTATCCATCCCATCGTGGATTAGCCCTGGTGCTTAGCACGTTGTTTAAGCTACCTTGGCCCCCAGTGCTCTCACCTGTGACGCGGGGGCAATATTCGTACCCGCTTCACGAAATATTTTTATGACGATTACACGAACTAATTCATGTTATTTTAGTTGTTGAGCCGGAACATAAGTGCTTAACAGTTTGTCATGGTGATAAATGCCTCGAATTTTTCACGCAGCCCTCCCTGTAAAGAACAAATCTTTATCTCGCCCAGAAGAGCAATGTCCAGAGGTCACAGCCAGGAGGGCAGCGGGATGGCCCTGGGGCTGGCAGCCAAGGAAACAGGTGCCGCCCCCAAAAGTAACTTTGGGTCAAGTGGGTTAGGGACAGAGGTGGGAAAGAAGAGAAGGGGAAGTTGAGAACAAGACATTCAGGGACCCAGCGCTGAGGTACCTCTGAACAGGAAAGTGATCTGAAACCAGTAATTCAATTGCCAGATTTTGTGTCTCCTTTTCTCCCCACAAATTTGGGGATTTTTCCAATCATTTTAAAGCTTTGGTACATACAGTAAATATCTTTAGAAGGACGATGCCTGTGTGATCGAATTATTAAATGTTTTTAGCTCACGTCCCGCCCGCGCGCGAGCCGCACCTGCGCCCCGGCCCGCCGTGACGCCCACTGTCCCCGGACAGGGTCCTCGGCACCTACCGGGAGGCCTCTGCCCGGGGCTCTGGAAAGCCGACAGGTTCAGCGCCGCCGCCTTCTCCCGCACCGTGGCCATGGCCGCAGCCGCCGAGAAACCGCCGCCCCGGACCGCCGCTCCGCGAAGTGGGCGTCCGCGCCGGGGCCGCCAGTCAACTGACTCCGGATGGGGCGGGGCTCCCGCCAGGCCCCGCCCGGCCCCGCCCCCGCCGCGCTCCACACGCCGCCAGTCACGTGCCGGCAGCAGCCCACGGTAACCTGCGGCCCCGCGGGCGAGGGAGAGGCGAGCTCGGGCCCTGGAGACAGTAGCCAGGTGGGAAGCATTTCGAGTTGCTTCGCCCTGCGGAGCCGCGTCGCCTCCACGCGGCCAGCGTCCCGCCGCTGTTTGCAGAGCCCTCGCTCAGGCAGGCAGAAGCGCCTGGCAGGATCAAACCAGCTGGGGTGCAAAGTGTATCCATCCCATCGTGGATTAGCCCTGGTGCTTAGCACGTTGTTTAAGCTCCCTTTGGGCCCCCCAGTGCTCTCACCTGTGACGCGGGGGCAATATTCGTACCCGCTTCACGAAATATTTTTATGACGATTACACGAACTAATTCATGTTATTTTAGTTGTTGAGCCGGAACATAAGTGCTTAACAGTTTGTCATGGTGATAAATGCCTCGAATTTTTCACGCAGCCCTCCCTGTAAAGAACAAATCTTTATCTCGCCCAGAAGAGCAATGTCCAGAGGTCACAGCCAGGAGGGCAGCGGGATGGCCCTGGGGCTGGCAGCCAAGGAAACAGGTGCCGCCCCCAAAAGTAACTTTGGGTCAAGTGGGTTAGGGACAGAGGTGGGAAAGAAGAGAAGGGGAAGTTGAGAACAAGACATTCAGGGATCCAGCGCTGAGGTACCTCTGAACAGGAAAGTGATCTGAAACCAGTAATTCAATTGCCAGATTTTTGTGTCTCCCTTTTCTCCCCACAAATTTGGGGATTTTTCCAATCATTTTAAAGCTTTGGTACATACAGTAAATATCTTTTTAGAAGGACGATGCCTGTGTGATCGAATTATTAAATCAGAATAATTTTTATATAGGAGTTCATTACTTAGCTTCTTGGACGAAGCTCCTACACGTGTTTCCTTCAAAATGCTAAGAATATATGCATATGGTTATTTCAAAGACTACATGCCAAGAAACTCGGACCCTAGGAACCCGGTTGAGTGGGTTAGACATGGGCTCCTAAGATTCAGAAACTGGTGCCAGGATTGTCCTTTTTTTTTTTTTTTAAATGTGCTCTCTCCCCCTGGTGGTAGTAAAACCAGTCTCACCTCTGTGAAGGAATTTCCTTTGTTACTTCTCAGTTGACTACTGCTCACAGAGATAAGATCCATTTAGGCCTGATTTCAGGCACCCAGCAGGCCAATTAGCTTTAATCTACCTCATGCTGTATAACTGAATGAATGCACAAGTCCATCCTCACTATTTGGGAGGTAAGAAATTCATCCTATTTCTGAAAACAAATCTCGACAGACACTAATATTGACTCTTCTGAAAAAGGCAGGTGACTTCAATGATGGCTTTTCAATGATGCTTATATATAGCGTTTCAAAAAACTTTTACCATCTCCTGCTTGTCTTTGTCTATCTTGCCTGGTGAAATGCTCTTTTTTTCACTTGTCCACATTCTATGCATTTTGAAGGCATAATTTAAATCTCACCTTCTGCTAGACAGATGTTGCCAAATTACACCCCGATCAAAAATCTGTTCCAACAGTTTGTCATGGTGATAAATGCCTCGAATTTTTCACGCAGCCCTCCCTGTAAAGAACAAATCTTTATCTCGCCCAGAAGAGCAATGTCCAGAGGTCACAGCCAGGAGGGCAGGGATGGCCCTGGGGCTGGCAGCCAAGGAAACAGGTGCCGCCCCCAAAAGTAACTTTGGGTCAAGTGGGTTAGGGACAGAGGTGGGAAAGAAGAGAAGGGGAAGTTGAGAACAAGACATTCAGGGATCCAGCGCTGAGGTACCTCTGAACAGGAAAGTGATCTGAAACCAGTAATTCAATTGCCAGATTTTTGTGTCTCCCTTTTCTCCCCACAAATTTGGGGATTTTTCCAATCATTTTAAAGCTTTGGTACATACAGTAAATATCTTTTTAGAAGGACGATGCCTGTGTGATCGAATTATTAAATCAGAATAATTTTTATATAGGAGTTCATTACTTAGCTTCTTGGACGAAGCTCCTACACGTGTTTCCTTCAAAATGCTAAGAATATATGCATATGGTTATTTCAAAGACTACATGCCAAGAAACTCGGACCCTAGGAACCCGGTTGAGTGGGTTAGACATGGGCTCCTAAGATTCAGAAACTGGTGCCAGGATTGTCCTTTTTTTTTTAAATGTGCTCTCTCCCCCTGGTGGTAGTAAAACCAGTCTCACCTCTGTGAAGGAATTTCCTTTGTTACTTCTCAGTTGACTACTGCTCACAGAGATAAGATCCATTTAGGCCTGATTTCAGGCACCCAGCAGGCCAATTAGCTTTAATCTACCTCATGCTGTATAACTGAATGAATGCACAAGTCCATCCTCACTATTTGGGAGGTAAGAAATTCATCCTATTTCTGAAAACAAATCTCGACAGACACTAATATTGACTCTTCTGAAAAAGGCAGGTGACTTCAATGATGGCTTTTCAATGATGCTTATATATAGCGTTTCAAAAAACTTTTACCATCTCCTGCTTGTCTTTGTCTATCTTGCCTGGTGAAATGCTCTTTTTTTCACTTGTCCACATTCTATGCATTTTGAAGGCATAATTTAAATCTCACCTTCTGCTAGACAGATGTTGCCAAATTACACTGATATATTCCTTCTCCACAGACACATGGTATTTATCAAATACAATACTGTTTATGGCCCCATTATAGGGATACTGCCTAATTATTTCAGCACACACATCTCAATTGCCTAATAGAGTTGGGAAACTGTCCAGGGCCGGGAGCATATGTTAACCGCTCAGATTTCTTTCAGTATCTGTCATACTGGGCACATAGAAGATGTCTTATATAATGATTACCCTCACTTAAATACACAGCTTTTAAAAATATCAGCTTCATGCTTTTAAATTGAATGTTTAGAAACTTCTAGTTAAAATAAAATTGCTGTGTGTGTGTGTGCCTGGTCGCTCAGTCACGTCTGACTCTTTGAGACCTACCCAGCATCTCTAACCCAGCAGGCTCCTCTGTCCATGGGATTCTCCGAGCAAGAATACTGGAGTGGGTTGCCATTTCCTCCTCCAGGGGATCTTCCTGACCCAGGGATCGAACAGACATCTCCTGTGTCATTGCAGGTGCTTTACCCACTGAGCCATTAGGGAAGCCCCAAATCTCTCTCATTTCTAGAAGTATTACAATCAGACAGTTTATGACATGAAAGGAAATTTTGTCTATCCCTTTAAAATCATTGTTACTGATTTCTGATTTCATTTTTATTGATTATTTCTCAAGCGTGTATCAATTTTACATCTGGCATATGGGAAAATGTCACTTGATCTAACTTAGACTTAGTTCAGAGTCAGGAAACAGAACTGGTGTAGTCCTTCATAAACACACACACACTGAATCACCCCAAAACAGACAATAAGCACTACCATTTTCTTTAGTACTGGAAACTAGAAATGTAAATCTAGAGAAAAAAATGATGAATAAAAATCTCCGGGAATTTTTGAAAACGTTGTTGTTGAGTTAGTGATTCAGTGCCATTTTTCACTATGAAAACATGGAACATGTAGTTTTAAAATTTTCACCTCAAATTTTGGCTAAATCAAACTTTAGGCCCTTTTATAAAAAAATTACTTTAATTATTTAGTTCTGGCTATTCTGGGTTTTCACTGCTGCCACAGGCTCTTCTCTAGTTGCAGGGAGTGGAGGCTACTCTCTAGTTGAGGTGAGCAGACTTCTTGTGGCAGTGACTTCTCTTGTTGTGGAACTTGGGCTCTAGGACACATGGGCTTCAGTAGTTGCGGCCCATGGGCTCAATAGTTGTGACTCCAAGGCTCTAGAGCGCAGGCTCCATAGTTGTGGCTCACAGGCTTAGTTGCTCTGCAGCATGTGGGATCTACCGGGATCAGGGATCAAACCAGTGTCTCCTGCATTGGCAGGCGAGCTCTACCACTGAGCTACCAGGGAAGCCCCAGGTCCTTTCTTAACCAAGGCTCACCCTCCCTCTAATTTGCTGTAGTGGACTATTTGTGTTTTAGGAAATGTATCCCTCTCATATTCACTCCTATTTTCAATTGCCAAGTGGTTAGGGAAATGAGGAGGAGGGCGTAGAAAACAGAAGGAATTAAAACTTGTTTTGTAGGAAGGGTCTGATACACAATTAATAAAGCCTACTACTGGTTTACCGTCCATGACACTGAAAATTTCCCGTCTTGTTGTTTGTTGTTCCTTGGTCTCTTTTCCATGATCACTAATAATGTTCAGGTGTCCCAAAGCTCAGACCTTGTCCTCTTCTCTCTCTTTGAATAGTACTTACCTCAGAGGTACTATTATTATTTTTTTTAATATTTATCTATATGTTTGCCTGCACTGGGTCTTAGTTTCAGAATACAGAATCTTTAGTGGCGGCATGTGAACTCTTCGTTGCAGCATATGTCATCTAGTTCCCTGACCAGGGATTGAACCCAGACCCCCTGCATTGGGAGCATAGAGTTTTAGCTACTGGACCACCACAGAAGTCACAGTCTCATGTTTTTAAAAACTATTTGAAGGCTCCCCAAATTATATCTCTACTGTAAACATTTCATTAAAACTACAGCTTCATCTGTACATCTGTCCACCTGCTCTACATCTCCACTTTGATGTCCAATAAGCATCCCAAACTTGAGAAGTCCAAAGGCAGACTTCGGGTCTTTCCCCTCAAAATCTCTTCCATGCAGACTTTCTTCAACTAAGTTAATAGCAACTCCAACTCTAGTAGCTCAGGCCAAAAATCTTGGAGTCATCCTTACTCCTCTTTTTCTCTCACTACTGCATCCACCCAATTCATGGGGAAATCTGTTGGCTCTATTTTCGAAATATACCCAGAATATGACCACGTCCCACCACCTGCATTCATATACTCTGGTCTGAGTCATTATCATCTCTTACCCGGGTTACAATGCTGTGCTCAGTCACGTCCGACTCTTTGTGACCCCGTGGACTATAGTCCACCAGGCTCCTCTGTCCATGGAATGTTGCAGGCGAGAAAACTGGAGCAGGTTGCCAATTCTTGCTCCAGGGAATCTTCCAACCCAGGGATCAAACTCCCGTCTCCGCACTGGTAGGTAGATTCTCTACCACTGCGCCACCTGGGTTACTATAGTAGCTTCCTAATTGGTCTTCTGGTTTTTCTTTGCCCCACCCTTATCAGTCTCTTCTAACAGAGCAGCTAGAATAGACTTTAAAACAAAAAAAGTAAGGCTTATAGCACAGGATTCAGTCACATTTTGTAGGAAGGGTCTGATACACAATTAATAAAGCCTACTACTGGTTTACCGTCCATGACACTGAAAATTTCCCGTCTTGTTGTTTGTTGTTCCTTGGTCTCTTTTCCATGATCACTAATAATGTTCAGGTGTCCCAAAGCTCAGACCTTGTCCTCTTCTCTCTCTTTGAATAGTACTTACCTCAGAGGTACTATTATTATTTTTTTTAATATTTATCTATATGTTTGCCTGCACTGGGTCTTAGTTTCAGAATACAGAATCTTTAGTGGCGGCATGTGAACTCTTCGTTGCAGCATATGTCATCTAGTTCCCTGACCAGGGATTGAACCCAGACCCCCTGCATTGGGAGCATAGAGTTTTAGCTACTGGACCACCACAGAAGTCACAGTCTCATGTTTTTAAAAACTATTTGAAGGCTCCCCAAATTATATCTCTACTGTAAACATTTCATTAAAACTACAGCTTCATCTGTACATCTGTCCACCTGCTCTACATCTCCACTTTGATGTCCAATAAGCATCCCAAACTTGAGAAGTCCAAAGGCAGACTTCGGGTCTTTCCCTCAAAATCTCTTCAATGCAGACTTTCTTCAACTAAGTTAATAGCAACTCCAACTCTAGTAGCTCAGGCCAAAAATCTTGGAGTCATCCTTACTCCTCTTTTTCTCTCACTACTGCATCCACCCAATTCATGGGGAAATCTGTTGGCTCTATTTTCGAAATATACCCAGAATATGACCACGTCCCACCACCTGCATTCATATACTCTGGTCTGAGTCATTATCATCTCTTACCCGGGTTACAATGCTGTGCTCAGTCACGTCCGACTCTTTGTGACCCCGTGGACTATAGTCCACCAGGCTCCTCTGTCCATGGAATGTTGCAGGCGAGAAAACTGGAGCAGGTTGCCAATTCTTGCTCCAGGGAATCTTCCAACCCAGGGATCAAACTCTCGTCTCCCGCACTGGTAGGTAGATTCTCTACCACTGCGCCACCTGGGTTACTATAGTAGCTTCCTAATTGGTCTTCTGGTTTTTTTCTTTGCCCCACCCTTATCAGTCTCTTCTAACAGAGCAGCTAGAATAGACTTTAAAACATAAGTAAGGTTATAGCACAGATTAAACTTCTCCAAAGGCTACCTCACTCTACCCAACATTCCATTCCAGTTGCACTAGCTGTACCTGTTCTGTGTATATATCAGTCACATTTCTGCCTTAGGGGCCTCTGTACAGTTGTTCACTCTACCTGCCATGCTCTTTAACCAAATAAACACATGGCTAAGGTTCTTGTAGTCACCTTCTCAATGTGCTTAGTTGCTCAGTCGTGTCCAACTCTTTGTGACCCCATGGACTGCAGCCCCCCAGCCTCCTCTGTCCATGGGAATCCTCTAGGAAGGAATACTGGAGTGGGTTGTCACATCCCCCTCTAGGGGATCTCCCCCAAGCTGTACCTGGAGGCCCTCTAAAACATCCCCAAATCAGTTTTTAGTCAGATGAGATCATATGTCACTGTGATACAATACTTATTCCCTAACCAAAGGAATAAAGATCCCAAAAGCAAATACAGATCACTTAAAGCAAAGAAATTCACTGCAATCTGTTTTTCAAAAGCAGCATTTCAAGATACTTTGGAGAGAGAAACCAAATCCAGTCTTGTCCTAGCTTACTCCTATCAAAACTCATTTACCCAACTAAATTTAATTCAGTCTTAGAAAATCTTGATCATGAATAACTCTTTGTCTATATATCAGACTACCAAGCTGAAACCACTTTCAATACCAGATATCAGTTTTGTCCTGAATGTTTTCCAGATAACATAAGTCCGAAATTCATTACCTTCTCAATAAGGACTTCCTTAACCATTGTGTGACTTCCTTAACCATTGTATTTAAAATGACTTATCTCTCAGCACTCCAGACCCTCCTTATCCAGGTCTTTTTCTCTTTTCCAAACTTCTGATCCCTTTCTAATACATGTGTGCCTGTGTCCCCAGTCAGCCAGTCCTGTCCATCTCTTTGCATCCCCAAGGACTATAGCCGCCAGGCTTCTCTGTCCATGGAATTTTCTAGGCAAGAATACCATTTCCTTCTCCAGGGAATCTTGCCAACCCAGGCATCAAACCAGCATCTCCTGTGTCTCCTGCATTGGCAGGTGAATTCTTTACCACTGACCACCTGGAAAGCCCCTCTAACATGTATGTTGACTATGTTTGGTGTCTGTTTCCTCCCTCTCCCGCCATATAAGCTCCATGTGGACAATATTCATCGACATATCCCCAAGGGCCTAGAACAGTGCTTGGCACACAGCAGTTGGTACTCAGTGAATATTTGGTGAATTAAAAATGAAAAAAAAAAAAAAAAAGAATGAAAAATAGACTGATCTTTGATATTAAGTTCTCTTATTTACATTGCAGGATTTTCCCATAAAGATAAAACCAGAAGAAAAAAAGAAACAAAGAACGAAAAATAACAAGAAAAAATAACGGAGAAAAAAGGATTGTCCCATAGGTTCCATTTTGAAGTTTTTTCTTTTTCATACTTTCAAGAAAATAAATCTATTCAAGTCTAGTGTGTGCTAAAAACAAAGGAAAGAGAGTCTCCCTGGATCTCCACATTATCCACTGTCTTGTTGAGTACATCCTCTCCAGTCATTAAGCAGGAGAACTCTTTAGTGTAAATTTTCACAACTAGGTTCATAATCCAACATCCTGAGTGTTTCTTTTTTGTGTTTGTTGAAATCTCCATACCAGGGCCAGCCTTCTCACTTCTTACCATTCCACATAGACAGTAGGACTCTATTTCATGTCTCTCCTACTGCAACTTCCTTGTAAGTGTGGAAATACATCACCTGTTGGCTTATATTTGGTTTGAGTGCACTTGCCCTGAGGCCTTCCTGCTCCTGTGGCTTTTAAAGTCCTTTTAAGTGTGGCCTTAAGTTAGACTGCTTCCATGAAGTCTTATGACCCTATTCTTTCTTTAAAAAATTTTTTTCTTCTTCTTATTTATTTATTTGGCTGTGCTGGTCTTAGTTGTGGCATGTGGGATCTAGTTCACTGACCAGGGATAGAACCTGCGCCCCCTACATTGGGAACACAGAGTCTTAACCACTGGATCACCAGGGAAGTCCTGACCCTATTCCTTCTACCAATTTTTTTTTTCTCATTTGACTTGTGGGATCCCAGTTCCCTGAGCAGGGATTGAGTCCCACCCACTGGACGCCAGGAACTCTCTTTTTACCACTTTTTTATTTAACTGAATTACCACTGACCACCTGGAAAGCCCCTCTAACATGTATGTTGACTATGTTTGGTGTCTGTTTCCTCCCTCTCCCGCCATATAAGCTCCATGTGGACAATATTCATCGACATATCCCCAAGGGCCTAGAACAGTGCTTGGCACACAGCAGTTGGTACTCAGTGAATATTTGGTGAATTAAAAATGAAAAAAAAAAAAAAAAAGAATGAAAAATAGACTGATCTTTGATATTAAGTTCTCTTATTTACATTGCAGGATTTTCCCATAAAGATAAAACCAGAAGAAAAAAAGAAACAAAGAACGAAAAATAACAAGAAAAAATAACGGAGAAAAAAGGATTGTCCCATAGGTTCCATTTTGAAGTTTTTTCTTTTTCATACTTTCAAGAAAATAAATCTATTCAAGTCTAGTGTGTGCTAAAAACAAAGGAAAGAGAGTCTCCCTGGATCTCCACATTATCCACTGTCTTGTTGAGTACATCCTCTCCAGTCATTAAGCAGGAGAACTCTTTAGTGTAAATTTTCACAACTAGGTTCATAATCCAACATCCTGAGTGTTTCTTTTTTGTGTTTGTTGAAATCTCCATACCAGGGCCAGCCTTCTCACTTCTTACCATTCCACATAGACAGTAGGACTCTATTTCATGTCTCTCCTACTGCAACTTCCTTGTAAGTGTGGAAATACATCACCTGTTGGCTTATATTTGGTTTGAGTGCACTTGCCCTGAGGCCTTCCTGCTCCTGTGGCTTTTAAAGTCCTTTTAAGTGTGGCCTTAAGTTAGACTGCTTCCATGAAGTCTTATGACCCTATTCTTTCTTTAAAAAATTTTTTTCTTCTTCTTATTTATTTATTTGGCTGTGCTGGTCTTAGTTGTGGCATGTGGGATCTAGTTCACTGACCAGGGATAGAACCTGCGCCCCCTACATTGGGAACACAGAGTCTTAACCACTGGATCACCAGGGAAGTCCTGACCCTATTCCTTCTACCAATTTTTTTTTTCTCATTTGACTTGTGGGATCCCAGTTCCCTGAGCAGGGATTGAGTCCCACCCACTGGACGCCAGGAACTCTCTTTTTACCACTTTTTTATTTAACTGAATTAGAGGTTGATAGTTAAGATTCTGCCAAGATCTCTTCTATTTACTTACCATACAAACATCCTGGGTTTTTGGCAGAGAAGTTGAATGTCATCTCTGGCATGTTTGTCTTTAGTCTAGTTTGTTCAGTACTCAATTTTTTTAAAGCTTGAAGCATTTGGATCCTAACTACTTATGGATTCAGATTTTTTTCCTTAGTTGTAAGTTCCTTTTTGGCCTTTTCAGTTGTAATTTGGCAGCAGCCTGTTATAAATTGGTGCCTGGAAGTCCAAAGAGTATATAATTTAATAATTACTTGTAAGATGTGTACAAAAGTTTTCCATCACTTTTGCCCTTGGAAGTCAGCTTCCTAAATGATTTGAGAATGTTGTTAGATTTGGAAACTGCTAGAATAGAATCATCAGTGAGGCTTACATTTAGGGTTTAGGAACCTTGTACTGACTACAGTTGTACCTAAGAGTCTTAGGCAGTACACTTGATTTGTCACCACTTAGCTGCTTTTTTTCTGGGATATGAAGGTACTGCAGACATCAAATTAATGTCATTGCTTCAGGGTTAGGTGGACAAAGAATGTTGCCTGACATTTCAGTAAATAAAGACAGTCACTTACAGGACTCCCCTGGCAATCCAGTAGTTAAGAATCTGCCTGCCATTTCACGGGACAGAGGTCCAATCTAGGAAGCTCCATCACACCATGGGGCAACTAAGCCGATGCACCACAACTACTGAGATGTCTCTCCAGAGAGTGTGAGTCACAACCCCTGAGCCCAAGTGCCCTAGAGCCTGTCCTGTGCAACAAAAGAAGCCACCATGATAAGAAGCCCCAGCGTTCCAACTAGAGGGTAGCCCTCAACTCACTGCAACTATAGAAAGCCCGGGCAGCAATGAAGACCCAAGGTAGCCAAAAATAAATTAATTAGTTAATTTTAAAAAATTCATTTGTCATTCTGGTTATTTATTTATGGCTGAACCACGTAGCTTGTGGGATCTTAGTACCCCAACTAGAGGGTGAACCCAGGCCCTCAGCAGTGAAAGGGCAAGGTGTTAACCACTGAACCAACAGGGAATTCCTATGAATATACTAAAAATCATTGAATTATATGCTTTAAGGACAAATTTTTCAATATGTGAATTATATCTTTTTTTTTTAAAGATTTATTTATTTATTTACTTTGGGCGGGGGTCAGGTTGGGGAGGGAGGGGAGCGGGTGGGCCACTTCTGTTGGCTTTCATTTCTCTATTTTCATTCGTCTTCATTCTTTGGCTCCTGTGGGCCTCCCATCGCGGTGGCGTCTGTTGTCGCAGAGCGCCGGCTCCGGGCACATGCGCTCCAGAGCTCTGGCTCAGTGATTGGACACATCGGTCCAGCCACTCCGCGGCACGTGGGATCTTCCCAGGCCAGGGATCGAACCAGTGCCCCTTGCACTGCAAGGCGGTGTCCTTATCCACTGGACCACCAGGGGAAGCCTGTGAATTATATCTTAATAAAAACAATACTTTGGGGCTTCCCTGGTGGTCTAGTGGATAGAGTCTGCCTTGCAGTGCAAGGGGCACCGGTTTGATCCCTGGCCCTGGAAGATCCCACGGGCCATGCAGCAACTGGACCAGTGTGTCCAATTACAAGCCAGCACTCTGGAGCGCATGCGCCCAGAGCCAGTGCTCTGCAATGACAGAGGCCACTGCGATGGGAGGCCCACACATGCCAAAGAATAAAAGATGGATGAAAATAAATATATAAAAAATAAAAGAAGCATGATGGGAAAACCTCAGTAAATTCAAGAAAACTGAAATTATATCAACCATCTTCTCGGACCACAATGCAATGAGACTAGAGATCAACTACAGGAGAAAAATGGCTAAAAACACAAACACATGGAAATTAAACAACACATAGCTAAAAAACAAACTGATTACTGAACAAATCAAAGGAGAAATAAGAAAAAGTCCTAGAAAAAATGACAATGAACACATGATAGTCCAAAAACCTATGGGCTACTGCAAAAACAGCTCTAAGAGGGAAGTTTATAGCAATACAATCATATCTCAAGAAAGAAGAAAAATATCAGACAACCTAACTCTACACTTAAAACAGGAGAAAGAAGAACCAAAAAACCCCCAAAATTAGCAGAAGAAGAGAAATCTTAAAGATCAGAGCAGAAATAAATGAAAAAAGAAAGAAACAATAGTAAAGATAAATAAAACGAAAAGCTGGTTCTTCGAAAAGATAAAATCGACAGACTGCTGGCCAGACTCATCAAGAAAAAAAGAGAGAAGAACCAGATCAACAAAATCAAAAATGAAAAATGAGAGATTACAACAGATAATGCAGAAATCCAAAGGATTATAAGAGACTATTATGAACAGCTCTATGGCAACAAACTGGACAACCTGGAAGAAATTGACAGTTTCTGGGAGAAGATTAATCTCCCAAGACTGAACTAGGAAGAAATAGAAACTATGAACAACCCAATCACAAGCTCAGAAATCGAATTTGTGATCAAAAATCTACCCAAAAATAAAAGCCCAGGGCCAGATGGCTTCACAGGTGAATTCTACCAAACATTTAAAGAAGAACTAATGCCTGTCCTTCTAAAACTCTTCCAAAAACTTGCACAGGAAGGAACACTTCCAAACACATTCTACAAGGCCACCATCATCCTGATACCAAAACCAGGCAAAGACAACACAAAAAAAGAAAATTATAGACCAATTTTACTGATGAATTTAGATGCCAAAATCCTCAACAAAATCCTAGCAAACAGAATTCAACAACACATCAAACACAGCCTTTGTCAGGGAACTAAGATCCTGGGAGCCACAAGGTGCAGCCAAAAACATTTTTAAAATGATTTCTAAAAATAAAAAATAAAAAGATTTCTAATATGAAGAGCTTGGTAATTATTAGTGTAGGATGTATCTCCAAGAATATGTCTGTGTTATTGTCAAAAATACTTCCTGTCATGAATTATCAAATTCACTCAGTGCTGGGTACTTACTATTTGAACAAAGTATGTTCAAGAGTTTGTTCAATTGTGTGAAATATTGAATTAGGACCTTGGCTTTGCAGTTAAGACAGTAAGCTTTGCAATATTATGTGGCGGCCTGGATGGGAGGGAGTTTGGGGGAGAATGGATATATATATATATATATCACTGAGTACCTTTGCTGTCCATCTGAAATTATCACAACATTGTTAACTGGCTATACTCCAAAATAAAATTCATTTTTTTAAAAAGACAATGAGCTTTGGATTCACAAAACTTCCATTGAAATACTAGCTTCACCACATAGCTTTGAGTTATTTATTTGATTTCTTTAGTTTCCTTGCCTACAAAATAGGAGAACAGTATCTGCCTCATAGCTCTGTTTCAAAGATTAAGTTAGATATCAGACAGCTAAGCACTGGCACATAGTATGTACTTAATAACCTCAATCTTCCTCCTATTGTATTATGTTATGTGTCCAAGTTTTTTAAAGACCCAAGGATGAATGTTCCAAATATCTAGAACAAATAATTTGTACTTGCACTACGAGTTAATGATAAATCTTAGTTTATCTTCATCTTCACTTCTATTGCTGTGAAATCTCAAAAGCAGGGCAACTAATGCACAGTGGATGCTTAATAAACTGGGTAATAAATTGTAGTTTTCTAGTTTGCCAAAAGAATTGTTTATGATGAATGGGATTTGAGTATGCCCACTAAGTTAATCATCCATTTTAATAAAGCAAATACACACACGCTTCGGGCATGGACCTTAATAGCATACATAGCTAGATAAACAGTGAGTGGGATGACACTTAGGTTATGACTTCGAAGTTCAGAACAAACAGTTCTAAATCCAGTGACAAACCTTTCTATTATTTTCTTTTTTTAAACATTTTTTTATTTATTTATCTTTTTGGGGGGTGGGGTGGGGAGGGAGAGGGATGGGTGGGCCACTTCTATTGGTCTTTCATTTCTCTATTTTCATCCGTCTTCGTTCTTTGGCTCCTGTGGGCCTGCCTCCCATCGCGGTGGCCTCTGTCGTCGCAGAGCGCCGGCTCTGGGCGCACGCGCCCCAGAGCTCCGGCTCGGTAATTGGACACATCCGTCCAGCCGCTCCGCGGCACGTGGGAACTTCCCAGGCCAGGGATCTAACTGGCACCCCTTGCACTGCAAGGCAGCGTCCTTACCCACTGGACCACCAGAGGAAGCCCCCTTTCTTTTATTTAAGGAACTATATACAATGTAGTTAGTAAAACACTTTCCTGTAGTCTTAATATGTAATAAAAAACTAATCATTGTCAACTTGTATATTTGGAGTAATGCTTAATTTCCAGTTGAAGGAAGATTTTGATATGCTCTGATTTTAAAAAAGTGAACCCTTTTTCTATTAAGACTAATATTTGTAAATATTATATATAATGAGAAAAAAATGGAGCACACAAAAAAAGGACTAAGGTACAACCAAAGAAGGAGAAGGGGATGACAGAGGATGAGATGGCTGGATGGCATCACTGACTCAATGGACATGAGTTTGAGCAAGCTCGGGGAGATGGTGAAGGACAGGGAAGCCTGGTGGTCTGCAGTCCATGAGGTCACAAAAGAGTTGGACACAACTGAGTGACTGAACTGAACTGAAAACAAAAGATAAAAGAAAAATTTAGGGGCTTCCCTGGTGGTCCAGTGGGTAAGGACACCGCCTTGCAGTGCAAGGGGTGCCAGTTCGATCCCTGGCCTGGGAAGTTCCCACGTGCCGCGGAGCGGCTGGACTGATGTGTCCAATTACCGAGCTGGAGTTCTGGGGCGCATGCGCCCAGAGCCGGCGCTCTGCGACGACAGAGGCCACTGCGATGGGAAGCCCACACAGGCCAAAAGAACAAAAATGGAAATAAATGAAAGACCAATAGAAGTGCCCTCCCCGCAAAAAAAAAAAAAAAAGCCAATAAAAAGAGGCCAAATTTAAAAAAAAAAAGAAAAAGAAAAATTTATTTCCTACTATTTTATGCATATAGTACCTTCAAAAAATCCTAATCTAAATTTAAAAATTATTTTTGTTATACACACATTACATATAATTTACATTTAAAAATTGTATCACAAGTGCACAGTGTGCAGGATCTTAGTTCCTCAATCAGAAATTGAACCTGGGTCCACAGTAGTGAGAACACAAAGTCCTAATCACTGGATCGCTGGAGAATTACCATTTAATTATTATTTTTGTCAAATGCAAACATGGTACAAAGGCTCTTACACTTATATTAAATATGGACCATTGCATTTTTGCACAAAGACTTCTTTTAAAAATTTAAGCAGCTGGATATATACAATGTAGTTAGTAAAACACTTTCCTGTAGTCTTAATATGTAATAAAAAACTAATCATTGTCAACTTGTATATTTGGAGTAATGCTTAATTTCCAGTTGAAGGAAGATTTTGATATGCTCTGATTTTAAAAAAGTGAACCCTTTTTCTATTAAGACTAATATTTGTAAATATTATATATAATGAGAAAAAAATGGAGCACACAAAAAAAGGACTAAGGTACAACCAAAGAAGGAGAAGGGGATGACAGAGGATGAGATGGCTGGATGGCATCACTGACTCAATGGACATGAGTTTGAGCAAGCTCGGGGAGATGGTGAAGGACAGGGAAGCCTGGTGGTCTGCAGTCCATGAGGTCACAAAAGAGTTGGACACAACTGAGTGACTGAACTGAACTGAAAACAAAAGATAAAAGAAAAATTTAGGGGCTTCCCTGGTGGTCCAGTGGGTAAGGACACCGCCTTGCAGTGCAAGGGGTGCCAGTTCGATCCCTGGCCTGGGAAGTTCCCACGTGCCGCGGAGCGGCTGGACTGATGTGTCCAATTACCGAGCTGGAGTTCTGGGGCGCATGCGCCCAGAGCCGGCGCTCTGCGACGACAGAGGCCACTGCGATGGGAAGCCCACACAGGCCAAAAGAACAAAAATGGAAATAAATGAAAGACCAATAGAAGTGCCCTCCCCGCAAAAAAAAAAAAAAAAACCAAAAAAAAAAGGCCAAATTTAAAAAAAAAAAGAAAAAGAAAAATTTATTTCCTACTATTTTATGCATATAGTACCTTCAAAAAATCCTAATCTAAATTTAAAAATTATTTTTGTTATACACACATTACATATAATTTACATTTAAAAATTGTATCACAAGTGCACAGTGTGCAGGATCTTAGTTCCTCAATCAGAAATTGAACCTGGGTCCACAGTAGTGAGAACACAAAGTCCTAATCACTGGATCGCTGGAGAATTACCATTTAATTATTATTTTTGTCAAATGCAAACATGGTACAAAGGCTCTTACACTTATATTAAATATGGACCATTGCATTTTTGCACAAAGACTTCTTTTTAAAAATTTAAGCAGCTGGATATGATAGTATGAGGATAGTATGAGGAGCTTTATTGACCCACTCATCAGCAAAACTGGTGAAAACTATTTTTAAAAACCTAGTCATTTAAAGTCTCTAGGAATGATGCTAAGCACAAACAACAAATGTAGAAACACCTACTCAAGAAAATGTGTGAAAACTCAGTAAGAAAAACAAGTGCAGTACTGAACCAAGACCACGCCCTTCTTCCCAACTCAGCAAGACACAGACTACACCCTACACAGCCACAGGCCTTCCCATCCCCCAGCTCCCAGTGGGAGGGTTTTCTAGGTGGAGCAAAACATCGGCATTTCTTATCCTGCTCCTAACTACTTTTTCTTTCTTTTCTTTTTTAAAAATTTTTACGTATTTGCTTTTGGCAGTGTTGGGTCTTTGTTGCTGCCTGTGGACTTTCTCGAATTGCAGCAAGTCAGGGCAGCTCTTCATTGTGAAGTGCAGATTTCTCATTTCAGTGGCTTCTCTTGTTATGGAACATGGGCTTTAGGGCGCCTAGGCTCAGTAGTTGTGGCCCATAGGCTTAGTTGCCCCCCCAGCGGCATGTGGAATCTTCCAGGACCAGCGATTGAATCTGTGTGTGTCCCCTGCATTTGCAGGTAGAATTTTTTTTTTTTTTCAGATTCATGTATTTATTTACATTTGGCTGTGATAGGGTCTTCGTTGCTGAATTCCGGCTTTCTCTAGTTGAGGCAAGTGGAGGGGAGGGGGGACTATTCTTTGTTGTCGTGTGTGGGCTTCTCATCGCAGTGACTTCTCTTGTTGCAGAGCACAGGCTCAAGGCGCTTAAGCTTCCGTAGTTGTGGTTCATGGGCTCTAGAATGCCAGCTCAATAACTGAGACATACCGGCTTAATTGCTCTGTGCTATGTGGGATCTTCTGGGACCAGGGATCCGACAGGAGTCCCTTGCATTGCACGGCAGATTCTTAACCACTGGACCACCGGGGAAACCCCGCAGGCAGAATTCTTAACTGCTAGACCATCAAGGAAGTCCCCAACTACCTGTTTTGAGGTTAAGTCCTTGATGAAGGTGGTTGAGAGGTGGAGATTCCTTTCTGCCCAGCTCTCACTCATGAAATGTTGGCTCTACCTTGGGTGTGTCCTGAGGAGAACACTGGGATCCTGAGCATTCTTGAGCTGGTTCATAAAGCAATGGTTCCATGCCAGGAGAGGCAAGCCAAGAGCATACTCTGCAGCCGTCCACCCAAGTCCCCACGAGCACGCAGTTCCTAGAGAGAAGCTTGCCGTCTCGCCCACCCAGCATCAGAGCCTTGGATCAGAGACAGCGTCTGCCAGTAGAAGCAGATCATAAAAAACATTAATTACTAAAGGGACAGACTTTACTAGCAGCAGACCACGGAGGAGACCAACCCTAAGAGCATTCACAGAGACAGTGCAAGGTTGTGGTGAAAAACATCTGTAAGGAGATTCAAGATACCTGCTGAACAGGCGGCTGACTAATTTTCAGAAGAGATCCAGAAAGAAAACAGCAGGAAGAGGACTTCCTTGGCAGTCCAGTGGTTAAGACCTTGTGCTTCCACTGCAGGAGTTGTGGGTTCAATCCCTGGTTGGGAATGAAAGAAAAAAAAGAAAAGGCAGGAGTGATACTCCTGGAGTCAGAACAAATATCAAACACTGACTTTAGAAACTGTCTCTTCAAATGAGCCTTGACTCATTTGAGTGGTTCAAACAGCAATTTATGCCCAGTCATAAATTAGAAACAAGAGCGCAATCAGGTGGAAATTGGTGAAGTTTAACACCTGGTTGTCTAAGGAAAGACAGGAAGATAACTCTACAAAAACCACTGTTATCTCAGTATGACTGTGGGCATAACCTCAAACCACTTCCTGAGGAGCAGCCTGACAGCTGATAGCATACTAAAAGGTGAAAAACTTGGGTGCTTTCCCTAAGATCAGAAAGAAGCAAAAAGGTCTGCTTTTCAACATTGTTTTAGATGTTCTAACCAGAGCAACACTATAAAGGAAGAAGTAATATTGTCTATTAGTGAATAATATAATCTTTTATATAGAACATCTTAAGAAATCCATTTAAAAATGGTAAGAACTAAATAGAAGTTCTGAGGTTACAGAGTATAAACACAATATACAAAAAATTTTTTCAAGTTACTTATTTTTTTTCTTGAATGAGCTCAATTGCTATTCAAGGAATTTGTCCACTTATCTAATTTTTTGTCATAAATTTATTCATGATACTTTTCTTACTATCTTTTTAACATCTATAGGATCGATCCATAGTGTTGCCTTCACTCTCATTCCCATTATTGGTACTAGGTCCTCTTTGTCTTCTAATTATTCCAGCAGGTGGCTCATCAATTTCATTTTTCAAGTAACTCATTTTTGGTTTTATTATTATTGAGTTTCTATTTCATAATTTCTGCTCTTTTCTTTCTTCTGTTTACTTTGGGATTGATTTGTTCTTCTTTTTCTAATTTCCTAAGGTAGAGACTTAGAACATCAATTTTAGAGTTTTCCTACTTTTAAATGCTATAAATTTTCCTGGAATCACTACAGTAGCTACACTCAACATATTTTGATGTTATCTTTTAAATTTAGTTGAAAATATTTTGTATTTTGTCACTTCTTTGATTAGGAGTTATTTAGAAGTATATTATTTAACTTACAAATATTTAGAATTTTCCAGCTATTTCTCTGATGTCATTTTATAGTTTAATTTCAATTGTGGTCAGAGGTTAAACATACCAATTGCTATTGTTTTCTATTTGTCCTATTCTTTCTCTTTCCCTTTCTTTATTGGTTTGTTAGGTATGTATGTATATATGTGTGTGATTGCTTTAGGAGTTGTACATCCTTAACTTATTACAGCCTAATTTCAAGCTATATAACATCACTTCAGGTATAGTATATGAATTACCAACAGTATACTTAATTTTTCCATTCTTTCCAGCCTTTGGGCAATTGTTATCACATATTTTGTTTCTATATATGCTATAAAATGGGCTTCCCAGATGGTCCTAGTGGTAAAGAATCCCCCCACATAGTTACCATTTCCAGTGTTTTTTTTTTTTTTTTAAAGATTTATTTATTTATTTTGGGCGGGGTCGGGTTGGAGAGGGAGGGGAGCGGGCGGGCCACTTCTATTGGTCTTTCATTTCTCTATTTTCATCCGTCTTTGTTCTTTGGCTCCTGTGGGCCTCCCATCGCGGTGGCGTCTGTTGTCGCAGAGCGCCGGATCTGGGCGCATGCGCTCCAGAGCTCCAGCTTGGTAATTGGACACATAGGTCCAGTCGTTCCGCGGCACGTGGGATCTTCCCAGGCCAGGGATCGAATCGGCGTCCCTTGCACTGCAAGGCGGTTTCCTTACCCACTGGACCACCAGGGGAAGCCCCATTTCTAGTGTTCTTTAACCCTTTGTATAGTTCCAAATTTCTATCTTGTATCATCATCCTCTGTCTTTGACTTTTCCTATAGGGACAGTTTCCTGTTTTCTTCTTTTTCTAATTTCCTAAGGTAGAGACTTAGAACATCAATTTTAGAGTTTTCCTACTTTTAAATGCTATAAATTTTCCTGGAATCACTACAGTAGCTACACTCAACATATTTTGATGTTATCTTTTAAATTTAGTTGAAAATATTTTGTATTTTGTCACTTCTTTGATTAGGAGTTATTTAGAAGTATATTATTTAACTTACAAATATTTAGAATTTTCCAGCTATTTCTCTGATGTCATTTTATAGTTTAATTTCAATTGTGGTCAGAGGTTAAACATACCAATTGCTATTGTTTTCTATTTGTCCTATTCTTTCTCTTTCCCTTTCTTTATTGGTTTGTTAGGTATGTATGTATATATGTGTGTGATTGCTTTAGGAGTTGTACATCCTTAACTTATTACAGCCTAATTTCAAGCTATATAACATCACTTCAGGTATAGTATATGAATTACCAACAGTATACTTAATTTTTCCATTCTTTCCAGCCTTTGGGCAATTGTTATCACATATTTTGTTTCTATATATGCTATAAAATGGGCTTCCCAGATGGTCCTAGTGGTAAAGAATCCCCCCACATAGTTACCATTTCCAGTGTTTTTTTTTTTTTTTTAAAGATTTATTTATTTATTTTTGGGCGGGGGTCGGGTTGGAGAGGGAGGGGAGCGGGCGGGCCACTTCTATTGGTCTTTCATTTCTCTATTTTCATCCGTCTTTGTTCTTTGGCTCCTGTGGGCCTCCCATCGCGGTGGCGTCTGTTGTCGCAGAGCGCCGGATCTGGGCGCATGCGCTCCAGAGCTCCAGCTTGGTAATTGGACACATAGGTCCAGTCGTTCCGCGGCACGTGGGATCTTCCCAGGCCAGGGATCGAATCGGCGTCCCTTGCACTGCAAGGCGGTTTCCTTACCCACTGGACCACCAGGGGAAGCCCCATTTCTAGTGTTCTTTAACCCTTTGTATAGTTCCAAATTTCTATCTTGTATCATCATCCTCTGTCTTTGACTTTTCCTATAGGGACAGTTTCCTGTTTTCTCTTCTCTGGTACTCTATAAATTCTAGCTGATTAGGTCTCCCCAGAGTCTGAAGCTTGTCTCTTTAATTTAGCAAGGTCACTCTGGGGTCACTGTTCCTGGACTGTCCTAGAAACTTTCTAGGTAGTCAGCTAGGACAACTGGAGGGCTCAACTCATTTTTCCCTCTTCCCTCCCAGGATTACTATACTCTGCTGCCTACTGTTAATGTTTGAAAAACATTATCATAATTTTCTCCTCCTTTATAATACAGTTATCTCTGGCCCCTGTTATTCCATCATATTTGAAAGTGGAGGCTGCCAGTAAAGCTTCGGCCTTTACCCTAACCACAGTCAACATCACTGAAGGATTTCCAAAGGGGAATCACAGAACTCCTCTATGGAGAATGGGTGGAAGGAAAGCAAAATGGATAAGAGGGCCTGGAAACAGCAAGTCATACATGAATATAGTCCCCCTGACAGCTGATGGTGGTTTGGACTAATAAAATGACATTGGAAGAAGAGAACTGGTGAAAGGTAAACTTTATGTAGGAACTGACAGGGTATTATTGCCTGTGTGAAGTTCAAAGAATATGACTCAGTGATGGAAGTCTTTGATCTCAGTGCTAAGGGAGTTCCCTTGTGAACCTCTCGAAATCCTATAGCAGAAGAGAGGGATGTATATAAAGTGTGTTCTAGCTTCCTAACAGAGCAGAGGTAACTTTTAAGACAATCAGTGATGACTATTTGCAGAGCTAGCTTTCGTCTTTTCTATGCCTTCATTGATACATCAGTGGTTGTTATGGCCTCAATGTATTTGTCCCTCCAAATTCCTATGTTGAAGCCCCAGCCTTCAATGTGGTAGGATTTGGTGATGGAATCTTTGAGATGTAATTGAGGTCATAAATGAGGGGCATTCACGTTGTGGGGTCAGTGCCTGAGTAAAAGACCACCACAGAGCCTGCTCTCACTGCCATTTGTGAGATGGCAGCCATCTCCAAGCTAGGAAGAGAGCCCTCACTGGCAACTAACTCTGCTGGACCTTGATCTGGGAGTTCTAGCCTACAGAAATGGGAAAAAATAAGTCTCTGTTGTTTAAGCCACACATCTATGTTGTTTTGTGACAGCAGCCCAAGAAGACTAATGTAGCAATGCTTAGCCTCCAGTCAGTGACTTTTCATCTTTCTCATTTGAATGGCAGCATGTTTGTTCATGAGCACCGGTGGTAGTCACTAAATCATGCCTAACTCTTGTGACCCCATGGACTGTAGCCTCCGAGACTCCTCTGTCTATGTGATTACCCAGGCACGAACACTGGAGTTGGTTGCCATTTCCTTCTCCAGCGGATCTTCCTGACCCAGGGATAGAACCTGTGTCTCCTGCCTTGGCAGGTGGATTCTTTTCCTGCTGAGTCACCAGTGAAGCCCTCAAGAGCAGCAGGGGCATTCTTTAAAAAGGCACATTTTTTCTTTACAATGCTCTGTGAATGGTGCTTTAATAATCTTTTCTTTTAACATAATCTTTTCAATAGTTAATTATTTGCAAACTGTGGTAAAATTAATGTATTTGCCTTACTGTTGGCTGTAAAAAAAACCCCTTACCTTCCTGACTTCTTCTTTAGTCAAATAACATTATCTTATAGTGAACTCAATGAATGACTGGCATTGGAAAGACTTTGTGCTGATTGGCTCATTAACAGTTTTTAACTCATTGATAAAGAGGCTGTGTAAACAAAGCTAATTTTAAAAGCTTATTCTGAACCCAGGTTCTTTCTGTTAGGCTTGCTGCTAGTGTTTTTAATTTCTCTTGCTTCACTGCTCTGATGGTAGCCCATTCACCTCCACGTATTGAATTAAAGTTAGATATAAGAATTGGGCTTTCTTGGTGACTCAGTAAAGAATCCGCCTGCAATGTGAGAGAGCTGGATCTGATTCCTAGGTTGGGAAGAGCCCCTGGAGAAGGGCATAGCAACCCACTCCATTATTCCTGCTTGGAGAATTCCCAGGGACAGAGGAGCCTGGTGGGCTACACAGTCCATGGGGTTGCAAAGAATCAGACATGACTGATCAACTAAGCACAGCACAGAAATAAGAATTAAGAGACTGGACTCCAGTCTGCTGAAAAGCAGAGTGAGAACTCAGAGTGACATGCCAAGGGTGTGTTCTATACGAAATGTTTTCTTTTAAAGATAGAGAAAGCAGGGAATGGATCACTGACAACATAGCAGTTTGAATTACTTAGAAATCAGCTCTTGAGAAACACTTTAAACAGATCCAAAGAAATCCTCATCCATAGTCACCCACCTATTAACACACACCTACTAAGTGCCCACTGTGTGAAAGTCTCTGTGCTATTAGAGACATCAAGATGAAGACTGTGGATATAGACCTTAAGTACTTCACAACTGACTGGTGCATCAGACATGATTCTACCTAGTCTTATGCTAGTGTCACAAGATGAACTAAGTGCTGCCAGGGCGTGTGTGTGTGTGTGTATTAGATACCTACTTAAGGACCGTTACGTCTTGCAAGTTAGTAAAAAACTAAACAACGGAGGAAGGCCATTCTCATTCTTCTGCCGTATTTCTCTTTTGGTGCTGCCCAACAGAACCACTCTGCATTTCTCCCAGCATTCCAGTCTGTGTGTGTGTGTGTGTGAGTTGCTCAGTCATGTCCAACTCTTTGTGATCTATGGACTGTAGCCCACCAGGCTCCTCTGTCCAAGGGATCCTCCAGGCAAGAACATGGGAGTGGGTTGCCATTCCCTTCTCCTGGGGATCTTCCCAACCCAGGTCCAGCCTCTCTATCCAAAATTAAAGAACAGTAACAGTCTTAGAAGACCTTCTTGCCTTCCTTTCAGGATAAGGAAACATCCAGACTAGCCTGGCATCACATGACATGCCTGAGGACAAAGCTAGTTCGGTGGCAGAACTGAAACAAAACCATTCTCCTGGATACAAACTAAGTATTAGGCCTTCTTCAGCCACGTCTGTTTAAAGGTCCTCCCACACTCAAAGTCTCCACTTAACTATGATTCCTTCCATGAAGTCTTCCTCGACCCTTTCCAAGTACTGAACCCTCCTTCCAAGAGGGGTTTGGTCCATGAAGTCTGGTGGGCTACACAGTCCATGGGGTTGCAAAGAATCAGACATGACTGATCAACTAAGCACAGCACAGAAATAAGAATTAAGAGACTGGACTCCAGTCTGCTGAAAAGCAGAGTGAGAACTCAGAGTGACATGCCAAGGGTGTGTTCTATACGAAATGTTTTCTTTTAAAGATAGAGAAAGCAGGGAATGGATCACTGACAACATAGCAGTTTGAATTACTTAGAAATCAGCTCTTGAGAAACACTTTAAACAGATCCAAAGAAATCCTCATCCATAGTCACCCACCTATTAACACACACCTACTAAGTGCCCACTGTGTGAAAGTCTCTGTGCTATTAGAGACATCAAGATGAAGACTGTGGATATAGACCTTAAGTACTTCACAACTGACTGGTGCATCAGACATGATTCTACCTAGTCTTATGCTAGTGTCACAAGATGAACTAAGTGCTGCCAGGGCGTGTGTGTGTGTGTGTATTAGATACCTACTTAAGGACCGTTACGTCTTGCAAGTTAGTAAAAAACTAAACAACGGAGGAAGGCCATTCTCATTCTTCTGCCGTATTTCTCTTTTGGTGCTGCCCAACAGAACCACTCTGCATTTCTCCCAGCATTCCAGTCTGTGTGTGTGTGTGTGTGAGTTGCTCAGTCATGTCCAACTCTTTGTGATCTATGGACTGTAGCCCACCAGGCTCCTCTGTCCAAGGGATCCTCCAGGCAAGAACATGGGAGTGGGTTGCCATTCCCTTCTCCTGGGGATCTTCCCAACCCAGGTCCAGCCTCTCTATCCAAAATTAAAGAACAGTAACAGTCTTAGAAGACCTTCTTGCCTTCCTTTCAGGATAAGGAAACATCCAGACTAGCCTGGCATCACATGACATGCCTGAGGACAAAGCTAGTTCGGTGGCAGAACTGAAACAAAACCATTCTCCTGGATACAAACTAAGTATTAGGCCTTCTTCAGCCACGTCTGTTTAAAGGTCCTCCCACACTCAAAGTCTCCACTTAACTATGATTCCTTCCATGAAGTCTTCCTCGACCCTTTCCAAGTACTGAACCCTCCTTCCAAGAGGGGTTTGGTCACAGCAAGTACATCACACAGAAACATTTACTTATCTTTACCCGGACTTTGTTCCATAGTTGTTCTATCTGGAAAGCCTCAAGCCCCAAAGTCATAATAATGAAGTCCTCATCCCTGGACTCTCTCTGCATGAGGGCAAAACGGAGAAAATCATGGCTATTGCATTCCACTTTTCCAAAAAAATCAGCAGTTTCTCTACCATACCAATGCTTGGTATTACCATTTTCTTCTGATGTGGCAGTTTCTATTGCTCATTAAGATCATGAACCCCTTTATTGCAAAATTGAGGGTGTACATTTTTGCTTTTTACCTTCTTAATGTTCCCTGCAACTTTCCTGTCATATATCCATTTATTCATCAAATATTTAATGAGACCAGATATTGCACTGGATGCTGGGAAGGCAACACACAGTCCTATCATCAGATGATAGGATCAAGCAACCACAAGTCCTACACTAGAGGGATTACAGGGCACATGATTTGGTCAGGAGGGTTAGAACCTACTCTGATTATGTTTCTCCAAAGACATACAGGTGGCAAAAAGGCACAAGAAAAGATGCTCAACATTGGCTGTTATTAGAGAAATGCAAGTCAAAACTACAATGAGGTATCACCTCACACCAGTCAGAATGGCCATCAAAAAATCTACAGACAAAAAGAAAATATACAGACTATAAATGCTGGAGAAAAGGGACCCTCTTCTCCTACTAGTCAGAAAGTAAATCGGTACAGCCTATGGAGAATAGTCCCAAATTCCCTTCTCCTTGGGGATCTTCCCAACCCAGGTCCAGCCTCTCTATCCAAAATTAAAGAACAGTAACAGTCTTAGAAGACCTTCTTGCCTTCCTTTCAGGATAAGGAAACATCCAGACTAGCCTGGCATCACATGACATGCCTGAGGACAAAGCTAGTTCGGTGGCAGAACTGAAACAAAACCATTCTCCTGGATACAAACTAAGTATTAGGCCTTCTTCAGCCACGTCTGTTTAAAGGTCCTCCCACACTCAAAGTCTCCACTTAACTATGATTCCTTCCATGAAGTCTTCCTCGACCCTTTCCAAGTACTGAACCCTCCTTCCAAGAGGGGTTTGGTCACAGCAAGTACATCACACAGAAACATTTACTTATCTTTACCCGGACTTTGTTCCATAGTTGTTCTATCTGGAAAGCCTCAAGCCCCAAAGTCATAATAATGAAGTCCTCATCCCTGGACTCTCTCTGCATGAGGGCAAAACGGAGAAAATCATGGCTATTGCATTCCATTTTTCCCAAAAAAATCAGCAGTTTCTCTACCATACCAATGCTTGGTATTACCATTTTCTTCTGATGTGGCAGTTTCTATTGCTCATTAAGATCATGAACCCCTTTATTGCAAAATTGAGGGTGTACATTTTTGCTTTTTACCTTCTTAATGTTCCCTGCAACTTTCCTGTCATATATCCATTTATTCATCAAATATTTAATGAGACCAGATATTGCACTGGATGCTGGGAAGGCAACACACAGTCCTATCATCAGATGATAGGATCAAGCAACCACAAGTCCTACACTAGAGGGATTACAGGGCACATGATTTGGTCAGGAGGGTTAGAACCTACTCTGATTATGTTTCTCCAAAGACATACAGGTGGCAAAAAGGCACAAGAAAAGATGCTCAACATTGGCTGTTATTAGAGAAATGCAAGTCAAAACTACAATGAGGTATCACCTCACACCAGTCAGAATGGCCATCAAAAAATCTACAGACAAAAAGAAAATATACAGACTATAAATGCTGGAGAAAAGGGAACCCTCTTCTCCTACTAGTCAGAAAGTAAATCGGTACAGCCACTATGGAGAATAGTCTGGAGGTTCCTTAAAAAAACCTAAAATCAGAGCTACCATATGATCCCGCAACCCCACTCCTGGGCATATATCAGGAGAAAACTATAATTTAAAAAGATATATGCACCCCAATGTTAATAGCAGCACTATTTACAATTTCCAAGAGATGAATGCAACCTAAATGTCTATCCACAAAGGAATGGATAAAGATGTCATACGTACTAATCTGAGAACATACATATCTGCAAACAACAAAACTCTGTAAAAGTTAAAAGTAAAATAAAAGTTAAAAAAAAAAAGATGTCATCCAACTGCGTATTACTCAGTCATAAAAAGAATGAAGTAATCCCAGTCATATCAACATGGTTGCACCTAGAGCGTCATACTGAGCAAAGTCAAAGGAAGACAAATAACCATGATATTGCTTATATGTGGAATCTAAAAAAGGCTACAAATGAACGTACCTACAAAACAGAGTTACAGATGTAGAAAATCAATTATGGTTACAGGGTGGCATTAAGGGATTAGGAGGGATAAATCAGAAGGGAGGAATTGACATATAGACGCTACTGCATATAAAGTAGATAAACAATAAGGATCTGCTGTGTAGCACAGGGAACTCTACTCAGTCCTCTGTAATGGCCTATATAGGAAAAGAATCTAAACAAGCGGACATCATGCGTAACAGATTCACTCTGCTGTACACCCGGAACTAATACAACATTGCAATAAAAATTTGAAACAAACAAAAAATTCACAAACAGTAAATGCTGAAGAGGGTGGGGAAAGGGAAACTCTCCTACACTGGTGGTAGGAATTTACATTGATACAGACAAAAAATTAAAATTAGAGTTGCCATATGATCTAGCAATCCCATTCCTGGGCATATTATCCAGAGAAAACTGTCATTCAAAGACACATGCACCCCAATGTTCATGCACCAGTCTTCACAATAGCCAGGAAGTAACCTAAATGTCCATCAACAGATGAATGGATAGCAAAGTTGTGGCACATATATATGCAATAGAATACTACACAGCCATAAAGAATGAAATAATGTCATTTGCGGCAACAAGATTTACCTAGAGATTATCACAGTAGGTGAAGTAAGTCAGAAAGAGACAACTACCACAGGAGATCGCTTCTACATAGAATCTAAATTATGATACAAATGAACATGTCCATGAAGCAGAAATAGACTCAGAGGACAGATTTGTTGCCAAAGGGGAGGGGCTAGGGAGGCAGAAACTGGGAGCTGGGATCAGGAGATGCAAACTATTACGTACAGAGTGGATGGACAACAATGTCTTCCTGTGCAGCACAGGGAACTGTATGTCCTGTGAATAAACCATAATGGAAAAGAATATAAAAAAGAATGGATATCTATATATAACTGAGTCACTTTACAGCAAAAATTAACGCAGTATTATAAATCAATTATACTTCAAAAAAAACCCCAACAACTTAGTCTGACTAAACCAAAGTGATATTACAATGAAACCTGAAGACTGAGATGAACAGTCCAACAGAGGGAACATGAAGGAAAGAAAAACCATCCACATTCCTAAAGTCTGTGCCACAATGGGGAAAGGACTATTCCATAAAGAGCTTTGCAAACTGTGACAAAGCCCGGGCCAAAAGCAACAAAAAGCCACGGAAAGACTGTGAGGAGGGGAGAGACAGGACAACGACAATTCTGGCTGCAACTTAAGAAAAACATTTCTACCATGTCCATTATTTTTAACTCTACGTCTTAAATAATTTTCATTGTTGCCTTAGTTCAAATACTGCAGAGAGCTAAAGTAGAAAAATTGTATTTGAGGGAAAACTATAAATTCTCTATGTATCGTAGGTAAACTACATAAAAAATATAAGCTATCCTTATGAAGCAAATTTCTGGACTCCTGATAAACATCACAAAATAGATAAGGCTTAACAATAGACTAGTAGGTAACCGTACCTTCCTTTTATTTGAAACCACTCAGTTCTAAATGATTCATGCTAACCGAAGAACAGATACACACGTAACCTAAAATGATCAACAATGCAGATAATTTGTTTTACTCAGGAATGTGCCTTTCAATTTTCACTTAAACATGGGTATCTCTGAACGTTAGGAATTTACCTAAAGCCATACCACAGCAAAGGGACAATGCATAAAGGCTTAAATCTTGTGACCCATCCCATATGGGGAACTACAAGTATCTTCTAGGCTGAAGTCAAGACTTAGTAGAGAGTGATTCACACTTTTCTTTTTTTTTTTGGCCACTTCTGTTGATCTTTCATTTATCTATTTCTATCCACCTTTGTTCCTTGGCCTGTGTGGGCCTCCCATCGCAGTGGCCTCGCTCATTGCAGAGCACCAGCTCTGGGCACATGTGCTCCAGAGCTCCAGCTCAATAGTTGGACACATCGGTCCAGTTGCTCCGCAGCACGTGGGATCTTCCCAGGCCAGGGATCGAACCAGCGCCATTTGCACTGCAAGGTGGTGTCCTTATCCACTGGACCACCAGGGAAGCCCTGATTTATACCTTTTAAAAATATATCCTTCATATTCTTCAACTATTTTTTGGTACATAATGACTAGCTTTATTATTTTCCTGATAATAAAAATATTTCCACAAAAAATGCCCCAACTGATAACCTGAAAGAATGAGATGAACAGTCCAACAGAGGGAACATGAAGGAAAGAAAAACCATCCACATTCCTAAAGTCTGTGCCACAATGGGGAAAGGACTATTCCATAAAGAGCTTTGCAAACTGTGACAAAGCCCGGGCCAAAAGCAACAAAAAGCCACGGAAAGACTGTGAGGAGGGGAGAGACAGGACAACGACAATTCTGGCTGCAACTTAAGAAAAACATTTCTACCATGTCCATTATTTTTAACTCTACGTCTTAAATAATTTTCATTGTTGCCTTAGTTCAAATACTGCAGAGAGCTAAAGTAGAAAAATTGTATTTGAGGGAAAACTATAAATTCTCTATGTATCGTAGGTAAACTACATAAAAAATATAAGCTATCCTTATGAAGCAAATTTCTGGACTCCTGATAAACATCACAAAATAGATAAGGCTTAACAATAGACTAGTAGGTAACCGTACCTTCCTTTTATTTGAAACCACTCAGTTCTAAATGATTCATGCTAACCGAAGAACAGATACACACGTAACCTAAAATGATCAACAATGCAGATAATTTGTTTTACTCAGGAATGTGCCTTTCAATTTTCACTTAAACATGGGTATCTCTGAACGTTAGGAATTTACCTAAAGCCATACCACAGCAAAGGGACAATGCATAAAGGCTTAAATCTTGTGACCCATCCCATATGGGGAACTACAAGTATCTTCTAGGCTGAAGTCAAGACTTAGTAGAGAGTGATTCACACTTTTCTTTTTTTTTTTGGCCACTTCTGTTGATCTTTCATTTATCTATTTCTATCCACCTTTGTTCCTTGGCCTGTGTGGGCCTCCCATCGCAGTGGCCTCGCTCATTGCAGAGCACCAGCTCTGGGCACATGTGCTCCAGAGCTCCAGCTCAATAGTTGGACACATCGGTCCAGTTGCTCCGCAGCACGTGGGATCTTCCCAGGCCAGGGATCGAACCAGCGCCATTTGCACTGCAAGGTGGTGTCCTTATCCACTGGACCACCAGGGAAGCCCTGATTTATACCTTTTAAAAATATATCCTTCATATTCTTCAACTATTTTTTGGTACATAATGACTAGCTTTATTATTTTCCTGATAATAAAAATATTTCCACATGAAAAGCAAAGAACAGAAGTAGCTTCTTTTACATTTCCCTTTTGAAGATCACCTTAAACAACTGAGTTTAGAGAGCTTCTCTGAGATACAAAGTTAAAAAATAAACACTAATTTAAAAAAAGACATTACCAAAGCAGTGCAGTACAAGCACTATTATTTAGTCTGCAATATGTATAATTTGAATGATGACTATTTTCTAAAATGAACAGCAATTTTAGCAGCCAGTGGAGAATAAAAAAGGATGTTAGAGAATCTAAAAAATTTTTTGATAGAGAAAAGATTCTTGCGTAAAATAAATCAAAGAATGAAAAGTACTTTCATAATCAAAACTAACTAAAACCCAGCAGATATGCTGACAATGTTTTTCCTTGAAATACTTCACATTTTAAAGTATTATATAAAAGTAAAGGTGGGGGCTTCCTCTGGTGGTCCAGTGGGTAAGGACACCGCCTTGCAGTGCAAGGGGCGCTGGTTCGATCCCTGGCCTGGGAAGATCCCATGTGCCGCAGAGTGGCTGGACAGATGCGTCCAATTACCGAGCCGGAGGGTGCGCCCAGAGCCGGCACTCTGCGACGACAAAGGCCACCGCGATGGGGGGCCCACAGGAGCCAGAGAACAAAGATGGATGAAAATAGAGAAATCAAAGACCAATAGAAGTGGCCCGCCCATCCCCCTCCCTCCTCACCCCATCCCCCTCCCTCCCCACCCAATCCCCCAAAAAAAATAAATAAAATCAAAAAAAAAAAAAAATTTTTTTTAAAAAGTAAAGGTGGAATCTTATTCTGAAAAATAAAGGATCAGTCAAGACAAAATACCTACTCAACAGTTTATATAGATAGTAAAAGGTATCTGGATATCAGCAATTTCTTCTAGCTATGAATCTTTTTTCAAATAAAGCTGGGAAATCATAGAATTTATACTTCTTTTTTTTTTAAGAGAGTCATTTTTATTATTTCACCCATCTTTATTCTTTGACACGTGTGGGCTTCCCACTGCAGTGGCCTCTCATTGCAAAGACACGGCTCTGGGCACATGAGCTCCAGGGCGCTGGCTTGTAATTGGACACACTGGCCCAGCTGCTCCATGGCATGTGGGATCTTCCCAGGCCAGGGATCGAACTGGTGCCCCTTGCACTGCAAGGCAGAGTCTTTACCCACCGGACCACCAGGGAAGGCCAGAATTTATACTTCTTTATATAGCAGAAGCATAAAAAAGTTATACCTTAACATGGAAACTCCTAAGTACTTTCTGATATTGTCAGCTGAAGCTGAATAATTTGTCAAATATCAATTTAAATCATTTGAGGAAATGATGGGTGGGCCCTTTACCATTTGTACCTAATTGTTTAGGATTCTGTAATATTATATCTATACTATGATGATACATGAAAAATACTACACCCCAGTTTTCAATTCTTAAAAAGAACCAAACCCCAAAACATTCTGATTTTGTTGTTTAAAAAATTGTTTTCATTTTAATGATCTGAGTTAGTAACAAACAAATATACAAAATTGTCTTTCACATTTCCATACATTGTATTATGGACCACATAAACCTTTCCAATACAAATGTATTAATACGTGAGCATCCCATGTGCCGCAGAGTGGCTGGACAGATGCGTCCAATTACCGAGCCGGAGGGTGCGCCCAGAGCCGGCACTCTGCGCGACAAAGGCCACCGCGATGGGGGGCCCACAGGAGAGAAAGAAAAAAGATGGATGAAAATAGAGAAATCAAAGACCAATAGAAGTGGCCCGCCCATCCCCTCCCTCCTCACCCCATCCCTCCCTCCCCACCCAATCCCCCAAAAAAGATAAATAAAATCAAAAAAAAAAAAAAATTTTTTTTAAAAAGTAAAGGTGGAATCTTATTCTGAAAAATAAAGGATCAGTCAAGACAAAATACCTACTCAACAGTTTATATAGATAGTAAAAGGTATCTGGATATCAGCAATTTCTTCTAGCTATGAATCTTTTTTCAAATAAAGCTGGGAAATCATAGAATTTATACTTCTTTTTTTTTTAAGAGAGTCATTTTTATTATTTCACCCATCTTTATTCTTTGACACGTGTGGGCTTCCCACTGCAGTGGCCTCTCATTGCAAAGACACGGCTCTGGGCACATGAGCTCCAGGGCGCTGGCTTGTAATTGGACACACTGGCCCAGCTGCTCCATGGCATGTGGGATCTTCCCAGGCCAGGGATCGAACTGGTGCCCCTTGCACTGCAAGGCAGAGTCTTTACCCACCGGACCACCAGGGAAGGCCAGAATTTATACTTCTTTATATAGCAGAAGCATAAAAAAGTTATACCTTAACATGGAAACTCCTAAGTACTTTCTGATATTGTCAGCTGAAGCTGAATAATTTGTCAAATATCAATTTAAATCATTTGAGGAAATGATGGGTGGGCCCTTTACCATTTGTACCTAATTGTTTAGGATTCTGTAATATTATATCTATACTATGATGATACATGAAAAATACTACACCCCAGTTTTCAATTCTTAAAAAGAACCAAACCCCAAAACATTCTGATTTTGTTGTTTAAAAAATTGTTTTCATTTTAATGATCTGAGTTAGTAACAAACAAATATACAAAATTGTCTTTCACATTTCCATACATTGTATTATGGACCACTTAAACCTCTGGACTCCAAATGCAGGTTTCTTTGTAATATTAACTTCAATTATTGTCACTTATAAATAACGGTGATTTGCAAAAACACGCATTTGTGAACACTGATTCCAAAAGTCGTACGTGTAAGTTAATGTACAACCAGTAGTGTACATTGTTCATTTGTGCAGTTATGTGTCAAGTGTAATTGACACAGAAGTAGTTAATCCTGGGATATTTCATTCTTTGAAAAGTATTTCTGAGAAACGGATGGAACTACAATTCAAAACAAAAATTATATTCTACAGATACAATAAAATTCACAACGTGCACATCTGAAGCAACTTCTGGGACCTAAAGTTGATTCAATAACCCTGCTGCCACATTAGTTTTATGGGTATATCTCCAAAGTCACAGATTGGAAAATAGCTGCTTTCACAAAAATAAATACATATATTAAAAGGAAAGTGATTATGCAAGGGTTAAAAAAAAAGGAAAGTAAGACTTTGAAAATAGTAATGATCTATATGAGTCACCTATGTTCAGTTTTAGAAATTAAAAGAAATTTCGAAACTTAAAGATTATCTGAGTATTTTCTAAGCCATTTTAAATTTCGATTTTTCCATCTCATCAATGTTTTCTATTCGATAGTATAATACATAGGTGGGTAGTTTCTACTGTTTACTATGATTCATAAATTATAAATTTATGATTTCATTAGATCAATGAAGTAGAAACTAGGTCATCATGAAAATGGGAATAAGGAGGCCCCTTCTCTAACCATTCATCTCAATTAGAAGTAAATACCAAAATGAAATTATTTTTTTAAAAACAGTAAATTGTGTCTAAGTTTCTGCAGGTAGGAAAATCCAATCTTAAAAATGTTTTCCTGATGTCTCAGCAGAAAAAAAAAATGTTTTCCTGGGTTGAGATAAAACAACATGTGCTTTATCTCTTGAACTCTATGACCTAAGCTTATTTCTGTTCTATACATTTCAAACTTCCTGGCTGGGAACATGAGTGCTAACCAGCTAGGTATTTACTTAATGTCATACAAAGATAGGACGCATGTATGGACGTCATCTAACAGCCCCACTTTGCTAAGTCTGAGTGTGATAGCTTTGTTCATGCTATATGGGTCAAATGAAAGAAGATGGTGCACAGTAACTGGGCTTCCTCCAGGTGATATCACAACTAGAGTTGAGTGAAAACATTTGTTTTCTAGTATGAATACAACTGCAAACAGCTGAAGGGCAACTGCAGCTGAAAAGGAAATGGGTTATTTCCCACAGGAAACAAGGAAGTATCTCATTTTCCACGGGCCTTATAATGAAGGAAATGTGGCTAGTGCATTTCAAACGTGTACTGCAAGAGTTACCAAAATACAGGATGGCTTTTAAAAATGTTTGAATCATCAATGATTCAGGGAAGTAAGCTGTGGGAAGTAACGTAAAGACGTAGACTTACAACACTACGTTAGGTGATTTGATTCTCTACTCTCTGCTTTGGAAATGAAAGAAACCAGTTCTGTCCAGAGTCAGTATCGGAAAGAAATATGGCTACTTCCTCCTCGTCTCCACTTAGCAAAATTAATTTTACAATGCTCTCAGAGCTGACAGCCTCTCATTTGAGTCAGGCAAAATGAATCCAACAGGTTACTTTTGCTTTCAGAATAAGCTGCCAAAATAGGCTTTTAAAAAAAAACGTTCAGAAATGGAACATTTCATTCTTCAGAGAAATCTCTACGATTATCTTGTCTACTGGCAGGTAGAAGGATTGTTAGATTAAAGATTATTGCTTTCAGTAAGAAAACAGTCAGAAATAAGTATCTAAGCTTAATTCAAATACTCCATTTTCACCCAATGCAACTTCTTTGTTTTATTCTCAAATCAAGTCACAGGCTACCTTTAATTCTTTGCCAGTGTACTGAGGTTTTAAGTGTGAGGAAGTTGGCCTGTGAACTCAAAATCAAGACAATAGTAATATCCATGTCAGCATGTCTTATTTGGACACTGAGCAGTAACACTGCTTTTTTGATAGGACTTAAGGCACTAAAGGTGGTAAAATAAAAGCATGATGATCAACAACTTTTTTAGAACCCTAAAAAACGAGATTGCTTAGAAGGACACTAGTAACATTTTTTTCTCAAACAAATAAGGCATCCTGTTGGCAAACACAAAATAAAAACAGAAGGTCTTGTTGAACCTAATACATTCACGGTCTTCGCTAAACTACTTGAAGAAACACTAGCTATTCAACAAAAGAGAGCGCGACAGCATGTATAAAGGCTGGAAAGGCACCAAAGGGAGAACTCCACCACTTCCAGTTCTAATAAGAGTCAGGACGGCTGTGTTCAACACTGCATGTGGTCTCATTACAAATTTTATTCTTCAAGATGGAGAATGGGGTTAATTTTTATTTCAACAAATCAGCTAACCAAGTGCTAGTTTACTAAGAAATTTATTTTCACAAATTAGAAAATTACTGCAGTGTCTAACACAACCCCATTTATAAAGCTAAACTAATTCTCGTACTGAATGCGTATTCTGGATAACACTGAAGTAAATCTGTATAAACCAAGAGGGTTACCTCAAGATAAATTCACAATAGAAATTCCAAAAAAATTAAATAAAGCCTAACTAATTGCTCTCCTCCGTCTCCACTTAGCAAAATTAATTTTACAATGCTCTCAGAGCTGACAGCCTCTCATTTGAGTCAGGCAAAATGAATCCAACAGGTTACTTTTGCTTTCAGAATAAGCTGCCAAAATAGGCTTTTAAAAAAAAACGTTCAGAAATGGAACATTTCATTCTTCAGAGAAATCTCTACGATTATCTTGTCTACTGGCAGGTAGAAGGATTGTTAGATTAAAGATTATTGCTTTCAGTAAGAAAACAGTCAGAAATAAGTATCTAAGCTTAATTCAAATACTCCATTTTCACCCAATGCAACTTCTTTGTTTTATTCTCAAATCAAGTCACAGGCTACCTTTAATTCTTTGCCAGTGTACTGAGGTTTTAAGTGTGAGGAAGTTGGCCTGTGAACTCAAAATCAAGACAATAGTAATATCCATGTCAGCATGTCTTATTTGGACACTGAGCAGTAACACTGCTTTTTTGATAGGACTTAAGGCACTAAAGGTGGTAAAATAAAAGCATGATGATCAACAACTTTTTTAGAACCCTAAAAAACGAGATTGCTTAGAAGGACACTAGTAACATTTTTTTCTCAAACAAATAAGGCATCCTGTTGGCAAACACAAAATAAAAACAGAAGGTCTTGTTGAACCTAATACATTCACGGTCTTCGCTAAACTACTTGAAGAAACACTAGCTATTCAACAAAAGAGAGCGACGACAGCATGTATAAAGGCTGGAAAGGCACCAAAGGGAGAACTCCACCACTTCCAGTTCTAATAAGAGTCAGGACGGCTGTGTTCAACACTGCATGTGGTCTCATTACAAATTTTATTCTTCAAGATGGAGAATGGGGTTAATTTTTATTTCAACAAATCAGCTAACCAAGTGCTAGTTTACTAAGAAATTTATTTTCACAAATTAGAAAATTACTGCAGTGTCTAACACAACCCCATTTATAAAGCTAAACTAATTCTCGTACTGAATGCGTATTCTGGATAACACTGAAGTAAATCTGTATAAACCAAGAGGGTTACCTCAAGATAAATTCACAATAGAAATTCAATATATAACTAAATAAGATTTACTGAAAGTAATGAAAAAAGTGTAGTACAGAAACATCAAACATAATTATAACTGCAATATTTTCCTTGTGAAAAATACAACTATTAGTGAAATAAAATGTACAATTGAAAATTTTTTCCAAAGGAAAAATATGGTATAAAGGAAAATACTTGTCTTTGAGATAGGGAAAATAGTCTGTCATTGCTTTTTTTCATCACCATATAATTTGACACAAAAAGCAGTCACAGAATTGCACCAATTCCACATCCAGTTTCCTGAACATGTTCAGAGTCAAAAGGAGTTCATAAAGCAGAATGTTGTTTCTGAATTACATTTGAGACTGATGATCTTCTCATACAGAAAGAATGTCACATTACACCAGATCTGCTTACATAATGTACAATACTTTCTGATCTGTGGTCAGACACGAAGATTAACATGTGCTTTCTGCCACCTCTCTTTCATTCTGGTGTTTGGTCAGAGTCAGGAAAAAAAAAATCAAGTTACTTAAGTGTTATCTCTCTAGCAATAAAAAAAAATTATATTTAGTGCATGCTTCATCATTTGTCAAAAAACATTTCTGAAAATAAAACTCAGTTACCCAATGGTTTACAAAATAGAAAAATCATTTCATGAGGATAAAAACGTGGTGAGAGTTAGGTCCATTTCCAAAGGAATGACGTCCTCGGCAGCACCACTGTCCTTCAGCAGAGGCCATGATGCAAGTTCATGGTCAAAGTAGGCGAGCCTGTAGGAGACCACTGCTTGGCCTTCAATTATCTGAGGTCCCCAGACGCCCTTTAACCACCTGCCACCTCATTAGTGCCAGAAAATGGATGGAATCTTTGTGGAAATGTTAGGAACATTTCTGCTGTACGTGATTTAAAAGTTCTCCAAATTTTTCAAATAGGTCTTCTACCCATTTTACATTTTTCATACAAAGTTGAACAATTTCTTCCTGTCCTAAATCTTCATTTTTTTTCTGCACAGAAGAAATCTAAAATAAAAAGAAACACAAAGTTAGTTTATACTTATCACTTTATAATCTCTTCACAAGGGCTTGCTGTTTCTGTATCCCAAATGAAAAGCGGATTTATAAATTCACCTAGAAGTACTAATTTTTTTAATTCCATCCACAAAGAATGACTATCTCATATAAATTTGGGTGGTCTATTTCTATCATTTTCAGCTCCACGGGCATGGAGGAAGGTTAGGAAAAGTGGTCAAACTTTCTCAAATCCTTCCAATTGTGTTAAAAGACAGATGACAAATTTGGGAGTCAGTTCTGCATTTCAGAGCACTGTGAAAACAGCCAACATACGCTGTGTTGACCATCGCTACTTTCTCCTCTGGGAGTAGAAGTTACATGTTTCCATACCAGATCATTACCAAATATTTGATTTCACAGCCTTGAGCCAACTTAACCCTTTTAAATGAAAAAAACTGATAATGAAAAAAAACCACCTAATAATGCCTGGCAAAAAAGGTTACTCTGTACAATCATTTAAACCCTGACATTAATTATATCCCATCCACCAAGTGGTAAGGCCATACCTAATTTCTGAGCAACTTAAACTATGACACTTAAAAGATACAATTAGATTTTCACTGTCATTTCTTCACACCAAGGGACAAAACCCCCATTTCTCTTCAATTAACTGCGATAAGACCATCTGGTGAGCAGGAGGACAGCCAGATATTCAAAGCAGTGACTGAAATGAATTAATTAAAGCAGGATCATTATACATTATGGAAAAAAAATGCAATAAAATATCATTTATGATGGCAACGTAAAACAAGTATACAGCTTAAAAACATTACCACTCACAGCTCTTATGAGAGGTGGTGAGACTCAGATTAATCTGAGCACAGCACTTAACAGAGTATGGACACATATTTTAAAAAACTGTTTTTAACAATTCTCTTTAAGGCATTAAAAAGTACTGCAGCTAACTACTGCATAAAACAAAAAAAGCAGCAGGCTCACAGACACAGAGAACAAACTAGTGGTTACCAGTGGGATGGGAGGGGCAATATAGGAGTCAGGGTGTGGAACATACAAACTACTGGGTATAAAACAGGGGGCAAAGATATATTGTGTAACACAGGGAATAGAACCAATATTTCATAATAACTGTAAACAGAATACAACCTTTTAAAGTAAATCTTCATTTTTTTCTGCACAGAAAAATCTAAAATAAAAAGAACACAAAGTTATTTTTCATTTATAACCAAGGGCTTGCTGTTTCTGTATCCCAAATGAAAAGCGGATTTATAAATTCACCTAGAAGTACTAATTTTTTTAATTCCATCCACAAAGAATGACTATCTCATATAAATTTGGGTGGTCTATTTCTATCATTTTCAGCTCCACGGGCATGGAGGAAGGTTAGGAAAAGTGGTCAAACTTTCTCAAATCCTTCCAATTGTGTTAAAAGACAGATGACAAATTTGGGAGTCAGTTCTGCATTTCAGAGCACTGTGAAAACAGCCAACATACGCTGTGTTGACCATCGCTACTTTCTCCTCTGGGAGTAGAAGTTACATGTTTCCATACCAGATCATTACCAAATATTTGATTTCACAGCCTTGAGCCAACTTAACCCTTTTAAATGAAAAAAACTGATAATGAAAAAAAACCACCTAATAATGCCTGGCAAAAAAGGTTACTCTGTACAATCATTTAAACCCTGACATTAATTATATCCCATCCACCAAGTGGTAAGGCCATACCTAATTTCTGAGCAACTTAAACTATGACACTTAAAAGATACAATTAGATTTTCACTGTCATTTCTTCACACCAAGGGACAAAACCCCCATTTCTCTTCAATTAACTGCGATAAGACCATCTGGTGAGCAGGAGGACAGCCAGATATTCAAAGCAGTGACTGAAATGAATTAATTAAAGCAGGATCATTATACATTATGGAAAAAAAATGCAATAAAATATCATTTATGATGGCAACGTAAAACAAGTATACAGCTTAAAAACATTACCACTCACAGCTCTTATGAGAGGTGGTGAGACTCAGATTAATCTGAGCACAGCACTTAACAGAGTATGGACACATATTTTAAAAAACTGTTTTTAACAATTCTCTTTAAGGCATTAAAAAGTACTGCAGCTAACTACTGCATAAAACAAAAAAAGCAGCAGGCTCACAGACACAGAGAACAAACTAGTGGTTACCAGTGGGATGGGAGGGGCAATATAGGAGTCAGGGTGTGGAACATACAAACTACTGGGTATAAAACAGGGGGCAAAGATATATTGTGTAACACAGGGAATAGAACCAATATTTCATAATAACTGTAAACAGAATACAACCTTTTAAAACTGCATATAAAATGACTGTAGCTACAGTCTTCTTACAGTTCCGAAAAACATACTTTTCTTTCTTTTTTTTAAAGTTCATCAGGTCTTAGCTGTGGCATGTGGCCTTATGTGGAATCTTCCTGGACCAGGGACTGAAGCCAGGTCCCCAGCAATGCAAGGTAAATTCTTCACTACTGAATCACCAGGAAAGTCCCGTACATTTTTTTTAAAGTAGACTGAAAAATAATTACCTCATCTTTACATATCAGATAAACATGATATTTATAATGATGGAGTGAATGATACAAAGAATATAACTGTATTTTCTCTGGATCAACAGCAAACTCCTATAAAAAAAAAAAGAGTTTAGACATATTTATTTAATGGAGCATCTGAACAAAGAATACTTTTATGAAAATATTAGAGCAAAAGTCTCAATGGGAATCTTTTTTTTTTTTTTAATTATATATTTATTTAGCTGTGCCAAGTCTTCAGTTATGGGCATGCGAACTCTTAAGTGGGACATGTGGGATCTAGTTCCTTGGCGAGGGATTGAACCCAGGCCTCCTACATAGGAAACACAGAGTTCTTAGCCACTGGACTACCAGGGAAGTCCTCAATGGGAATCTTAATAATGACTTATATGGATAGATATTAATACATATTAATATGGATAAGATGGTTATTCAAAGTAAGAATTATATTTTAAAATCTTTAAATCTTTATTCTTTTTCCTAAATATAATATCTTATTTCCAAAAAGATAAACATTATAGAAAAGTTTAAACAGTAAATGTAAAAGATGACTTCTAAGATCAAAGAATTCTACAATGTCTTGCTTCAGAGATAAATAAGGTTAATAGCATGTTATATATTCTTCCATATTTCCTCCATGCATAATATACAATAACACTAATTTTTGTAATGGGAAGGGGCTCATACTACACATATTGTTCCACAATTTTATTTTTCATAATTTTTTTTAACCTAAGTAAACCTTGGATATCTTTCTATTTACTAAGCACCGCCGCCACCTCTCCCATAGAAACGAAGGGTATGGATCTGGGGCCATTTTTCACAATGTTATATTCCTAATACACAGAACTATATTTGGTAAGCTATAAAAAATTTTTATTGAAAGAATGAATGAGTCTATCTCTTCTTTTTCAATAAGTACACAGTATTACATTATCTGGATAGCTCTTTATTAAGTCTCGCACTGGTGATATGTATCTGGAATTGTTCTTACAAACAATTTTACAATGAGCAAAGGCATATAGTTTTATGCATTTGTCAACGTTCTACAAAGCACTTTTTTATTTTTAATTTTCTTTTTTTGGCCACTTTTATTGATCTTTCATTTATTTATCTTTGTTCTTTGGCCTGTGTGGGCCTTCCCTCGCAGTGGCACTGGCTCTCGGCACATGCACTCCAGAGCTCTGGCTCTGGTAGTTGGACACATCAGTCCGCTCCGCGGCACGTGGGATCTTCCCAGGCCAGGGATCGAACTGGCGCCCCCTGCACTGCAAGGCGGTGTCCTTACCCAGTGGACCACCAGGAAAGACCCAAAACACATTTTTCATGGGGAATTGGTATGCCACTAAACTGCTTTCTGAAACAATAATTTAGACTATGTTTGAGAGTAAATGAATTCTAACTTTAATAATTTTAAAGATATGTAATCTTATGAATTGTGTGCACATGCACATATCTGTATACCTTTGTATTTAATGACATACAAAAATATTAAAATACAAATATAAACATGAGATGATTTTTAGTGTCATTTAGAAAATTTGTGAGTGCTCACCATATAGCAGATACTGTGCTAGGCAATGAAGAAAAGCAAAGAATAGGAATGAGTCCCTTTTTCCTAGGCTATCGAACTGCTCATTCCACCTGAACACACTTCCCATTTAACCACCAACAGAGTAAAATATCTGTCTGTCTGGTGATGCAGTATTATTAGCTGTATCACTGTACAGATTTTGTTCAAGTTTAAAGTACCTATTTTGTTCAAATTTCACAAAATTTCACCCAAGTGTCCATTGTTTGTCTTCATACCTTATTCAAGACTCCACATTTTATTTAACTGCACTGAGAGCTTCAGCTGCATGCAACAAATTCTGGTAAACTATCTTTTCATTTTGATTCTATTATAAATATTCTCTAACTTTTGTTATAGTTTCTTAGATATACCCCTCATTTAAAAGCAGACATTTAATTTCCAAATACATGTTATTTTTAAGGTATCTTTGATATTAATTTCTTATTTAAATGCTTTCTTCTCTGCAGTCACCCTCTGTGTTTTATTCTGGTCTAATTTTATCGAGGCTGTCAATGGTTAAGTTGAAAATCTCTCTTCCCACTGCACTTGAAAACATGTGGGTTATTTTCAAATATCTTTTGATATTGATTTCTAACATAATTCCACAGTGATAAGAGAACAGACTCTGTATGACTTTAATACTTTTAGATCAGGAAATTTTGGGACCTTGTTTTATGTCCCTAGATATGTTTCAGGGTCTCCAAGCTTACAGCTAATGGGAACTTGAATAGAATTTATATACTTCTGTTGTGTGAAAACTGTATAAATATTAATTATGTTAAATTGGTTCACAGTGCTTTTCAGGTCTACTATATCCTTCTACTTCTTTGTATATTCATTCTATTAATTTTTGAGAGTTTGATATTGAAACTCCAACTAAAAATCTTAATTTACCTAAGAAAAGAATCGCAATATAGTGAAAATAGGTCACCTGTTCTGTATTTTCCAAGTCTCCTGTAAATGTTATCATACTTTCATAATAAAAAAAAATTTTTAAATCACTTGTTTCCATGTCTTAAGTAGGATTTACATTAACAAGTAGAAAATGTGTAATTACATCAATCAATATATACTTACTTGTGCAGATTTAGTAGTTGTTTTAGATGTTCTTAGAGTTTTTTTGTTATAAGCTTTGCCATTCATTTTGATTTTAGAAATAGCAGATCCCCCACTTTTTGCTTTAGAGTCTCGAGTAATTATTGTTAGTTCAGGAAAACTTTCCAAGGCATTCTTTAAAATAAACCAAAGATAATTGATGTCAGAAGGAAAGGGATCTTGACTATTTCCAGTTATTCAAAACATTTTTTTAAATATAGAAGTATAATTATACATATATACAAAAATACATATAAGGGGTACTGATGGGGTGTGGCAAATATAAACAATATATAGGAACATACACAAACATATGTGGGGTTTTAGTTAAACATGGCTACAAATTCTCAGTAGCTCCTCCCATCAAGACACGAAGCCTACTTCCTTATCCCTCAGATATGGGTCAACACTACGACCTGATTATAGTACCAGCACGCAACACTGGGCAATCCCAAATGAGGGAGTAATTCCTTCTGGTAATGTTCCTCTGGCTTCAAGTCAAGGGAAAGGACGTCTGTAAGCTTCAAATGTTTATATAAATAGTTTCAACCTTCCAGGCCACTCTTTCCCAACCTCTGTATTGGTTCCCAAGCACCTAGTTGTGACCCCTCAAACAGTACATTTTTAAACAAATAACTTAATTTCAGAAACAAAAGTGTAGGAGTTCTTCATTTAAAAGAAACAACAGAACTTCTGGCTCCCTACCAGAGTGAGCTATTAGTTTCCTGCTTCGTTCTCTTTCTTAGATTATTCGTGCTTTTATAATATACTTTGGTGTTTTCCACATAAAACACGCTAAGGTTCAAAAAAATTGTGGATCCAGAATTACTCTTTACAACAAATGGAATTTAAAGACAAAATTGCATTCTGAATTTACAGACAACAGGATGAAGATGAAAGCAGAAAACAATGACTTTTCTAGTAACCACGAGATGCTCAAGATGATTGGAAATATACGGATTTCAGAGGAAAACAAAACATCGTTAACTCCAAAAGGCTTTAGGATTCCTAAAATTATCAAAATCATCATTGGAACTAGTTGGAAATATTTCTAAAAAATAAAAAAATCGTTTATAATCTACTGTTTATAATATTTTACATCAAATCATCCTAACTTTTAATACTGTATACATATTTGGCTTTGAAATAAAAACCACTATAAATGGAATTACTTTTCATAGACATCACTATTACCATTTATAGTTATATAAATAACTGATTTCAAAATTATAAATTTTGTTTTTTTCTGTGAAAAAAGAATATGAAAATCAATTTTTTAGTTGTCCACCATAAATTACTGCACAAGATTGAAACGTCTACTGAATCTATTAAATTCCAAGTGGTAGCTTTATTTTAACACAAGTAATTGGAGTACTGGTTTGATATTTCCACAATGGTTAGCCAAAACCAGTTATGTGTAAGATTTAGTAAATATTCAGAAAACATAATCTAACATTCCACTGTCTGCAGAAAACACGGTATCTACTTTCCAAATATTTCCTTTGAAGACAGCAGCTAAACAGAAGATCCTGGACTAGCAGTGAGCAGAACAAATTCTTAGCACTGGGTATCTTACTAGCTTCTGAATTTTCTCTTCCCTCTGCAAATATATGTCAGTGAAGATTACAGGACCACTAGCAGTGTTCAGTGTTGCTTAACCTCTAAATTGATCTCAGAGCCTTAACTTTCACCTACCTAAAATGAAATCGATTTTCACTTTAACGTGGAGTTCAGATAACAGAGGGACGTGAGAAAGCTATACAAATCAAACGAAGGACTTGAAAACTTATGTCCACACATAACCTTTCACACAAGTGTGTACAGCAGTAATTGCCAGGGAAGCATTCAAGTTGTTCTTCAGTAAGTGAATGGAGAAACTGTGGGGCATTCAGACAACAGAATGTGATTCAGGCTAAAAAGAAATAAGCTACTAAGCCAAGAAAGAGACATGGTAGAATGTTAAATGCATACCAGCAAGTGAAAGAAGCCAATCTGAAAAAGCTACATACCATATTATTTCAGCCATATGACACTCTGGAAAACTTAAAACTATGGAGTAAAAGTAAAAAGATCAGTGGCTGCCAGAGGCTAGGGAAGAGAAAGGGATGAACAGACAGTGTAGAGGAGTTGGGGGCAGTGAAAACGTTCTGTATGATACTATGATAGTGGATATATTGGTCCAAACTGATAGAATGTGCAAGAGCGAACTGTAACATCAACTATGGACTCAGCATGATGGTCAATTTATGTATGTTCATCAGTTGTGACTAATGTTCCATTCTGGTGGGAGATGTTAACAGTGGAGGTTATTCAAGGGTCGGGGCACAAGATACATGGGAACTATGTACTTTCTGCTCAATTTTGCTGTGAACCTAAAACTGCTCAAAAAAATAAAGTCTGTTTTTTAAAAAGCTATACAAATATATTAAAATTTTTTTGCTCGAGATAGATAAAATCAATGATTCTAGATGTTATATGCTATACTTTAAATAAAGACAAGCTGGAAATTTTTTGATTGCTAAGTAGCTTCTATGATAAATTTTCTGAGGTTAGATTAGCTTTTTGTTATTCTCTATTTCCAGTAATACTAAAAACCAATTTACAGGGCCAAGAAATGTTAAAGATGTATATATCTCCTACTATTATATGACGATCAATTGTTCCTTAAACTGGGTAAACCAGGCAAGTAAAGATGATTTTGATAGCTGGGCTAAGGCCAATTCTAAGCATAGATGAAATGTCAAATTTTTAAAAAGGTTTAAAAGAAAAACAAGATCGGAATACAGTAGTTTAAGAGAAGTACTTTTGAAAACATTTGTAAATTATAGTATAAGGAATATCAGATAAATATAAGGGTTTCCCAGGCAGCTAAGTGGTAAAGAACCTGCCTGCCAATGTAGGAGATGCGGGTTCGATCCCTGAGTTGGAAAGATTTCCTGGAGAAGGAAATGGCAACCAACTCCAGTATTCTTGCCTGGGAAATCCCCGGGACAGAGGAGCCTGACAAGCTACAGCCCATGAGGTCGCATAAGAGACTGACATGACTTAATGACTAAACAACAAAAGATGAATATAAAAATCTGAAAAATGAACTTAAGCAAAGAAAAACAATTAACATTAAGAATGTACTTAATAAAAAGACAAGCTCAGACAAGGCTTATACTGAATAAAAATCAAATTTTTGTTGGGTAGAAAATTTGATAAAACTGAGAATGACCTTCAAAAATTTTCTCTCCTGTTGTATCTAAGACAATGATTGCCAATGAGTGTGCTAATAAACCATGTGAAGGAAATACCTTGAATGACTGATCCAAATGAAGATTCAAAAGCAATCTCTTCCGGTTATCATTCAGCATGCTATCTATTTTTTTCATATGAGGCAAAAGGAGCTCATCTAAAATAAGATAAAAATTTGTAACAGGATAATCAAAGCAAAACCTTGTTAGAAGTACAGTTTTTCCTCAAAACATTAATATACTGACATTATATTCATAGTGTAAAGTACTGATTTTAAAATACTGTACACGAGGTTTTTGAACAAAAGTTAGATTGAGGAATAGGTGTACAACAGCTAAGCGAGAAAGTAGCGTATTATGATGAGAGAACAAAAGTCCTGGGCTTTAACCCCAGAAGTGGACTTGACTGACAAGTGGGCAAATTGCCTAATCTCTTCAGACTTCATTTACCATGTGAACGATAACAATATTTCAGAATATAAACAATATTAAATTTTTTATGTAATACTGAGTATAACAGTCTTAATTCACTACAGTTTGGGGCCAGGAAAGTAGGGAGCAGGAAAAATAGATAAAATTCAGTTTCAAAGGGAACTGAAGAGTTGCGTACAAGGGAAGAGCCAAATAGTTATTTAAGAAGAAGAAAAACACTTTCAGAGTATAAGTTAATCACTGTTGGTGTTGTAGTAAATATTTTAGGTTACTAAACTATTTCTTAATTTATCAGCATAGCAACAGTACCTTTAATGACCTTCCTGAAAATGTATATATAACCCTCAGAATCTGGTTACCAATTTCACAGCTAAATAAAATGACTCCCTATTTGGAGAATAAACACAAGCACAAAGGCCAGCAAGAGAACACTTTCTTCAAATTGAAGAAAAATTCCACAGTAAGGAGTGCTGTCTAAAGCCACAACACACCCGACAGATTTCTTTCTATCTTTCTTGCAGTGATTAAATCTATTCAAATACTATAAAAATGTACATTTCATAAGTTTTAAACATCTGCGAATTGTTTTTAAACATAACCATTAAGGCCTATCCCCTTCATTTTAAATGGAGAAAAAAAAAAAACAATGATGAACAACAGGGGAAAAAAAACGATGACAAGCAACAGGGAAAAAATCATTTAAAATACAACTAGAACTGAAAATTCTAGAATTGAAAGAGACTAGTCGGTAGTTACATTATATTATCATGAGTAGAAATCAATAAAAATACATTCAATATAAAATTGTTCAAATATTCAAACAATTCTTGAAAAGCTATGACTCTATGAAATGTAAAGGTACATTTCTAGAATCAATATATCAACAGTTTGTTAACTGTACAACGTATAGGTACACATCACAAAAGCTACATATTAATCAAGTAACTAACAGAGAAGACTGAAAAAGATCCAGAAAGTACTACCAAGAAAGTATTACTTAGCAGACTGTACCATTGCTCTTCTCTAAGGCCTGCATTGTGTCAGGATCCAAAGCAATGCTAACAAGCAATTCCATGTAACTCTTAAAGGTTTCCTTCATTGCTCTTGTGTTCAAAAAACGAGTGACAAAGGGAGCTGGAGGATTAAATTCTGGAAGAGAGAAAAGATGAAATATTAAGCATTCCCTCCTGACAACTTTAAAAACACTCTACCCTGAAGCCAGTGCCAGATAAAAGGCTGCAAATTTCTTCAAATGCAACATTCTCCCACTCAGCCTTTAAAAACACCCTGGGTTAGAGACTCTTAAATTATTTTTTGCATATCACAATCAATGGAGAGCTTTGAAAACAAAACAAAAAACAGATTACTGGGCTTACTAAAACAGAATTGGGTGGTAGTGGTGAAAAAACCTTAAATCCTACACGTTTTTTTTTAAATTTTGGTCTCTTTCATTGGTTTATTTATTTATTTATTTATTTTCATCTACCTTTATTATTTGGCCTGCATGGGCCTCCGGTTGCAGTGGCCTCTCTTTTTGCAGAGCTCTGACTCTGGGCACACGTGCTCCAGAGCGCTGGCTCATAATTGGACACACTGGTCCAGCTGCTCCGCCGCACGTGGGATCTTCCCGGGCCAGGGATCGAACCGGCGCCCCTTGCAGTGCAAGGCAGACTCTTTATCCACTGGGCCACCAGGGAAGCCCTAAATGCTACACTTCTGACAAACTTCCCAGATGCCTCTGAAGCCCAACACCAGCCCCATATTTGGAAACATCTGCCCTACAGTGACCTGCTGTCCCTCCCCTGGCCCTAGCAGATCTCTGCTACAAGGTCGTGCTACTTCAAAATTGATAGTTTTACTAAGGATTTAATTAGTAAAGAGGCAGGCATTACAGCTCAGTTGGTAAAGAACCTGCCTTCAATGCAGGAGACCTGGGTTCAATTCCTGGGTCGGTAAGATCCCCTGGAGAAGGAAATGGCAACCCACTCCAGTATTCTTGCCTGAAGAATCCCATGGACAAACGGGGTCACAAGAGTTGTACACGACTTAGTATAAATCACCAATTAGTAAAGAAACCATAAAACACCTAATGTATGAGTTAACATATACATATCTCTTCTTTTCACTTCTACAATTACATTACTATAAAATTCTATTTATTTGGCAGACCTTTTCCCAAAGAAGTGAATCTGTCACTGTAAGGAAAACAATGGACAGTATTTGTTGCCAATAATAAAACTTGAGGTCTCAAGTGAAAACCAGAATTCCGGAAAACTTATTTCCACCACTGTGAGCCTGACCACATTCCAACAGTTAAAGGCTTCACTGATGAATCAGTGGTGACTTTTTTTTTTACTGCAGAAGTATATTATGTAAACGTAAAAATGAAAACCATAGGAACTATAAGATTCTTTGTTTGAAATGCAGGTATAAATCTTTAAAAATGCGAAGCTAAATCTTCATGACCTGGGCTTGGCAATGCATTCTAAATATGACACCAAAAACAAGAGCAATGAAAAAGAGATAAATTTTCATTCATCAGAATTTTGTGCATCAAAGAACATTATCAAAAAAAGTGGAATACGGGGCTCACCTCAGCTGCACAAATACTAAAAACTTGAAAGATCAACCTACAGAAAGGGAGAAAACATTTTGAAATCATATGTATAATAAGGGTTTAATATCTACAATATATAAAGAACTTCCACAACCTAAGAACAAAAGGAGAAATGAACTGGGCAAAGAATCTGAATAGGTATTTCTCCAAAGAAGAAAACAGCTAGCGAGGAACTGAAAAGATATTCAACATCACTGGTCATTAGGAAAATACAAATTAAAACCACAATGAGGTTATCACTTCACACCTACTAAAATAACTATGATCATGAAACAAAATGTAACAAGGGTTGGTGAGAATGTGAAGAAACTAAACTTTTGCGTTACTAGTTGGAGTGTAAAATGGTATAACCACTGTGGAAAGCAGTTTGGCAGTTCCTCAAAAAGCTAAATATATAAGTATATGACTTAGCAATTCTACTCTCAGGTATATAAATAATTGAAAACAATGACACAAACAGGTATCTGTATGCCCAGTGTTCACTGCAACATTACTTATAAGTCAAAACGTGGATGTAACCCAAGTGTCCATCAATAAATAAAAAAAATAAGGACATACAATGGATAAACGTATAAAGGAGTCTCATTTGCTCAGACAGTAAAGAATCTGCCTGCAATGCAGGAGACCCTGGTTCAATCTCTGAGTCAGGAAGATCCACTGGAGAAGTGAATGGCAACCCACTACGGTATCCTTGCCTGGAGGAGCCCACTGACAGAGGAGCCTGGTGAGCTGCAGTCTACAGGGCTGCCAAGAGTCAGACATGACTGAGCAACCAACACTTTCACTTTCTTTTCACAAAAACTGAAAAGTTCTAACATATGTATAACATGAATGAACCTTAAAAACATGTTAAGTGAAATAAGCCACACTTATACGAGATACGTAGAGCAGGTAAATTCACGAAGACAGAAAACAGATTCAAGAGCTCATGAGCAGCTGGGGAAAAGGGAAAATGAGGAGCTACTGCCTAATGGTGACAAAGTTTCTGTTTGGGGTGATTAAGAAGTCCTGGAAATATCTGTGATAGTTGTGCAACAGTGAGAATATAATGAATGTTGCTGAATTGTACACTTAAAAGTGGCTAAAAGGACTTCCCTGGTGGTCCAGTGGGTAAAGAGTCTGTGCAGGGGGCACCGGTTCGATCCCTGGCATGGGAGGATCCCACATGCTGTGGAGCTGCTGGACTGGTGTGTCCAATTATGAGCCAGCGTTCTGGAGCGCATATCCAGAGCTAGTGCTCTGCAACGAGAGAGGCCACTGTGATGGGAGGCCCACATAGGCCAAAGAATTAAGATGGATGAAAATAAACAAATGAAGGACCAATAAAAAAGCCCCAAAAAATTGGCTAAAACTGGCAAGTTTTATGTTTTATATATGTATATATATATATGAAGCCACAAAAATTGAAGAAACTAAACTTTGCGTTACTAGTTGGAGTGTAAAATGGTATAACCACTGTGGAAAGCAGTTTGGCAGTTCCTCAAAAAGCTAAATATATAAGTATATGACTTAGCAATTCTACTCTCAGGTATATAAATAATTGAAAACAATGACACAAACAGGTATCTGTATGCCCAGTGTTCACTGCAACATTACTTATAAGTCAAAACGTGGATGTAACCCAAGTGTCCATCAATAAATAAAAAAAATAAGGACATACAATGGATAAACGTATAAAGGAGTCTCATTTGCTCAGACAGTAAAGAATCTGCCTGCAATGCAGGAGACCCTGGTTCAATCTCTGAGTCAGGAAGATCCACTGGAGAAGTGAATGGCAACCCACTACGGTATCCTTGCCTGGAGGAGCCCACTGACAGAGGAGCCTGGTGAGCTGCAGTCTACAGGGCTGCCAAGAGTCAGACATGACTGAGCAACCAACACTTTCACTTTCTTTTCACAAAAACTGAAAAGTTCTAACATATGTATAACATGAATGAACCTTAAAAACATGTTAAGTGAAATAAGCCACACTTATACGAGATACGTAGAGCAGGTAAATTCACGAAGACAGAAAACAGATTCAAGAGCTCATGAGCAGCTGGGGAAAAGGGAAAATGAGGAGCTACTGCCTAATGGTGACAAAGTTTCTGTTTGGGGTGATTAAGAAGTCCTGGAAATATCTGTGATAGTTGTGCAACAGTGAGAATATAATGAATGTTGCTGAATTGTACACTTAAAAGTGGCTAAAAGGACTTCCCTGGTGGTCCAGTGGGTAAAGAGTCTGTGCAGGGGGCACCGGTTCGATCCCTGGCATGGGAGGATCCCACATGCTGTGGAGCTGCTGGACTGGTGTGTCCAATTATGAGCCAGCGTTCTGGAGCGCATATCCAGAGCTAGTGCTCTGCAACGAGAGAGGCCACTGTGATGGGAGGCCCACATAGGCCAAAGAATTAAGATGGATGAAAATAAACAAATGAAGGACCAATAAAAAAGCCCCAAAAAATTGGCTAAAACTGGCAAGTTTTATGTTTTATATATGTATATATATATATGAAGCCACATTTTAAAATGTAGAAAAAAATGAAAGAGGGCTTCCCCTGGTGGTCCAGTGGGTAAAGGACACCGCCTTGCAGTGCAAGGGGTACCGGTTCGATCCCTGGCCTGGGAAGATCCCACGTGCTGCGGAGCGGCTGGACCGATGTGTCCAACTATGGAGCTGGAGCTCTGGAGCACATGCGCCCAGAGCCGGGGCTCCGCAACAGACACCACCACGATGGGAGGCCCACAGGAGCCAAAGAACAAAGACGGATGAAAATAGAGAAAAGAAAGACCAATAGAAGTGGCCCGCCCATTCCCCTCCCTCCCCAACCCGACCCCCGCCCAAAATAAATAAATAAATAAATCTTAAAAAAAAAAAAAATGAAAGAGTCTATATGCATCAATGAGCTAACAAATATTTTTATACAACCAAAAAATAATGTTATAAAATCACTCAAGGATGAAAGATTCTTCAAAGGGCAAAACAAATCAATAGATTTTAATACCCTTCTGGGTATCAAAAATACCCACACTTATCTGAAAAGGTAAACAAAATACACTTCTTCTCAATCACGTATCTTATGTGATATACTTCACATGTGACTTGATCTTCACATATTTCAACCAAAATAATATAACAAACCAAAAAAAGAAACAAATACGAAAATCCTCTTCTTCTAATTAAATACAACTGTTTAAAAAACTTATGTTAATATGTAATGGGTCTATTTAAAATTGTTTTAACTGATACTTGGTGATATATATGGATACAGGCCACAGAACAAAAGTCCTTTGAAATCCTCAATAAATGTGAAGATTATAAAGAAGTCTTGAAACAAACAGTCTGAAAACCACCAGCTTATAAATCTATGTTTATTATCATATTTGCTTTTTTTTTTTTAAAGAAGCACTAAAATGCTTGCTTGTTAGTGACACTGAGTGGTAATTCAAATTATCAAAGAAAATGTTGTTCTTGATTGTCATTTGAGGAGGCTGTAAAAGTAACAGTGCAAACCAGGAAGAACTCTTAACTTCTCAATTCTAAACAGTAGGCACAGGAATGCTAGGTGTAAAATTACGTCTAATGCCTTCTACACATATTCAAAACACTGTTTCTTTATGAATTCTGATGTTCCTACTTATAAAGAACTATTCATAAATAGCTTTTAAAAATAATACATTTAAAGTAAACTTCTGTACTGATCAATAATTCTTTTGATAATTCTTTCTATCCAAGTAGTCTCTAAGACCAGCTCCCACGCAATGATACATGTCATTGAAGAAACCATGCCAGACATTAATCTCAGTAGTATCCCCAACACTTGACCCATCATTTAAGTTCTACCAAGAGTACATCCTGAATTTCTCAAATTCATCCTGTCTTCTCCACACCTGCCATCACAATTTAGGTTCAGACTTTCAATTTATACCTGAACTATATCTCATAATTAAAATTCAGATTTTACCATATTGCTCCTTTACTTAAATCCCTCCTAGGACTCCCCTCTGCTTACAGAATCCCAAGGTTTGTAGCTTTAACATAGCATTCAAAACATTCTATCATCCTTTCATCTTTTTCTGACGATCTTCAAATGCAAACTCTAAAATAAACAGGGTTTTTTCTGTAAAGGGCCAAATGGCAAGCATTTGTGACTTCAATGGTCATATGCTCTCTGTAGGAACTACTCAAATTTGTCACTGTAATGGGAAAGGAACTTATGAAAACAGGTAAATGAATCCCAGTGTTCCAATAAAACTCTGTAAGAATAGGCTGCAGATCAGATTTGGCCCACTGGCAGTAGTTTGCCTGCCTCTGCCCCCGACTACTTAATTGCTGCAAATTACTTGCAAATATTACATAACAAGTTTGATGGCCGAAGGGATGTTTCCTGGTACATTTCTGTTTTACAACCATCTCAGGCTTAATTTCTAATAAAGTTAATTTCAATATATATATATATATATATATATATATATATATATATATATAGCTTACATAATTGCTCTTTGGCATCATTTCAACAGTTTCTAACAGTGTACAAGGGTCCTAAGGTCAAAAAGTATGGTAACTGCTACGTATATCAACCTTTTCACTTTATAAAAGAGAAACTAAGGCACAGTTACTTAGCTTAGTCATGGGCAAATATATGCCTAAGCAGAACTTAATTAGGTAACTGAATTCCCTAATTAAGGAAAAATAAATACATTTTGAATTGTCAGCATCACCATTCCTCTCCAGTAATGCAGCCAATCTCAAATTATCAAGGAACTCATTTCATGGAGAACTCACCCTCATCGTCACTACTACTAGAATGGATCTCAGGAGATGAGTCAGACTGGGATGATGAAAATTCTTCTTTCCATTTCTTTCTTTTCTTTGGTGGTGGCTCAGCCTTTACTTTTAGCTGTTTAACTTTGGGTTTCATGGAAGGGGCTTTTGTTGTAGTTTTTGGTGTTGGAGGATCAGAAGCTTTACTGCTATTACTTGGCTTAGTCTGAACAGTTCTGCAATGTTACAAACAGACTTCATTAACACACAGAAATCTTGTCTAATACAAATAAACTAGACGAGGGACTTCTCTGGTGGTCCACTGGGTTAGGTCTTTGTGCCTCTCTTGCAGAGGGTGGGGGTTCAATCCCTGATCAGTTGGAGAACTAATATCACACAGGACATACAACTTGGCCAAATAAAATAAATAAGGAAATAAAAATTAAACAACAATAATAACAAAATTTAAAAATAGAAAACTGAAAAACACTGGTCAAGTTTAATTACTTCACCAACATCTCCAAAATAAAGTCTAAGTCCTATACATCTCCAATATGATTGCTTCAAAATTCCCTTGAAATACACTCTCTAACCACTGACATTCAATATTCAGTTAGTAAAGGACTATATTGATTCGACCTCTCTCTCTCCCTCCACCTCTCCTTCCCCTTTATGAGTTCATTTTTCCTACTATGAGGCTGTACGCAGATGATCAATGGACTTCTCATCACATCTAGCTTTGAACATCAGAACTCTCACAGGCTCTGGTGGTGTCAGATTTTTTTCTTTTTTTTAAAGAATATTTATTTGGGGGCGGGGGGTGCTGGTTGGGAGGGAGGGGGGCAGGCGGGCCACTTCTATTAGTCTTTCATTTATCTATTTGCATCCATCTTCGTTCTTTGGCCAGCGTGGGCCTCCCGTCACAGTGGCCTCTGTTGTCACAGAGCACCCGCTCTGGGCGCATGCGCTCCAGAGCTCCGGCTCGGAAGTTGGACACATCGGTTCAGCCGCTCTGCGGCACGTGGGATCTTCCCATGCCAGGGATTGAACCGGCACCCCTTGCACTGCAAGGCGGTGTCCTTACCCACTGGACCACCAGGGAAGCCTGGTGTCAGATTTTGATACAGAGTCCCAACTACACCTGTCCTAGAGCCCCTGCAGAAAGATTTGCTATACCCCGGTTCTGGAGGTTTGAGGGACTGGATAGAATTCCACATGAAAAATAAGATGGGCTGTGTCCAGTAAGTTGGAATTTTTTTTTTTCCTTTAAAGATTTATTTATTTATTTATTTTGGGCGGGGGTCGGGTTGGGGAGGGAGGGGAATGGGCGGGCCACTTCTATTGGTCTTTCATTTCTCTATTTTTATCCATCTTTATTCTCCGGCCCACATGGGCCTCCCATTGCAGTGGCCTCTATTGTCGCAGAGCACTGGCTCTGGGCGCACACACCCCAGAGCTCTGGCTCGGTAATTGGGCACATCGGTCCAGCCGCTCCGCGGCACGTGGGATCTTCCCAGGCCAGGGCTCGAACCGGCGCCCCTTGCACTGCAAGGCGGTGTCCTTACCCACTGGACCACCAGGGAAGCCTGGTGTCAGATTTTGATACAGAGTCCCAACTACACCTGTCCTAGAGCCCCTGCAGAAAGATTTGCTATACCCCGGTTCTGGAGGTTTGAGGGACTGGATAGAATTCCACATGAAAAATAAGATGGGCTGTGTCCAGTAAGTTGGAATTTTTTTTTTTCCTTTAAAGATTTATTTATTTATTTATTTTGGGCGGGGGTCGGGTTGGGGAGGGAGGGGAATGGGCGGGCCACTTCTATTGGTCTTTCATTTCTCTATTTTTATCCATCTTTATTCTCCGGCCCACATGGGCCTCCCATTGCAGTGGCCTCTATTGTCGCAGAGCACTGGCTCTGGGCGCACACACCCCAGAGCTCTGGCTCGGTAATTGGGCACATCGGTCCAGCCGCTCCGCGGCACGTGGGATCTTCCCAGGCCAGGGCTCGAACCGGCGCCCCTTGCACTGCAAGGCGCTGTCCTTACCCACTGGACCACCAGGGGAAGCCCAAGTTGGAATTTTTATTAAACTAGACCTTCCTAGCACCAGACTGAGAATATCTAAGTTCACACCCCCTTTCCCATACAGATTAAAGGAAATGTGGCTGTGTCATCCGTTTTCCAAACTTACGCTCCAGACAACCAAAAGTCACATTAACACATTATGACAATTCTACTGTAGTGGTAACTTACAGCCCTTAACAGTTTTTCCTCAAAATTTTTTCCATTTTAAATTTGACATCCATTATTATTTTCACTTTATTTATGAATTTAAAAAGGGAGCTTAGGGCTTCCCTGGTGGTCCAGTTGGTAAGGACACCGCCTTGCAGTGCAAGGGGTGCCGGTTCGATCCCTGGCCTGGGAGGATCCCATGTGCCGCGGAGCAGCTGGACCGATGTGCCCAATTACCGAGCCAGAGCTCTGGGGTGTGTGCGCCCAGAGCCAGTGCTCTGCGACAATAGAGGCCACTGCAATGGGAGGCCCATGTGGGCCGGAGAATAAAGATGGATAAAAATAGATAAATGAAAGACCAATAGAAGTGGCATGCCCGCCCAACCCTCCCCACCCCTTCCAAAAAAAATAAATAAAACAAAACTTTAAAAAAAAAAAAAAAGGGAGCTTAGAAAGGTTATCTTTTTTCTTTTTTACGAGTGCACCACAGGCGGGAGCTTAGTTCCCCAACCAAGGATCGAACTCACACCCCCTGAAGTGGAAGCATGGAGTCTTAACATCTGAATCACCAGAGAAGTCCCTACAAATGTTATTTCAAACTAGGTTACAAAAAGATGGATTCAAATCTTCAGACTGTAAATCCAATTATTTTCCACTATCCTAGGGTGATACCAAAAAGACTCAGGGCAGAAAAGGGTATCCATCCCATCAAGAATCACTTACTACATCAGGCACTGAATTTTCAGACATGTATATAATGGGGGAGGGGCAAAATCAGTCTCTTTAATCGATATAATTCTTTGTATAAGATATTACCAATAGTAAACTTTTCAATAATTTATTACAAAGATATTACATAAAATAATAAATACCTGATAGTTTGTGAAGGCTTATTTCTTGGCTTTCTGGAACACACTCTGACATACTCCTTTTTGTTAGTATTTTCAATGAACTTCACATATATCCTTTTGTATTTACTCTTTGCATCTCCAAAATATCCAAGGTACTAAGGAAAGAAACAGTCTGAATTACTTAACTGTACATTTTGTACATAAAATATTACCTTGTTGTCCTGACAAGACTGTCATGAAGCCATCCTTCAAGTTTTTCAAAATGCAGTTCTGGCCAGGCTAATTGCACCCTCAATAAAAACGATCCCAGACTTGCTCTTAACTGCAAGCCCATGATCTAGTCTTCTTTGGCTAATCAGAAGCTTACTTGCTCAATGCAATTAAACAGCTACTTAAGTAGAAAGGAATAATTCTGTAAGTCTCCTTGGCAAATCAGCATATTTTCCTAGTAGAATAGTCAATATAGGAGTCTCTAAGTCCATTCTAATTCTTCATGCACTAACATTAATTACTTTCCATTGTTTTTTAAAAAAAGTTAAGCAATTTAAGTAGCTGGTATTTAATAAAGACATCAATTTCATGTAAAAATCAGAGCATTACACACTCTACAGCTCAAATTTTATGTGATTTTATTAACATATCAGAGATGTTCAATATAAATATGATAAACAATACATGTAAATTTATATCATTCTATATTTTATCCAAGATGACTATCAAAAAATAGGAAACTTAATGTAAACAAACATTTTACTTACACTATTTGTAGCAGCAAATTCTCTTTGCCCATCTCGAATTTCAGGAACAAACTTCTGTAATAAAGCCTTTTGTACTTTCCAAATAGCTGGGGGCTCTTTTCCTGTTTTTAAAGCCTCCTATAATAAGAATTAACAATATTTATAAAAATTAGCAATGTATTCTGGATTTATACTCTTAGAGCTGAAAGGAATTTTAAAGATCTCCCTAGTTCAAACTTTTATCTTTTACCCAGCTGAACTTTTGCAGTAATTCTCTTTTCTGGGGGGCGGTGGGGAAGGGCGGGTTGTGGAGGGAGGGGGGTGGGCGGGCCACTCCTATTGGTCTTTCATTTATCTATTCTCATTCATCTTTGTTCTTTGGCCAGTGTGGGCCTCCCATCGCAGTGGCCTCTGTCGCAGAGCACCGGCTCAGGGCACATGCGCTCCAGAGCTCCGGCTCCATAATTGGACACATCGGTCCAGACACTCTGCGGCACTTGGGATCTTCCCAGGCCAGGAATCGAACCGGCGCCCCTTACACTGCAAGGCGGTGTCCTTACCCACTGGACCACCAGAGAAGCCCTTTCTTGTAAGTCAGCTATTCAGCCTCTGCTTAAATTCTACCAGAAACAGGAAATATAAATATGAAAAAAAAAAACCCATTGCTTACCCTTTTGTGTAGCTGTTGGAACATTTTCCACTAAAGATACTGTCATATATAATTTACACAATTTTGTAACAGTACGCACATATTCAAAAATAAATATGCTAAAATATTAAAAGGTTAAGTTGTGAATGATTTATCTCCACCCCAATTAAAAAAAAGAGCCAAGTCTCAATTCTTCATGCACTAACATTAATTACTTTCCATTGTTTTTAAAAAGTTAAGCAATTTAAGTAGCTGGTATTTAATAAAGACATCAATTTCATGTAAAAATCAGAGCATTACACACTCTACAGCTCAAATTTTATGTGATTTTATTAACATATCAGAGATGTTCAATATAAATATGATAAACAATACATGTAAATTTATATCATTCTATATTTTATCCAAGATGACTATCAAAAAATAGGAAACTTAATGTAAACAAACATTTTACTTACACTATTTGTAGCAGCAAATTCTCTTTGCCCATCTCGAATTTCAGGAACAAACTTCTGTAATAAAGCCTTTTGTACTTTCCAAATAGCTGGGGGCTCTTTTCCTGTTTTTAAAGCCTCCTATAATAAGAATTAACAATATTTATAAAAATTAGCAATGTATTCTGGATTTATACTCTTAGAGCTGAAAGGAATTTTAAAGATCTCCCTAGTTCAAACTTTTATCTTTTACCCAGCTGAACTTTTGCAGTAATTCTCTTTTCTGGGGGGCGGTGGGGAAGGGCGGGTTGTGGAGGGAGGAGGGTGGGCGGGCCGCTCCTATTGGTCTTTCATTTATCTATTCTCATTCATCTTTGTTCTTTGGCCAGTGTGGGCCTCCCATCGCAGTGGCCTCTGTCGCAGAGCACCGGCTCAGGGCACATGCGCTCCAGAGCTCCGGCTCCATAATTGGACACATCGGTCCAGACACTCTGCGGCACTTGGGATCTTCCCAGGCCAGGAATCGAACCGGCGCCCCTTACACTGCAAGGCGGTGTCCTTACCCACTGGACCACCAGAGAAGCCCTTTCTTGTAAGTCAGCTATTCAGCCTCTGCTTAAATTCTACCAGAAACAGGAAATATAAATATGAAAAAAAAAAACCCATTGCTTACCCTTTTGTGTAGCTGTTGGAACATTTTCCACTAAAGATACTGTCATATATAATTTACACAATTTTGTAACAGTACGCACATATTCAAAAATAAATATGCTAAAATATTAAGTTAGTTGTGAATGAAAGGAATATGGGTAATTTAAATGTTCTGTTCTTCAATGTATTTTTAATGCCATTTATCTCCACCCCAATTAAAAAATAAAATCAAAAGCAAGCAAACAAACCCCGAAGTAAATGTTTTTAATAATGCTAAAATTTCTTCTATTAAATTATAACCGTCTACAATTTGAAATTACAAAAAAAAGTCTAATTCTACTTTTACATTGTATTTGTTGTTTTATTTAAACTTTTAAATTACATAAACAACCATTTTCTCCAAACTTCTAATAATACAATGACTTGAGAACAGAACTGCTCTAACTACTGGTTTGTATGGATCAGTCAGAAATACCCCAAACTCAGATGTGAGCTAAAATTACTTCAAGACACTTTCCTTTTCAAAATACCTGCCCATCTGGGGCTTCCCTGGTGGTCCAGTGGGTAAGGACACTGCCTTGTAGTGCAAGGGGTGCTGGTTCGATCCCTGGCCTGGGAAGATCCCAAGTGCCGCGGAGCAGCTGGACTGATGTGTCCAACTATTGAGCCGGAGTTCTGGAGCGCGTGCGCCCAGAGCCGGTGCTCTGCGACAACAGAGGCCACTGCAATGGGAGGCCCCCACTGGACAAAGAACAAAGATGGATGAAAAATAGATAAATAAAAAAACCAATAGAAGTGGCCCGCCCGCCCCCACTCCCGCCCCAATCCGCTCCCCCCGCCAAAAAAAAAAAAAATAAATACCTGACATCTACAAATTTGTTTTTACTATTTAACAATCATGATAACTTAACAATTACAAAAATACCAGGTGCATTGGTATTAAGTCACCATGAAGGCTATCATAGGGCACTCCCATTAAACTATGACCTTTATACCTGGGACATTCACGTTACCTTGAAAGTCTCTATGTCTTCTATCTTTACCACAAATTCATCGCGCTCTCTGTACTGGCCTTCTCCTCCACTTTCTGTGTTCTCCTCATCTGTAAAACCTTCTATGGCAACAGTGTCCTGTCCTTTTGCAAACTGGTCAGAAGGAAGACCATCAAGTTTGATGGACTCTGGGGGTTCGAAAGAGCTTGTATTTTCTGGGATACTGACTGCAGATGGAGTAGAGTAGAAGGGTTCATGCTTGGTTGCACCCATGGTGGTAGAGGAAGTGGTAGCGGTACAAGCGGTATTGGCAGTCGTGCTGGTAATTGCCACCTGGACAGCTTCTGAAATCATATGGAGCAAATGCAAATTACTAATACAGAGTATCAGTTTGTTTTGAGTAAAATCTGAGCAGTTTACAAAGAAAGACTTCAGGATTTTTGCTATCAAGGGGTTTGAAATAATGAAATTTAAAAATGCTTGTGAGACAGAGAATGAACTTGTGGACATAGCAGGGAAAGGAGATGGTGGACCAAATTTGAAAAGAGCAATGACATATATACAGTACCATGTGTGAAACAGACAGCTAGTGGGAAGCTGTTACAGAACACAGGGAGCCCAGCCTAGTGCCCTGTGATGACCTAGAGGGATGGGCTGTGGGAAGGATGGGAGGGAGGCTCTCCCTCCCAAGAGGGAGGGGATACAATATATGTATATGTTATGAGATAAATAGATTTAAAAAGTCTATTAAAAAAAAAAAAGTCTATTAACTTGCTAACATCTAATAATAATTAAAGAACCACGTTGACCTAAACCATATCCCTAATTCCACTTAAGTAGCACAAAAATGTATTTTTTAAAATGTTTATTTTACTTTTTACTTTTACAGAGTTTTATTTACAGATATGTATGATCCCAGATTAGTCATATGTGAAGACTAGAGACAAAAAAGTAATGCAAGACAAGGATCAGCCAACCAAAGCTGCTAATTCCTTGAAGAAAAGCCGACTGGTTGTGTGAAATAAAACAACACCCCTCAAACGCTCTGAAACAGCACCAAAAGATACAGAAATAAAAAGGATTAAGGGCTTCCCTGGTGGTCCAGTGGATAAAGAGTCTGCCTTGCAGTGCAAGGGGCACCGGTCGCATCCCCGGCCCTGGAAGATCTCACGTGCCCCAGAGTGGCTGGACTGGTGTGTCCAGTTGTGAGCTGACGCTCTGGAGCGCATGCGCCCGGAGCTGTTGCTCTGCGGTGAGAGGGGCCACTGCAATAGGAGGTCCACACAGGCCAAAAAGTAAAGATGGATGAAAATAAATAAATAAAAGACCAATAAAAGAGGCCAAAAAGAAAAAAGAAAAAAAAACACCACACGGGGTAATGCCCTGGCAATCCAGTGGTTAGGACTCTTCGCTTCTACTGCTTCTACTGCTGGGGGGCCTACGTTCAATACCTGGTCAAGGAACCAAGGTCTTACAAGCTGTGGAGCGTGGTCATAAAGGGAAAAAAGAATTAAGATACATGATATCTAACATTAAAGTTAAGAGGGCGTAAAATGGAGTTTTGGTGCTCAGAGTCTTTATATTATTCAGGAGGAGAGTAAGATACTAATAGATTTTGAGAAAGTGAAGATGCATATTGTAATCCCTATTATAACCAGAAAAAGAACAGAAATAATTCATCACAAATCATCAGTGGGTGAGAGGGTAGGAATGAAATAAGACTGACCACCAATTGATGACTACTGAAACTGAATGACGCAAAAACTGGTTTAATTGTATCCATCTTTATAACTTTTTGTTTGAAATTCCCATAATAAAAATGTTAAGAAAATATTTTATAAAAAGAATAGCTTCCAAATGAGTGTAAGGAAAACCTTATCAATACTGTACAATGCCCTTTATGAAAAGTTTTAAATGAACCAAAACAAAATCTAAAGGGATACATACACAGATGGAAAAACAGAAAAGCATGGAAGCGATTACTATCCAAATCAGTGTTTAGTTTTATAGACTGTGAGTTGGATTTACTCAAATACTCTGTTTTTGAACTTTCTTCCTTTTTAATGAGAAGCATTTAACACCATACATTTTCTTCTTTGCCCCACTCACTCTTGGCACATTCTATCAGTTTCAAAACATAACGAACGCTCCACTGTTCCAACTGGTTTGTCATTTCAGTTTTAATTTCCTTTTAAAGCCAAGAGATATTGAGAAGTTATTAGAAATTATTTAGAACTTCTAGAAAGAAAAACTTGGTGCTTTTTTTCCTTGCTGCTTTACTTTTACAAAATTACTACATTGTGGTCAGGGAATATGTCTTAATTAATACCTATGTTTTCAAGTTTGTGGAAATTTTGTGTGTGTGTTTTACTTATATGTATCATATTTCCATTCGTAAGTTATGAGAGGCTTTCCTGGTGGCTCAGAAGGTAAAGAATCTGCCTGCAATGCAGGAGACCCAGGTTCGATCCCTGGGTTGGAAAGATTCCCCTGGAGGCCTATAGTTCATGGGGTCAGAGAGTCAGACTAAGCAACCCCCTCCACACATAAGTCATATCTGCTAAGAAAAAATGTTCCGAGATATGGAAAATATACAAGAAATGCTAATGATAAGATTAGTATAGCAATATTAAAAATAGAAATAGGAAACATGAAAAAGAAATTTTATTATAACAGGAAATATAACTGTAGCAAAATTTTATGTACCCAATTACATGGGTTTAAAACATCAAGGAAGTAGTATTAGAAAACCAGTAAATCATAGCTGGATATTTTAACACAGCTTTTTCAGGAATCAACAGATTAAGCAATCTAAAAACAAATTAAGTATAAGAAGTTGGGTTTTTTTTTGGCTACTTCTATTGGTCTTTCATGCATTTATTTTCATCCACCTTTGTTCCTTGGCCTGTGTGGGCCGCCCATCGCAACAGCCTCTGTCGCTGCAGAGCACTGGCTCTGTCTGGTCGCCTTTGGCCAGGGGAGCTGCTCCAAATGAGTGTAAGGAAAACCTTATCAATACTGTACAATGCCCTTTATGAAAAGTTTTAAATGAACCAAAACAAAATCTAAAGGGATACATACACAGATGGAAAAACAGAAAAGCATGGAAGCGATTACTATCCAAATCAGTGTTTAGTTTTATAGACTGTGAGTTGGATTTACTCAAATACTCTGTTTTTGAACTTTCTTCCTTTTTAATGAGAAGCATTTAACACCATACATTTTCTTCTTTGCCCCACTCACTCTTGGCACATTCTATCAGTTTCAAAACATAACGAACGCTCCACTGTTCCAACTGGTTTGTCATTTCAGTTTTAATTTCCTTTTAAAGCCAAGAGATATTGAGAAGTTATTAGAAATTATTTAGAACTTCTAGAAAGAAAAACTTGGTGCTTTTTTTCCTTGCTGCTTTACTTTTACAAAATTACTACATTGTGGTCAGGGAATATGTCTTAATTAATACCTATGTTTTCAAGTTTGTGGAAATTTTGTGTGTGTGTTTTACTTATATGTATCATATTTCCATTCGTAAGTTATGAGAGGCTTTCCTGGTGGCTCAGAAGGTAAAGAATCTGCCTGCAATGCAGGAGACCCAGGTTCGATCCCTGGGTTGGAAAGATTCCCCTGGAGGCCTATAGTTCATGGGGTCAGAGAGTCAGACTAAGCAACCCCCTCCACACATAAGTCATATCTGCTAAGAAAAAATGTTCCGAGATATGGAAAATATACAAGAAATGCTAATGATAAGATTAGTATAGCAATATTAAAAATAGAAATAGGAAACATGAAAAAGAAATTTTATTATAACAGGAAATATAACTGTAGCAAAATTTTATGTACCCAATTACATGGGTTTAAAACATCAAGGAAGTAGTATTAGAAAACCAGTAAATCATAGCTGGATATTTTAACACAGCTTTTTCAGGAATCAACAGATTAAGCAATCTAAAAACAAATTAAGTATAAGAAGTTGGGTTTTTTTTTGGCTACTTCTATTGGTCTTTCATGCATTTATTTTCATCCACCTTTGTTCCTTGGCCTGTGTGGGCCGCCCATCGCAACAGCCTCTGTCGCTGCAGAGCACTGGCTCTGTGCGCATGCGCCCCAGAGCTCCGGCTCCGTAGTTGGACACAGGGGTTCAGCTGCTCCACAGCACATGGGATTTTCCCAGGCCAGGGATCGAACCAGCGCCCCTTGTACTGCAAAGCAGTGTCTTTACCCACTGGACCACCAGGGAAGCCCAGTACAGGAAGTTTTAAAAAAACCTTTTTATTAAAAATTTCAAGCATACATAAAAGTAGAGAATACAAGTCCTCATATATCTTAACCCAACTGTAACAACCATAAACATTTTGATATGCTTCTTTTACCCTTCTATCACCTCTTTAATATTTGCTGGGATAGTTTAAGGCAAATTCCAGACCTGTCATTTATTATACTTGCAACCTATATATACATTTTTCTTAAATAACCTAATGTCAATTATTATATTAAACAAAAAATAAAGATACAAAGGGTTTGAACAATATTACCAATAAGATTTATTAGCACTTGATATTCATGGAATATTTATAAAAATTGACATTTATCAAACTACTAACAAGATTTCCATAAATTTCAAAATGTAGACATTACTTAAGCCATATGCCTTTGACCACAATACAACAGGGCCATAAATTATTTAATAATAAAGGACTACCAGTAGGATTACTAATTATTAATAGTAATAAAGAATGAAAACAGGGCTTCCCCTGTGGCTCAGTGGATAAGAACCCGTCTGCGAATGCAGGAGACACAGGTTCGATCCCTGAACCAGGAAGATCCCATATACCACAAAGCAGCTAAACCCACACATCAACAAAGACCCAGCACAGCCAAAAATAAATAAATAAAAGTTAAAAAAAAAAAAAAAGACTGGGAAATTTAAAAAAAAAAAAAAAAAAAGAATGAAAACAAAAACTCCAAATACCTACTAGGAAACAGGCAAAAATTCACTATTTTCAGTAACTTTTGGGTTTAAAAGGAAATCAAAACTAAAATGACAAACTATTTAGGAGAGTGAGAACATAACAAACTGAAACCAGAGGAATAAAGCCACAGTGTGGTAGAAAAAGAAACTTAAAACTTTAATCCCACTCATTAGAAAGCAAACAAAGAATAAACTGGCCAGTGAGAGACTATTCAACCTAGGGAATACAAGGAAAAAGAACTGATAAAAGTAGGAATTAAGAAAAAGTAAGTAAAAAGTGATAGGAGCAAAAAAAAAAGGAAAGAAAACATAGAAAAGGATGTTGGTTCTTTAATAGGCCAATGTTCCATAGATTGATAATTTGAAACAAGAAAGAGAACATAAACTGCAAAACAGAGGCGACTAAAAACTTCTGTGGACATGCTATGTATAATTTTATACCAACAAATTTTAAAATTTAAATTAAAGAAATCACTCTACTAGAAAATAAATAAATAAACTGACCCAAATAGATCAAACTATCAGGAAAAAACTGGAAAGTCCCAGATATATTCTTAGAAAATTCTACCAAATCCCAATTACGTAAACTTTTTCAAATTTAAACAAATATAAAAACTTTCCTAATTCAACTTAAAAGGTCAGCATTTCTGAATATAAAAGTGAACAGAAGGGCTTCTGTGGTGGTCCAGTGGGTAAGGGCAGTGCCTTGCAGTGCAAGGGGCGTCAGTTCGTCCACGTGCCGCAGAGTGGCTGGACCAATGTGCCCAACTACGGAGCTGGAGCTCTTGAGCGCATGCGCTGCCATGGGAGACCCACACAGGCCAAAGAACAAAGGTGGATGAAAATAAATACATGAAAGACCAATAGAAGTGGCCCCCCCAAAAAAATCTTAAAAAAAAGTGAACAGAAACACTATACACTAATTTCACTTACGCAATTATGTGTAAAAATCCCTAATGAAATATTAGCAACTTAAATCTAGTAAATGGACTAAAGTGCTTATCATGACCAAGCAGAGTTCATAGTTGACATTTTTAAAAAGAGGTTCTGAATTAGGAAATCGAGTAACAAATGAATGTCGGAAAAAGCAAGCAGATTTATCAACAGCAACTAAAGCATCTGACAAAATTTAATGTTCATTGTTAATTAAAAAAAAAGTCTTAGGAACTTCAAAACAGACATTTTCTGAAAGAGGCTATACTAGAAACTGACAGCAAATATATTTCAAACACTATGTTATTTCACTAAATATCAAACAGAACACCAGGTTGCTTACCATCACTGGAAAAAAAAAGAAACTAAAAATGAACCGGAATAAAGCCACAGTGTGGTAGAAAAAGAAACTTAAAACTTTAATCCCACTCATTAGAAAGCAAACAAAGAATAAACTGGCCAGTGAGAGACTATTCAACCTAGGGAATACAAGGAAAAAGAACTGATAAAAGTAGGAATTAAGAAAAAGTAAGTAAAAAGTGATAGGAGCAAAAAAAAAAGGAAAGAAAACATAGAAAAGGATGTTGGTTCTTTAATAGGCCAATGTTCCATAGATTGATAATTTGAAACAAGAAAGAGAACATAAACTGCAAAACAGAGGCGACTAAAAACTTCTGTGGACATGCTATGTATAATTTTATACCAACAAATTTTAAAATTTAAATTAAAGAAATCACTCTACTAGAAAATAAATAAATAAACTGACCCAAATAGATCAAACTATCAGGAAAAAACTGGAAAGTCCCAGATATATTCTTAGAAAATTCTACCAAATCCCAATTACGTAAACTTTTTCAAATTTAAACAAATATAAAAACTTTCCTAATTCAACTTAAAAGGTCAGCATTTCTGAATATAAAAGTGAACAGAAGGGCTTCTGTGGTGGTCCAGTGGGTAAGGGCAGTGCCTTGCAGTGCAAGGGGCGTCAGTTCGTCCACGTGCCGCAGAGTGGCTGGACCAATGTGCCCAACTACGGAGCTGGAGCTCTTGAGCGCATGCGCTGCCATGGGAGACCCACACAGGCCAAAGAACAAAGGTGGATGAAAATAAATACATGAAAGACCAATAGAAGTGGCCCCCCCAAAAAAATCTTAAAAAAAAGTGAACAGAAACACTATACACTAATTTCACTTACGCAATTATGTGTAAAAATCCCTAATGAAATATTAGCAACTTAAATCTAGTAAATGGACTAAAGTGCTTATCATGACCAAGCAGAGTTCATAGTTGACATTTTTAAAAAGAGGTTCTGAATTAGGAAATCGAGTAACAAATGAATGTCGGAAAAAAGCAAGCAGATTTATCAACAGCAACTAAAGCATCTGACAAAATTTAATGTTCATTGTTAATTAAAAAAAAAGTCTTAGGAACTTCAAAACAGACATTTTCTGAAAGAGGCTATACTAGAAACTGACAGCAAATATATTTCAAACACTATGTTATTTCACTAAATATCAAACAGAACACCAGGTTGCTTACCATCACTGCTACTATTAAAACAAGAGGCCTGAACCAATAAGGTAAGTTAACCCCCAAAAGAGAAAGATAAACTACCATTAATTAAAATCATCTATTTAAAAATGTCAAGGGAACCAGGTGGAAAAACCATTAAAATAAAAATTCAGGGCTTCCCTGGTGGTCCAGTGGGTAGGGACACCGCCTTGCAGTGCAAGGGGCACCGGTTTGATCCCTGGCCTGGGAAGATCCTGTGTGCCGCAGAGCAACTAAACTAATGTGTCCAACTACCGAAGCAGAGCTCTGAAGCACACGCGCCCAGAGCCGGTGCTCTGCAGTGAGAGAGGCCACTGTGATGGGAGGCCCACACAGGCCAAAGAACAAAGATGGAAATGAAAGACCAACAGAAGTGGCTCCTCCCCCCCAATTTCTTTTCAAAAACAGTACCAGAACTTCCCTGTGGTACACCGGATAAGAATCCGCCTGCCAATAAAGGGGACACAGATCTAATCCCCAGTCCAGGAAGATTCTACATACCATGGGGGCAACTGAGCCCCTGCCACAATAGAGCCCCTGAGCCCTTGCTCTAGAGCCTGTGTGCCACAGCTACTGAAGTCCACGTACCCAGAGGCCATGCTTCGCAACAAGAGGAGCCACCACACTGAGAAGCCCATGCACCACAAGAACAGCCCCCGCCTGCTCCAACTAGAGAAAGCACAGCAATTAAGACTCAGTGCAACCCAAAATAAAATAAAATAAATTTAAACAAAAATGCCAAACACACTGGAGACATGAAAATCAACCACTGCCATACATTACCAATAATCTATGTTAGAACAGTATCAGGAAAATTGTATTTACAATACTACCAAAAATAAAATAGAATACTACTAAAACTATTATACAGACTATCTCTATGGGAAAAATGGTAATACAGTAAAAGAAGTAAAATAAAATCTGAACAAGTAGAACAATACTATATTCCTTAAGTAGATAAGAAGATAATACTGTAAAGTTTGTCACAATTCTCCCTTAAAATTAATTTATGAATTCAATGTACTCACAATCAAAATCCAAACACTGAAAGGGTTTCTACTGGCCTATTACAGACTAGTTTGAGCATCAGAAACAACAACTATAATTTGTAAGACAGTAAATTTTTTAAACTTCATGAAAGGCTTTGGGTGGCAACCAAGATCAAGTTAGTCCACTAGATCTACTTATTACAAATAAAAACTCTGGACAAAACATAAAATGCAACTACCTGGAGACTCTGAAAAGTTAGTAACTACAGGTAGACTGGGGAGGGAAGGCCAAACTGAAATAACAATGTTTATATAGAGATGTTTCCTTACTTTCTTTCCTCTCTTATCACCTGGCACTGACTAGAGGGAGGCCCCTATGCTGAACTACATAGAACACAGATAACAAAAACCCCAAGAAAATCTGTCTTTTTAGATAAAGGAGTGGCGAATGGAGTCCCATGCAAGGTGAGAGTCTGCGGAGAAACTGGCATTTCTTTTTTCTTCTGTTTCTCTCTCCCATCCCTGCCCTAAAGGCAATCAAAGTCACAGAGCAGCAACACAGGAACAGTAAACCCAACACTGTAAACCTGGACAAAACACCTGTCTTTTGGGAGAAAAGAAGAACCTGGATGGGCCACGGGCCCCTATGGTATGAAGAGAGCAGGAAATTTTGTATGGCAATCGTATCTCAATAAAGCAGAGGGAAAATGTACAGAATTCCCTGACCCCCCTTTTTCTCTCTTCTCTCATTGCACTGCCCCAGGGGCAGTCCCAGTTACCCAGAATTATGTTAAAGTATGGCAGTTTAAAAAACCTCTAAGGAAAATTTCAGCTTTCTAGCAAGAAACCCTGGAAACCCTGGGAGTTGGGCAAGTGGGGAAATTTCCAGGAAAGTGAACTGAAGAACAGTATCCTCTAATTCTGTGCATGAACCCATCCAAATCCTAGTTTCATGCTTAAACTGCACATATGCAGAATAGACCCTAACTAGTACAGCAAAGTCTTTGAGATCTAAACTACCACAAAGCCTACCATCTACCCAAGTTCCAGACAAACTGCTGGGTCAGATCCAAAGCAGCAGAGCTAAGCCTCTGAAAAGTGAACTAACATGAGATCACCACTCAGACGCTGGACACAACTTAAGGTCTGATTGCTTGCTAAAACAAGGCAAAACAACATTCTCCAGAGGATTTTTAACAAAACCTAGGGTCTTATTGTACTGTACTCAAAATGTCCAGGATACAATTCAACATTGCTCAACATATAAAGAACCAGAAAAATGTGGCTGGAAAAATATTCCCCAGAAAAATTTTCTAAGGGAAAAGATAATGAGCAGATGCCACTCTAAGGTGACTCAAATGTTGAAATTATCAAACACTTGAAGGCAGCTATAGTAACCATGCTCCCTGAGGTAAGATAAACATAAACTATGTAAGTTCTCGGCAGAGAAACTGGAATTAGAAAAAAGAACCAAATATAAATTTTACAACTGATAAGAATATTTGAAAATATCTGAAATAAAACAAACTCCCTGGATAGGCTCAGTAGTGTATTCAGAAAGTGAAAAAGGCAAAGAACTTCAAGATAGACCAATAGGAATTATACAATCTGAAGAACAGAGCGGAATAAAAGACTGAAACAAAATCAACAGAACCTTAGGAACCTGAGGAACAATACCAAAATATTCTACATTCATATCACTGGAGTACCATAAGAAAAAGAATGGTGCAGAAGAAAGAGTGCCTGCAAACTTTTCAAATTTGGAAAAGGATCTCCACTTTACAGATTCAAAAAGCTCAGTGAACTCCAAACAGGATAAACCCTATCCAAAGAAATAATTACACTATAGAAAGTCAAGAATAAGTCTCAAAAGAAAAGTCTCAAAAATGGAATACTACTTTGGGTTAAAAGGAAATGATACCAGAGGGAAACCTGGAACAACAGAAATAAAAGAAGTGCAAGAACAATTATAATTATCTAGATAAATATAATAGACTATCTTGATCCTGTTAAACTACTTAGAATATGTATGATAGTCAAAAGCAGTAACCTCTAAATTCATGAGATCACCACTGCAGACGCAATAGCCCACGTACACAATCTTAAAAAACCAAGCCTACCATCTACCCAAGTTCCAGACAAACTGCTGGGTCAGATCCAAAGCAGCAGAGCTAAGCCTCTGAAAAGTGAACTAACATGAGATCACCACTCAGACGCTGGACACAACTTAAGGTCTGATTGCTTGCTAAAACAAGGCAAAACAACATTCTCCAGAGGATTTTTAACAAAACCTAGGGTCTTATTGTACTGTACTCAAAATGTCCAGGATACAATTCAACATTGCTCAACATATAAAGAACCAGAAAAATGTGGCTGGAAAAATATTCCCCAGAAAAATTTTCTAAGGGAAAAGATAATGAGCAGATGCCACTCTAAGGTGACTCAAATGTTGAAATTATCAAACACTTGAAGGCAGCTATAGTAACCATGCTCCCTGAGGTAAGATAAACATAAACTATGTAAGTTCTCGGCAGAGAAACTGGAATTAGAAAAAAGAACCAAATATAAATTTTACAACTGATAAGAATATTTGAAAATATCTGAAATAAAACAAACTCCCTGGATAGGCTCAGTAGTGTATTCAGAAAGTGAAAAAGGCAAAGAACTTCAAGATAGACCAATAGGAATTATACAATCTGAAGAACAGAGCGGAATAAAAGACTGAAACAAAATCAACAGAACCTTAGGAACCTGAGGAACAATACCAAAATATTCTACATTCATATCACTGGAGTACCATAAGAAAAAGAATGGTGCAGAAGAAAGAGTGCCTGCAAACTTTTCAAATTTGGAAAAGGATCTCCACTTTACAGATTCAAAAAGCTCAGTGAACTCCAAACAGGATAAACCCTATCCAAAGAAATAATTACACTATAGAAAGTCAAGAATAAGTCTCAAAAGAAAAAGTCTCAAAAATGGAATACTACTTTGGGTTAAAAGGAAATGATACCAGAGGGAAACCTGGAACAACAGAAATAAAAGAAGTGCAAGAACAATTATAATTATCTAGATAAATATAATAGACTATCTTGATCCTGTTAAACTACTTAGAATATGTATGATAGTCAAAAGCAAAAATTATTTCTCTATCATGGTCTTTGAACAGAACCAATAAAAGCATAAGGGCAACGGGTAAATAGAGATCTCTACAGTTTTTAGGTTTTGACATTTTACTTAAAGTATTAACTAAGAGGATTCTAATCACTAAGTCACTAAAAACACAATATGAAAACATTCAGCCAAAAAAAAAAAAGAAACAGAAATAAATTTTAAAACAAAATAGTAAAAAGTTCAAATGATGTTTTTAAAGATAAGGAGGAACAAAATCAAAAACAGAAAAAGAATGGAAGACTGAACCATATCAGTAATTATATTAAATATAAATGTTCTAAATATACACATTGGAGTTCAAAAACAAAAAGGACAAAATCGAACTACATACTGCCTACAAAATACCCACATCAAACATAATGTTGAAGATAGGTTAAAGGACGGCAACTCATTAGAAGAAACCCAGAGTGGCTACAATGATAACAGAACAGAGTTCAGAATAAGGACTATTACCAAGCATAAAGAAGGATATTATATACTGATAAAAGGGTTAATTCACTAAGACTTAACAATCCTAAATGTGTACACATCTAAAAACAGAGCTCAAAACACACAAAGCAGTAACTGATGGAAATGAAAAGCAAAACAGACAAATCCGCAATATATTTGGAAACGCTACAAATCATCTCTTAGTAACTGAAAGAAGCAAACAATCAGCTAATAAATAAACAGATAATAAGACAGAAAATCTGAATAACATTCCCAACCAACCTGATCTAAATGAAATTTAAATAACAATTCAAACAGAATACAATTTTTTTTTAAAATTTTGGCCTCTTTTATTGTTGTTGCTCTTGTTTTTACTTATTTTCATCCATCTTTATTCCCTGGCCTGTATGGGCCTCCCATTACAGGGGCTTCTCTCCTTGCAGAGCACTGGCTCTGGGCACACGCGCTCCAGAGTGCTGGTTTGCAATTGGACACACCGGTCCAGCCGCTCCTCGGCATGTGGGATCTTCCCGGGCTAGGGATCGAACAGTATCTTTTGCATTGCAAGGTGGAATCTCTAATGGGGGAGTCCCCACTGGGGGCTTTCCTGATGGTCCAGTGGTTGGGGAGTCTGCCTTGCAGTGAAAGGGGCATTGGTTCAATCCCTGGCCCGGGGAAGATACCACATGCTGAGGAGCAGCTGGATGGGTGTGTCCAATTGCAAGCTGGTGCTCTGGGGCGCATGTGCCCAGAGGCAGTGCTCTGCAAGGAGAGAAGTCCCTGCAATGGCAGGCCCACACAGGCCAGGGAATAAAGATGGATGAAAATAAGTAAAACAAACAAACAAAAATAATAAAAGAGGCCAAAATTAAAAAAAAAAGTATACTGGGACATAATCAAGATCAACCATATTCTGGGCAGTAAAGCTAACTTTAACAGATTTAAAAGAACTGAAATTACACAAAGTAGAAATCAATAAAGGATAGATGGCTGGAAAATTCCCAAGTATCTGAAAAATTCAAAGTATGATTCTAAATAACTCATGGGATCAAAAGGAGTTTAAAACACTCTTGAAATGAAAACAAAAAATAATAATAAAAAATAAAATTTATGGGATATACCTAAGCAGGGCTTAGAGAGATGTTTGTAACATTAAATGCTGAAGAGCAGAAAATACTAGAGGAAACATCCCTGGTGGTCAAGTGGTTAAGACTTGATCTTCCAATGCAACAGGTTCAGATTTGATTCCTGGACAGGGAGCTGAGATCCCACACGTCTCAGGGCCAAAAACCCAAAGCATAAAACAGAATCAATATTATAACAAATTCAAAAGAGTTTAAACAAAGCGTGGAGCCGAGCTCACAAGATAACCCGCAGCGGCCCAGAGCAAGCCGGCAGGCGTCCGGGAGGTGGTGGCGCAGGACGGGACCGAAGCGCACACGTGGCCCCAGCAGCCGCCATGGCAGACAGCAGCCCCCACCCCCGCACTGGGGAGTGGTGGCCCAGGGCCCCGCCTACTTTCAGAGTCCCCCTGGGGCTGCAGGCGAGGACCCAGGCGGCGCAGAGGAAGAGGGCCCAGTGAGGCGCCAAGGGAAGGTCACGGTCAAGTGCAACCACAAGGAGCTACGGAAGCGCCTCAACCTGGAGGAGTGAATCCTGGAGCAGCTCACGCGCCTGTACGACTGCCAGGAAGAGGAGATCCCAGAGCTGGAAATTGATGTGGATGAACTCCCGGACATGGAGAGTGATGATACCCGGGCTGCCAGGTTCAAGGAGCTGCTGGTCGACTGTTAGAAATTCACTGAGGCCTTCATCTCTGGCCTGCTGGACAAGATCCGGGGCATGCAGAAGCTGAGTAAGGGTCCTCGACCCAGGTGAGCGGTGGCTTCCACAGGACAATCGTTGCCCCCCGACCTCGTAGCAACAGCAATACCGGGGGCCCTGCGGCCAGGCCTGGTGCCATGAACAAGGCTCCCCGTGCCCCTGGTCCAGGGGCCTCTTCCCTGCCCCCTCAGTTTTCCACTTTTGGGGTTTTTATTATCATTAAACTGACGGGACTTTTTCTGTTTTTATATTGACTGCGGAGCAGGCCCTTTGATAAAGCTAGGCTAGGCCTTTGGTGCAGTTCAAAAAAAAAAAAATTCAAAATCAATGTACTTTACCATACTGACTATAAAAGAAAACTTTCTTGTTCAGTTGTTCAGTTTTTCAATTGTGTCCCACTCTTTGCGAGCCCGTGGACTACAGCACGCCAGGCTTGCCTATCTTACTCCACCATCTACCAGAGTTTGCTCAAACTCATGTCCACTGAGTCAGTGAAACCATCTAACCATCTCATCCTGTCGTCCCCTTCTCCTTCTGCCTTCAGTCTTTCCCAGCATCAGGGGTGTTTCTAATGAATCAGCTCTCTGCTTTTTAATACACTGTCTAGGTTTGTCATAACTTGTCTTCCAAGGAGCAAGTGTCTTTCAATTTCATGGCTGCAGTCACCATCCACAGTGATTTTGGAGCCAAGAAAATAAAGTTCGTCACTGTTTCCACTGTTCGCCCATCTATTTGTCATGAAGTGATGGGACCAGACACCCTGATCTTAGTTTTCTGAATGTTGAGGTTTTGGCCAGTTTTTTCACTCTGCTATTTCACTTTCACCAAGAGGCTCTTTATTTCCTCTTCACTTTCTGCCGTAAGAGTGGTACTATCTTCATATCTGAGGTTGCTGATAATTCTCCCAGCAATCTTAATTCCAGCTTGTGCTTCATTCAGACTGGCATTTCACATGATGTACTCTGCACATAAGTTAAATAAGCAGGGTAACAATATAAAGCCTTGATGTCCTCCTTTACCAACTTGGAACCAATCCATTGTTCCATGCTTTTAACTGTTGTTTCTTGACCCTGAATACAGGGTTTTCAGAAGGCAGGTGAGGTGGTCTGGTATTCCCATCTCTTTAAGAGTTTTCCACAGTTTGTTGTGATCCACACAGTCAAAGGCTTTAGTGTAGTCAATGAAGCAGAAGTAGACATTTTCTGGAATTCCTTGCTTTTTCTATGATCCAGAGGATGTTGGCAATTTGATCTCTGGTTCCTCTGCCTTTTCTAAATCCAGCTTGTACATCTGGAAGTTCTCAGATCACATTCTGCTGAAGCCTAGCTTGAAGGATTTTGAGCATTACCTTGCTAGCATGCGAAATGAGTACAATTGTGTGGTAGTTTGAACATTTCTTGGCATTGCCCTTCTTTGGGACTGGAATGAAAACTGGCATTTTCCAGTCCTGTGGCTGCTGCTGAGTTTTTCAAATTTGCTGGCATATTGAGTGCAGCACTTTAAGAGCATCATCTTTTAGATTTTGAAACAGCTCAGCTGGAATTCCATCACCTCCACTAGTTTTGTTCGTAGTGATGCTTCCCAAGGCCCACTTGACTTCACACTCCAGGATGTCCGGCTCTAGGTGAGTGATCACACCATTGTGGTTACCCAGGTCATTAAGATCTTTTTGGTGTAGTTCTTCTGTGTATTCTTGCCACCTGTTCTTAGTATCTTCTGCTTCTTTTAGGTCCATACCATTTCTTTGGGATTCCCTGGTGGTTCAGATGGTAAAGAATCTGCTTGCAATGCAGGAGACCCATGTTCGATCCCTAGCTTGGGAACACTGTCTATAGAAGGGAATTTCTACCTACTCCAATATTCTTGCCTGGAAAATTCCATAGACAGAAGAGTCGGGCAGACAACAGTCCACAGGGTTGCAAAGAGTCAGACACAACTGAGCAACTAACACTTTCACTTTCAAAAGAAAACTACATGACTAAGTAGATGAATAAAAAGCATTTGACAAAATTCAACTTCAATTCATTATAAAAACTGTTGCCAAATTATAAAATGTAAGGAACTTCTTTAATGTGATAAAGGATGTCTACAAAACCCTACAGTTAACATCATACTTGATAATGAAAATGGACTTTTTTCTCCCGAAGATCAAGAACATGTTCAGGATGTCCACATTCAGCATTCTTACTAAAGCCTGTATAGGAAGTTCTAGCCTGTATATTCACCCAGGAATGAGAAAGACATTAAACTGGAAAAGAAGAAATAAAATAATCACTTGCAGATGCCATCATTTCTACATAAACAATCTTATAGAATCTAACTTTTTAAAATCTTTTATTTTGGCTGCACAGCAGGATCTTGACTGCTCAAACAGAGATTGAACCCATGCTCCCTGCAGAGGAAGCAGGAATCTTAACTACAGAACTTTCAGGTAACTGTCATTTTAAAACAAAATCTTTAAATCAATTTTGAAAATTTAACATCAACATACAAAAATCAACTGTATTTTTATAATCCACTAATGAATAACTGGAATTTGAAAATTTTAGAAAGAACTGTTTACAAGAAATAGCACCCCCAAAATCTTGGGAATAAACCTAACACAAAGCAAGTGCAGGATCCGTATGCCCAAAGCTATACAAGATGAGGAAGAGAAGCCAAACGTGTTTATGAATTAAGACTCAACATCTCATAAACAGTTTTCACGTTCCTCAAACTGCAACAGATTCAAGGTAATCAAAATCCCAGTAGATTTTTTTTTTTGTTTGTAGATACCAGAGGCTGATTTGAACATTTAAATGGAAAACGAAAGAAACCAGAATAGGTCCATTTTGAAAAAGAACAAATCTGGAAGACTCACACTGCCTTATTTCTAGATTTACTGTGAAGCTATGGCAATTAAGACAGAGTGGTACTGGTGAAAGCCTAAACATGTAGACCAGTGGGACGGATTTGACAGTCCAGAAACAGATGCACACAGACATGGTCAGCTGGGCTTCGACAAAGATGTGAAAAGCAGGGGCTTCCCTGGTGGTCCAGTGGGTAAGGACACCGCCTTGCAGTGCAGGGGGCGCCAGTTCCAACCCTGGCCTGGGAAGATCCCACGTGCCACGGAGCAGCTAGACCGATGTGTCCAATTACCGAGCCAGAGCTCTGCAGCGAGAAAGGCCACTATGATGGGAGGCCCACAAAGGCCAAAGAACAAAGATAAATAGATGAAAGATCAATAGAAGTGGCCGAAAAAAAAAAAAAAAAAGATGTGAAAAGTAATCAATGGAGAAACAACTTGTCTTTCCAAGAAATGTGTTGGAAAAGCTGGACGTCTGTGTGCAAAAGAGTTAACTTTAACTCACACCTCACATCTTATATCCCTCGCACCTTGATCTCCCACCAAAAGGGATCCTAGACTGAAATTTAAAATACAAATGTTTAAAATTCCTAGAAGAAAATAGGAGAAAATTTTTGTAACGATGGGTGAGGCAAGGATTTCTTAGGATACAAAAAGCACAAATCATAAAAGGAAACATAAAGTTAGACCTTGTTGAAATTTAGAACTCTTGCCCTTTAGAAAGATTGAAGACCTGTGGGAATTTAGAGGATATGAGCACCAATTTTGCCAGGAGTTATCTTTCACAAAGTGACTCTGAAGATGGTCTTCAAAGGTCACTAAAAGTGTCTGCTGGGCTAGAAAACTGAAAGGAGGGCCTAGGCAGAGAAAAACTTGTTCCAAAGGAGCACAGTTATGAAAGCCACTCACAGGTCCAAGGAGCAACCAGAGATTCAGTTGTCAGGGAAGATGGGAAGTGGAAGCAGCGAAGCAAAGAGTGAAACAGCGAAAAGGAAGAATTCTTACACATCAGCACCAAGAAGTATTTCAAAGCAGAGAATTAATAATTGATTTAAGTATTCCATGGACACAGGAGCCCTGTGGGCTATAGTCCACGGGGTCACAAAGGGTCAGACACGACGGAACGACTACCACACTACACTAAGATAAATGTGATGACAGTGTGGAGGAAGAACTGCTGCAGAGACTGGTAGGAAGGATTCTAATGGGAAGTCTGTTGCAACAGGCCAAGCAGGAGATGGTGTCTTCACAGATGAGGAGGCAATGGGTAAAGGGACAACTCCAAATATCTATCAGTAAGGATTGGGTTGATGGTGGCAACTGTAACTAAGAATGAGATAGCAACAGTCATCTAGAAAAAAACTAGTTCTAGATTCATGTTTTATAACAGACTATAAATGATTTCTCTAAGAACATAAGAGGGAATGTAATAGTAATTGCAAAGCACTCTGAACTGGAGAAGAATGTAAAACCTTATTGGGATCAGCTACATCTGTAATGTTCTAACAGTGATTTTCCCATTATGCCAATTTTCCTGTATAGCAAAATAAGAATTTTTCAGAAATGTTTGAGCAGACATTTATCCTAATGTATTACTTGGGATACCAGCTGTTTCATATTACTTTATTAGTTAATACAGTAGTCAGATCTGGAGAGAAGCTGCAAAGTTCATCACAAAACCAAGTTTAACTCATAAAGCACCATTCTATTCATACAAAAGAGGTAGGAAAGACTAAAGGTATTAGAACTAGGTAAACCTGAGCAAGGATTCCAGCTCTGTCATCTACTAACTGTACAAGCCTGGACTACTCATTTAGTCTGTTATATCATCTATATGTTGGATATAACAAAGTACATCTCACAATATTGCTAACAGTTCCTGGCACAGAGGTAGTAGTTGTTTGATTGTTTTAAGTACTTTTTCCTTAGCTTGTTCCTTAAAACAGTAACTTTTATACTACTTGTCAACTGTTTACATAAGGCAATGCTTCTCAAAATAGTTCCTCAAAAAGTTCCCTTAACTACAGAGAAAAGTGCAACACACTCTCAAGAAATCTTTGGGCATATAATATAGAACTAGTACAAAATTAATTATATTAATCTGCAAGTTGCACACAAAATAACCATATTTAATAGCAAAATGTTAATTTTTAGATTAATTTTAGTAATTTTTAAAATTACTGTACCAAGAAAATATGCCAGTTTATATAACAACATGACCCTCAATACAATGTTTCATATCCATGAGCCACTTTCAGATATTTCAGATTAGTAAAGTCTGGACAGTGCACTATGTAAACTGCATTGCACATGGTAAAAAGCAATGAAAGACCAGAATTACCCAGTCTAAAATTTAGAACTTTCCTATAGGCAAGAAACATTAAAAAAAATAAGATACCTACCTCTGCAGTTTGTCTTCAAAAATTATAGACTTGATTCAAGCTAAGAAAGCATAAAACCTGTTCTAGAGCCAGAAAAAGAAAAGTAGAAAGCCAAAATTATGAACCTAAAATTTAAAACTTTATTGGGATCAGCTACATCTGTAATGTTCTAACAGTGATTTTCCCATTATGCCAATTTTCCTGTATAGCAAAATAAGAATTTTTCAGAAATGTTTGAGCAGACATTTATCCTAATGTATTACTTGGGATACCAGCTGTTTCATATTACTTTATTAGTTAATACAGTAGTCAGATCTGGAGAGAAGCTGCAAAGTTCATCACAAAACCAAGTTTAACTCATAAAGCACCATTCTATTCATACAAAAGAGGTAGGAAAGACTAAAGGTATTAGAACTAGGTAAACCTGAGCAAGGATTCCAGCTCTGTCATCTACTAACTGTACAAGCCTGGACTACTCATTTAGTCTGTTATATCATCTATATGTTGGATATAACAAAGTACATCTCACAATATTGCTAACAGTTCCTGGCACAGAGGTAGTAGTTGTTTGATTGTTTTAAGTACTTTTTCCTTAGCTTGTTCCTTAAAACAGTAACTTTTATACTACTTGTCAACTGTTTACATAAGGCAATGCTTCTCAAAATAGTTCCTCAAAAAGTTCCCTTAACTACAGAGAAAAGTGCAACACACTCTCAAGAAATCTTTGGGCATATAATATAGAACTAGTACAAAATTAATTATATTAATCTGCAAGTTGCACACAAAATAACCATATTTAATAGCAAAATGTTAATTTTTAGATTAATTTTAGAAATTTTTTAAAATTACTGTACCAAGAAAATATGCCAGTTTATATAACAACATGACCCTCAATACAATGTTTCATATCCATGAGCCACTTTCAGATATTTCAGATTAGTAAAGTCTGGACAGTGCACTATGTAAACTGCATTGCACATGGTAAAAGCAATGAAAGACCAGGATTACCCAGTCTAAAATCTAGAACTTTCCTATAGGCAAGAAACATTAAAAAAAATAAGATACCTACCTCTGCAGTTTGTCTTCAAAAATTATAGACTTGATTCAAGCTAAGAAAGCATAAAACCTGTTCTAGAGCCAGAAAAAGAAAAGTAGAAAGCCAAAATTATGAACCTAAAATTTAAAACTTTACCTGTTTTCTTCTTTTTATCAGAAGTAGCATCTGAAGTATTTAAGGTAATAGAGGTGCTTTTGTAAATGTCATGACTGCATACTCCAGGATCCTCTTCATCAGAAGAAAGTGAAGATAAATGTTCTGAGTTTTTAAGTTCATTATCAACTTTTTCTGGTGGACTGTTAACCCCAGCTTCGGACACTATAAGTGTGGGTGTTGCAGCTGCAGTCTTTGGAAGTGGGGGACAAAGCGTACGAATGGTCTGCGTTCCTGGTCGTCTAGTCCTGTTAGGCATTCGGACAGCCAGAGTGGAAAACTGCTGCTTGGGCCCAGACTTCAGAAAATCTAAGAAAGAGGCAATAAATCCAGTTTTGACTTCTGGTTGTTTTTCCTCTACTTCTTTGATCTTCTGTCTCATTTTTTCTTGATGCTGATAACCATCATGGCAGCTTTCCGAGGACGGGGGAGTATATGGCAGATATATATCTGCTCCCCTTGGATTCTGGCGTTTGCCTTGGGTAGCTCTTTTCACCTGTTTCTGATTACTGTTGTCTTCCTCTTTAGCTTGCCCTTTTCCTTTAATTTTTTTCTTCTGAAGGCTAAAATGCATTAAATCTTGGTTTTCCTCTTCAAGCTTGACGCTGATTGGCTCCCCAGGTTGGGCCATGGCCAACAGTGCAAGTGTATTCCTGGCTGGGTTCACGGACACACCACTGTCATCACCCGCTAAAGTGAATTCGCTCTCCGATGTAGCACTCTCTCCACTCATACTTCTACTACTAGAAATGAACTCCTGATTTCTGTTGTTATTTAATGTATAATCAATAGCAACCTCGCTGTCTTCTTCAGGTTCATGATTGGTAGCAGAATGTTTCTTGAATGGGCCAGAACTTTGCTCCTGGACTTCACGACCTGGCATTGCACATGGTAAAAAGCAATGAAAGACCAGAATTACCCAGTCTAAAATTTAGAACTTTCCTATAGGCAAGAAACATTAAAAAAAATAAGATACCTACCTCTGCAGTTTGTCTTCAAAAATTATAGACTTGATTCAAGCTAAGAAAGCATAAAACCTGTTCTAGAGCCAGAAAAAGAAAAGTAGAAAGCCAAAATTATGAACCTAAAATTTAAAACTTTACCTGTTTTCTTCTTTTTATCAGAAGTAGCATCTGAAGTATTTAAGGTAATAGAGGTGCTTTTGTAAATGTCATGACTGCATACTCCAGGATCCTCTTCATCAGAAGAAAGTGAAGATAAATGTTCTGAGTTTTTAAGTTCATTATCAACTTTTTCTGGTGGACTGTTAACCCCAGCTTCGGACACTATAAGTGTGGGTGTTGCAGCTGCAGTCTTTGGAAGTGGGGGACAAAGCGTACGAATGGTCTGCGTTCCTGGTCGTCTAGTCCTGTTAGGCATTCGGACAGCCAGAGTGGAAAACTGCTGCTTGGGCCCAGACTTCAGAAAATCTAAGAAAGAGGCAATAAATCCAGTTTTGACTTCTGGTTGTTTTTCCTCTACTTCTTTGATCTTCTGTCTCATTTTTTCTTGATGCTGATAACCATCATGGCAGCTTTCCGAGGACGGGGGAGTATATGGCAGATATATATCTGCTCCCCTTGGATTCTGGCGTTTGCCTTGGGTAGCTCTTTTCACCTGTTTCTGATTACTGTTGTCTTCCTCTTTAGCTTGCCCTTTTCCTTTAATTTTTTTCTTCTGAAGGCTAAAATGCATTAAATCTTGGTTTTCCTCTTCAAGCTTGACGCTGATTGGCTCCCCAGGTTGGGCCATGGCCAACAGTGCAAGTGTATTCCTGGCTGGGTTCACGGACACACCACTGTCATCACCCGCTAAAGTGAATTCGCTCTCCGATGTAGCACTCTCTCCACTCATACTTCTACTACTAGAAATGAACTCCTGATTTCTGTTGTTATTTAATGTATAATCAATAGCAACCTCGCTGTCTTCTTCAGGTTCATGATTGGTAGCAGAATGTTTCTTGAATGGGCCAGAACTTTGCTCCTGGACTTCACGACCTGGTCCAACCACAGGTGAAGTTACTTTAGAAGCTTCACTTTGACCAGGTGCTTCCATGTGCTGTTGATCAAGAGTCACCTTTGACTGAAGAGTAGGTACTGGTGAAAGGTTTACAGTAACCTGATTTCCATTTAAGGAAATATCATTCATGTTTGGTGGCTTTCCTACTGTGGCAGCAATGGAGCTGAAATCTGGTGTCACATGTCCAACATCTAATGAATGCTGAAAATGAGATTTAGAATCACCATCTTCAACAGCAGGAACAGTTTCATTTGAAGCTGACTTTGAAAAGTCAGAAGGTGTGACTCCACAGGCTGCTGCTGTAGCAGCTAGGATGTCATCTACATTTGATAAAATATTTCTTTCATCACTGAGGAGCATTGCCTCTGGGAAACATATTGATCCAAGAGACACAAAATGATTCTTTGAATCATGTTGAGTTGTTTCACTAAAATGGCCCTTGGTTGTCAGATGTTGCTGTAATGGTTTTGAAGACTCAGAAAGGTCCATTTTCATAATTTCAGAGTTTTGAGGATGGAGTTGCTGCTGAGAAGGATCGTCATTGCTCCGAATAATATGACTGTCCATTTGAAGGAAAGGATGCACTGCTTGTTGAGGACTCTGAACACGCTGTACTTGTAAAGATGTCTTTACTTGTCCTAAGCCTGCCTGCAGTATTGACTGCTGAAGAACCTGTAAATCACAGGCAGAATCTAAAAGGACCTGTGTATTAGGAAGAGATGCCTGATGGCCATGCCCTAACGCATTATTTGGAATCTGAATCTGAGATGAGGCATTAATTATTTGATCATGCTGCTCCTGGACCTGGGCTTCATGCAACTTCTGTACAAGAGAACGTTGCTGGTTTAGGTCTTTAGTATTCAACCTTATTTGTGCAGTTGGCATTAAATCAGTTGTCGTCTTAATATCAAGGGCTGCTGCATTATTGATTTGGCCAATTTGCTGGTTAAGTTGTGTTACTGAACCAACTACATTTTCTTCTTTTTTTGATCCTTGTAGAGCAATCCCAACCACTTGATCTCCAAGACAGGAATTACTTCTGATTATGCTCTGAGAGTATCTGTCATCTGCCTTTGACACCTTATAAGCTGACTCTGGAACATTAATTTCCTCATCAGACAGCCTTTGAGTTGATGATTCAAGGGATACTTGTGGCTGTAATGCCTGTAACTCTTGCATGGGAAAATCATCCTCTTGCTTTGAAGGCGTATACACATTTGAGTCAAGCTTTCTCTCAGCATAAGACTTTGGATCAGGGGAAGGCATGTTACTCTGTAATGTCTGACAATGAGTAGAGGTCGCAAAAGATGATGGCTGGACAGCAGACAAAAACTTTTGGGACTGGGGAGATGATGACCCTTGGGTCTGAGCATTTTGGGAAGAATGCATAGAAATATAATTCTGAGTTGGACTAGAGTCTGGCATATTCTGAGTCCGAGAGGCAGAAGAATAAGAAAGAGAAGGGGCTGTTAATGTTAGGGACTGACCGGAAGCGTAGCTTTCCGAAGGACTAACAACTGGTAAAACTTGTGACTGAGATGAAAAACTAACCTGCGTCTGGCTAACTGGTGATAAACCCTGAGCGTGACCAGATGAGTAACTCTGAGACTGGCTAACCGAGGATGGGTCTCTTGTTTGAGCAGGGTAATTCTCACTTGTAACTGAAGATAATGCCTCTTGCGGATTAGAAGAATAATTAAGTGTCGAATTTTCAGAAGTTATAGTTTGAGATGACCCAGAAAATGTTTTATATAAGGAGGGCAACTTCTCAACTTTGCTGGACCTATAAACCTGTGAATGAACAATAGATGGCACATTATGTGGCTGTACTAAACCATAATTTTGAGACTGACTAACTGATAAAAGGCTTGGTAGCTGCGCTGTAGAATAAATTTGTGCTTGGCCTGATATTACAGAACTCGGGTTATGTAAATGTTTGGAATAGTTTAGTGTTTGCACAGGAGGGATTAGGCTTTGAGGTTTGGGGGACTTGGCTGATACTAACGGTTGTTCTGTAGAACAGCTTTTTACGTTGCAGTAGAAGGAGGATACCCTGACGATGGCACTGCAGATGAATAGGACTGAGCGAGCTCCACTGAGACCTGGGAGGTCTTTTGTTGCAGTACTCCGTTGCTCACCTGAGTAGAGTCTGAGATCTGTCATCTGCCTTTGACACCTTATAAGCTGACTCTGGAACATTAATTTCCTCATCAGACAGCCTTTGAGTTGATGATTCAAGGGATACTTGTGGCTGTAATGCCTGTAACTCTTGCATGGGAAAATCATCCTCTTGCTTTGAAGGCGTATACACATTTGAGTCAAGCTTTCTCTCAGCATAAGACTTTGGATCAGGGGAAGGCATGTTACTCTGTAATGTCTGACAATGAGTAGAGGTCGAAAGATGATGGCTGGACAGCAGACAAAAACTTTTGGGACTGGGGAGATGATGACCCTTGGGTCTGAGCATTTTGGGAAGAATGCATAGAAATATAATTCTGAGTTGGACTAGAGTCTGGCATATTCTGAGTCCGAGAGGCAGAAGAATAAGAAAGAGAAGGGGCTGTTAATGTTAGGGACTGACCGGAAGCGTAGCTTTCCGAAGGACTAACAACTGGTAAAACTTGTGACTGAGATGAAAAACTAACCTGCGTCTGGCTAACTGGTGATAAACCCTGAGCGTGACCAGATGAGTAACTCTGAGACTGGCTAACCGAGGATGGGTCTCTTGTTTGAGCAGGGTAATTCTCACTTGTAACTGAAGATAATGCCTCTTGCGGATTAGAAGAATAATTAAGTGTCGAATTTTCAGAAGTTATAGTTTGAGATGACCCAGAAAATGTTTTATATAAGGAGGGCAACTTCTCAACTTTGCTGGACCTATAAACCTGTGAATGAACAATAGATGGCACATTATGTGGCTGTACTAAACCATAATTTTGAGACTGACTAACTGATAAAAGGCTTGGTAGCTGCGCTGTAGAATAAATTTGTGCTTGGCCTGATATTACAGAACTCGGGTTATGTAAATGTTTGGAATAGTTTAGTGTTTGCACAGGAGGGATTAGGCTTTGAGGTTTGGGGGACTTGGCTGATACTAACGGTTGTTCTGTAGAACAGCTTTTTACGTTTGCAGTAGAAGGAGGATACCCTGACGATGGCACTGCAGATGAATAGGACTGAGCGAGTTCCACTGAGACCTGGGAGGTCTTTTGTTGCAGTCCTCCGTTGCTCACCTGAGTAGAGTCTCCAATTGGGCTACAGGATAAAGACGACTGCCTGCTTGTTTCCTGAAATGTAACCACACTTGCGTTTGGTAGGTAACTGTGTAAGGAATGCTGTGAACTAGTCAGTTGTGCCTGAAGAGACTGGGTACCTGAAGGCCGCTGATGGTGTTTAATAACACTACATTCTCGGAGAAGAGCTCTCTCAATGGAAGCTGTAGAACTAGTAAAGAGAGTTGAACCGTAGGCTTGAGGAGTCTGCTGGGCTCCTCCAAGTGCTGAAGGCAACAAACTAAACTGAGGTTGTAAAAGATGGGGTGCAGACTCTTGGGCTGAGCGGTACGTTGAAGACTGAGGTGGTACGCTGTTACTTATCGCAGAACCGCCCAGGCGCTCAAATGCCAAAGCGGTTGGAACAGTTCCCTGGGAAGTCTTGATTTGAAGCAAAGGGTCATGAGGACTTAGAATTCCATTTGATGTAGTGTTGAAAGTTGAATCCTGAAGCACCAAAGGTGAGGTGGTAGCAAAGTTTCTATTGCTGAAGTGGGCAGGATGCTGATAAGCAGGGAGGGCAGAGGGCGGAAGTGTTCCAGTGGTTGGCAAAGGTCCAGTAACAAACAGCTCAGTTGCCGCAGAGGAATGCATACCTGTGAAGAGAAAACCAGTATTTATGCAGGCATAGCACAAACACTTAGACCTGTTTTCATAATATAGACTTATAAAACTTATATAACCTTTAAGCCATCAAAATCTTTTTAGAACTTAAAAGTCTGACAAATTAGTTCTGCATATGAATTCTAAACAATACATTTCAAAATGGCTATCTTTTATAAGGCATCACCAATTCATTTCTATGATTGTTATATAAACATGAGATTATACATATAGTCAGATAAGGTCATTTGAAAATTAGGAAAATAGTAAAACGTATACAGTCTCTAGTGATTAATTTACCCTGAAATTCCAGTGCAAAATACCAATGTTCTGTAGAACAGCTTTTACGTTGCAGTAGAAGGAGGATACCCTGACGATGGCACTGCAGATGAATAGGACTGAGCGAGTTCCACTGAGACCTGGGAGGTCTTTTGTTGCAGTCCTCCGTTGCTCACCTGAGTAGAGTCTCCAATTGGGCTACAGGATAAAGACGACTGCCTGCTTGTTTCCTGAAATGTAACCACACTTGCGTTTGGTAGGTAACTGTGTAAGGAATGCTGTGAACTAGTCAGTTGTGCCTGAAGAGACTGGGTACCTGAAGGCCGCTGATGGTGTTTAATAACACTACATTCTCGGAGAAGAGCTCTCTCAATGGAAGCTGTAGAACTAGTAAAGAGAGTTGAACCGTAGGCTTGAGGAGTCTGCTGGGCTCCTCCAAGTGCTGAAGGCAACAAACTAAACTGAGGTTGTAAAAGATGGGGTGCAGACTCTTGGGCTGAGCGGTACGTTGAAGACTGAGGTGGTACGCTGTTACTTATCGCAGAACCGCCCAGGCGCTCAAATGCCAAAGCGGTTGGAACAGTTCCCTGGGAAGTCTTGATTTGAAGCAAAGGGTCATGAGGACTTAGAATTCCATTTGATGTAGTGTTGAAAGTTGAATCCTGAAGCACCAAAGGTGAGGTGGTAGCAAAGTTTCTATTGCTGAAGTGGGCAGGATGCTGATAAGCAGGGAGGGCAGAGGGCGGAAGTGTTCCAGTGGTTGGCAAAGGTCCAGTAACAAACAGCTCAGTTGCCGCAGAGGAATGCATACCTGTGAAGAGAAAACCAGTATTTATGCAGGCATAGCACAAACACTTAGACCTGTTTTCATAATATAGACTTATAAAACTTATATAACCTTTAAGCCATCAAAATCTTTTTAGAACTTAAAAGTCTGACAAATTAGTTCTGCATATGAATTCTAAACAATACATTTCAAAATGGCTATCTTTTATAAGGCATCACCAATTCATTTCTATGATTGTTATATAAACATGAGATTATACATATAGTCAGATAAGGTCATTTGAAAATTAGGAAAATAGTAAAACGTATACAGTCTCTAGTGATTAATTTACCCTGAAATTCCAGTGCAAAATACCAATGAACAAACTAAAATGTTCACAGCATTAAAACTGAAACTAAATTGCCTAGTTTTAATATCATAAATAAATCTAAAAATAGTAAGGTTAACACTGCAACATTTCTTTTTATCAAAATACATGCATTTTAAAATTCCTTGCATTTCAAGTTGTGATATCCTATGAACAACTTTCAATAAGAACAGATGCACACTTATCACAAAAAGCTGATCAGAAATAAAGTACTGCCAAGAAGAGATTGTTAACACTTCAGGACAGCATTCTAGCCACTTACAGCAAAAGTAAAACCATGTATATATACCCTTGTGAACCCAAAGTTTCACTTCTATAAATCTGCCTTACAAAAGTAAGTGGATAAAAAGATTCAAACAAGATATTCAGTATAGTTATTGTGAATAACAGGTAAGAAACAATCTAAATGTCCATCAACAGGAGCCTGGTAAAATAATTATGATATCCTAACAATAGTGCTATCATAACACTGCTTAGGTGAATATACAAAAAAAAACCTTGATGTACAAAGACATCAATGAAGAATAACCATTAAACTATTAACTCTTCTCTAAAAGGTAGGACCATATTCAGGAAATATCATTTTTTGTTTTATATACCTTATGTTTCTATTTCTTAAATTTTTATATTGAAGCATAACTGATTAACAATGTAGTGTTAGTTTCATGTGTATAGCAAAGTGCACAATTTATGGTTAATCCAGTAACAAACAGCTCAGTTGCCGCAGAGGAATAACCTGTGAAGAGAAAACCAGTATTTATGCAGGCATAGCACAAACACTTAGACCTGTTTTCATAATATAGACTTATAAAACTTATATAACCTTTAAGCCATCAAAATCTTTTTAGAACTTAAAAGTCTGACAAATTAGTTCTGCATATGAATTCTAAACAATACATTTCAAAATGGCTATCTTTTATAAGGCATCACCAATTCATTTCTATGATTGTTATATAAACATGAGATTATACATATAGTCAGATAAGGTCATTTGAAAATTAGGAAAATAGTAAAACGTATACAGTCTCTAGTGATTAATTTACCCTGAAATTCCAGTGCAAAATACCAATGAACAAACTAAAATGTTCACAGCATTAAAACTGAAACTAAATTGCCTAGTTTTAATATCATAAATAAATCTAAAAATAGTAAGGTTAACACTGCAACATTTCTTTTTATCAAAATACATGCATTTTAAAATTCCTTGCATTTCAAGTTGTGATATCCTATGAACAACTTTCAATAAGAACAGATGCACACTTATCACAAAAAGCTGATCAGAAATAAAGTACTGCCAAGAAGAGATTGTTAACACTTCAGGACAGCATTCTAGCCACTTACAGCAAAAGTAAAACCATGTATATATACCCTTGTGAACCCAAAGTTTCACTTCTATAAATCTGCCTTACAAAAGTAAGTGGATAAAAAGATTCAAACAAGATATTCAGTATAGTTATTGTGAATAACAGGTAAGAAACAATCTAAATGTCCATCAACAGGAGCCTGGTAAAATAATTATGATATCCTAACAATAGTGCTATCATAACACTGCTTAGGTGAATATACAAAAAAAAACCTTGATGTACAAAGACATCAATGAAGAATAACCATTAAACTATTAACTCTTCTCTAAAAGGTAGGACCATATTCAGGAAATATCATTTTTTGTTTTATATACCTTATGTTTCTATTTCTTAAATTTTTATATTGAAGCATAACTGATTAACAATGTAGTGTTAGTTTCATGTGTATAGCAAAGTGATTTATTATACATATACACATATATATTCTTCTTCAAATTCTTTTCCCATTTAGGTCATCTCAGAATATTGAGCCACACTCCCTGTGCTATACAGCAGTCCTTGCTCATTATCTATTTTTAAATATTTTTAATAAATAACATTTTAATAAATAACATTTAGAATTAATCTTTAAAATAATATAATCACAGAAGTTCTATAACTAAATACATGTAAAATTATTCCAGGAAGCAATAAATAAAGTTATCATGTTTTTTATTATTTAAAAAAATATTGTTCTATGTCACACTAAAACACTGTTTCTTTGGAAGCAGAAAAAAATGTTTTGAAGACATACTGAAAAGCTGTCTTAATGGAATTACATTAGAATGATAAAATATTTCTGATAGTTGTTACTTAAAAACATATTCTTTAATGAAACCTTAAAAAAACTAACCTATCATCCTGCAAAAAAAAAATAATATATATATATATATATATATACACACACACAAACAATTTGGAAGGTAACAGTTGAAAAATGAAATAAGAAAATTAAAATAGAAAAGTATACAATATAATAACATCAACTTGTACTATATATATATATATATATATATATATATATATATATATAAAAAGATTTATTTATTTATTTATGGGGGGGGGGGAGGGAGGGGAGTAGGCAGGCCACTTCTATTGGTCTTTCATTTGTCTATTTTCATCCATCTTTGTTCTTTGGCCCGTGTGGGCCTCCCATCGCAGTGGCCTCTGTTGTCGCAGAGCATGCGCTCCAGAACTCCGGCTCGGTAATTAGACAGATCGGTCCAGCTGCTCCGCAGCAAGTGGGATCTTCCCAGGCCAGGGATCGAACCGGTGTCCCTTGCACTGCAAAGCGGTGTCCTTACCCACTGGACCACCAGGGATGCCCCTGTACTATCTTTTATTAAAGAGCGACTTATTCTGTTCAGTGAAGGAAAACTTTCCTAACTCTAATGATGAAATCAGTTCCAAGACTGCTTTTTCTTAATACCACCTATCCAGTCTGAAGGCACTAAAATAAAACTTAATCTTTCACCAACTCCCCCATAAAAGATAAACATGTGAAGTGACAGGTGTGTTAATTAGCCAGATGGAGGAATTCTTTCACAACGTACACATATATCAAAACCAGCACAACGTACACTCTACACAGCCTGCAATTTTATATGCCAATTATACCTCTAAAGAGAAAATGGGGGAATAAAAAGGAAAAGAAATTCAATCTTTTCTTCTATCAAGTAAATAAGTAATTACTTAAATTTTCAGAAAAAACTTTATATGTAGGATTTATCTTTTAATAATTACCTACCTTCTTCAATGTGTTAGTTTTCATCAGAGTGCTAAAACTGAATTTCTGCTAGTAACAATTTCTTGAATTTTGTCCACCTTAAAATAGTAACAAATTTCAGGTTTTAAAATTCACTGGAAAATCAATAATTAATAAACTCTCAGCTATACTACCATCATGACAAGACTGTAAAAAGTGAATCTGTAGCACTATTTTTACAGGACTTAAAAATTCTGAAAACAAAGAATCACCTGTCTGCCAGGATGGGGCCCTGAAGTGTGGTAAGAGGGGAGCTCCTGGAGAAGCAGCCTGAGCAGCACGGGATTCCACAGCAGAGAGGAAACTCATCACTGAAGACTCCTTAGTGTTAGTGCTGGCGGTGTTCCCACTAGTATCAAAGACTCCAGAAAGACCTACGTTAGAAGACAAAACATAGCCCAAGGTAAAAATATGTGTTAATATAAAAGGATATTTCTGACGCTATTTTAAAAAGGAATCTCTGAAGTCTCAGGCCTAAAGTGCTACAACCCTAAACTGTTCTATTTTGAATAGCAAACAAATTATTTGCTTAAGCATACTTATAATTTAAAAATCTCTATAGATTTCCCTACTAAGTAATTATACAGCTATTTCCTATCAGTAAAAGACAAAGCTTTTAATCTTATTTTCATTCTAACATTTCCCATGGAACTGTTATGCCCTGTACACTTTCACAACCCAACATGTGAAAGCTGACCTTTCTTCTTTTTCACTAAATGCACCCAGATTCTTGGTATATTTCACAAGAAAATTTTTACCGGTTGGCTGAGGTGTGGCCGCATATCCAGGAAGTTGATGAGAGGCTGCAAAAGTCTGTCTCTGAAGGAGATGTGTTTCAGAGTTTGAGGGATGTCCTTCTTCATAGCTTAAACTAGAGGATGGTAAAGATAAATAATAAAAAACACACAGCTCAAACCAGAGGATCAAAAGAATTCCTGGACAGCAATTATCAAAAGTAGCATAGGTCCTTGACTAAATTCCTGATCCACAGATCAAGAAATCAGAGTCTGATAATACTGCCAAAATGCAGGGGAAATATTGAAGATATACTATGAAGAAAAATGATACATTGTATTTTTCTTAATTTAATTTACCTCCAACAAAGTCCTTTTACTGGGAGAGGTAACATGGTACAGTGAGAAGAGCAATAAATATCCTGGAAAACAGGACAGCGGAGTTCTCTGTCCAAGCGAGAGGATTCAGTCAGTGACCTTAAAATAGTAACAAATTTCAGGTTTTAAAATTCACTGGAAAATAAAAAAAGCTACCATCATGACAAGACTGTAAAAAGTGAATCTGTAGCACTATTTTACAGGACTTAAAAATTCTGAAAACAAAGAATCACCTGTCTGCCAGGATGGGGCCCTGAAGTGTGGTAAGAGGGGAGCTCCTGGAGAAGCAGCCTGAGCAGCACGGGATTCCACAGCAGAGAGGAAACTCATCACTGAAGACTCCTTAGTGTTAGTGCTGGCGGTGTTCCCACTAGTATCAAAGACTCCAGAAAGACCTACGTTAGAAGACAAAACATAGCCCAAGGTAAAAATATGTGTTAATATAAAAGGATATTTCTGACGCTATTTTAAAAAGGAATCTCTGAAGTCTCAGGCCTAAAGTGCTACAACCCTAAACTGTTCTATTTTGAATAGCAAACAAATTATTTGCTTAAGCATACTTATAATTTAAAAATCTCTATAGATTTCCCTACTAAGTAATTATACAGCTATTTCCTATCAGTAAAAGACAAAGCTTTTAATCTTATTTTCATTCTAACATTTCCCATGGAACTGTTATGCCCTGTACACTTTCACAACCCAACATGTGAAAGCTGACCTTTCTTCTTTTTCACTAAATGCACCCAGATTCTTGGTATATTTCACAAGAAAATTTTTACCGGTTGGCTGAGGTGTGGCCGCATATCCAGGAAGTTGATGAGAGGCTGCAAAAGTCTGTCTCTGAAGGAGATGTGTTTCAGAGTTTGAGGGATGTCCTTCTTCATAGCTTAAACTAGAGGATGGTAAAGATAAATAATAAAAAACACACAGCTCAAACCAGAGGATCAAAAGAATTCCTGGACAGCAATTATCAAAAGTAGCATAGGTCCTTGACTAAATTCCTGATCCACAGATCAAGAAATCAGAGTCTGATAATACTGCCAAAATGCAGGGGAAATATTGAAGATATACTATGAAGAAAAATGATACATTGTATTTTTCTTAATTTAATTTACCTCCAACAAAGTCCTTTTACTGGGAGAGGTAACATGGTACAGTGAGAAGAGCAATAAATATCCTGGAAAACAGGACAGCGGAGTTCTCTGTCCAAGCGCTTCTACTGGCTTACCATGTGATTTCAGTAAGTGACTCTATTATGGTCAGACTCATTTCCTCACCTGCATGAATAAAGGACCCAGACAGGATAATTTCCAAACTCTCCCTAACATTCTCTGGAAAATCAGATAGTTTAAATGAACTGATAATTAACACTACTTCCCAGTCACTCTCCTTGAAAATTTCAAGCTTATACATCTTGAGAGTAATTCAGAACAAGCTATTTTTCTCCGGTTGATTTTTATTTTGAATATTTTAAACCCAAAGAACAACTGAAACAGAACAATGATTAATCTATATACCTGTCACTTATGATTCAACAACTGTTAATGTTTTATTATATTTGTTTTATCTTTATATAGACATATATGCTTTTCTTTTAATCTACTTGAAAATAACTTGCAGGCATCATGAAACTGCATCCTTAAATAATTCAGTTGTCTCTCTTAGGAATGGGAACAATCAGGTATATAACCAAATATCATTACTATTCTTGAATAAATTTAATGCTGTCATTAGGGCATGTAATTAATACAGAGGTCATTTCCAATGTCCCTCACCTGTCAAAATGTTTGTGATTTTATAGCTCTTTGTAGGAAGCAACCAAAATTCAAGAACTGTCTTCGGTTATGTCTTTTTGAATTTAGAATAGTGTCTACATTCCGCCCCTAATCCCAGAGCCCTTTGCCTTGACTTCATGACATGGATTTTTTTTTTAAAAAACTACTTTGGAATTTTACACTTAAAAAGTTTTTTCTTAATTGAAGAATAATTGCTTTATTTTTGTTTTCGGCCAAATAACAACATGAATCAGCCATAGGTATACATGTGTCCCCTCTCTCTTGAACCTCCCTCCCATCTCCCTCCCCATCCCACACCCTCCAGGCTGTTAAAGATTTTTTGTTGTGAGGAATCCAAGTCAGCTAAACGTACAGTATCCCAAATACTAGATTTGTCTGACTGCTTTTTCATGAGAAGTACATAAAGCAGCTTTGTGATTCTTACAGCATCTCATGAGGACTCACATACTGTCAGTCTGTCTCATTACTGGTGATACTCAACTTGAAGTGGTTAAGATACCATCTGTCAGATCTCAGAATGCAGTTATTTTTTCTCTTTGAAATTAGTATGCGATTGTGAGGTGTTACTTTAAGACAGTGTCAATATCTTATCCCAACAACTAATGGTTTCAGATACCATCCATTCATGATCTTTAATTATTGCACTGAAGACTAGAAACAGTAATGTTCTGATCACAGCCCTTTCAATATTTAAAAGTTAGCATTCTTCTATAAAATAAAAATGAGCATTTTTCCCCTTTCTCTTACCTATATACATACTTATACATAATAGATAGTATATTTTTCAATGGGTATGGATTATACTTTAAAAAACATATCATCATTGTATTAGGTTCACTTTGTCCCTTTAATTCTGTTTCCTTTTCACATGTCCTCCACAGTGCTCTGACACGTTCTTATTTTCTAACACAAGATGTTTCAGGTTCACCTTGTTTTTTTTAAATCCTGTACCTGACCTAAGGTCAACCATATCTATTAGAAGTCTTTCAGTGGGCAATAGCATTGTGAAACCAAGATCTGGGGGTTGAGTGTATTCAATGCCTAAGGTGTCATTGTTTTGGGGCCCCTTAACGGACAAAGCTAGGAAATATATGTCTTTTTAAAAAGATGAGTGCATAATTACAACTCTAACTTAAACCCAACAGAGCCTTACTCATCTTCCTCCATTTCACGTGTATTTTCTTTTTCCTTCAGTCAACCCCAGTTTACAACTTCATCAACAGGTGTACTCATTAGTTCTATCCGAAAATACTACATTGGAACCTCTACCAAAAATAAAACCATCAAGGAAAAGTGAATACTTCTTCACAACACTTTGTCTCAAGATTACATCCCCTCAAGTATTCACAGTTAGAACACTGATTCAAAGATTAAATAAATTATTTGTGTGGCTATGTTATTAATTAGATATAGGAGTTAGATTTTGTTTTAGTCTGAAGATTCAACTTTAGGATTAATTTAAAATTTATTTTAAACTTTAAAAATCAACTTATTCAGGTACGATATAACTTACATACAATAAAGCCCACCTAAAAGTATACACTTCAATATGTACACACTTCTCGATAAATGTATACACCAGTAAAATCATAACCCAAACCAACTTGCAGTACACTCCCATCACAACAGAAGGCTTCTCATGTCCCTTTGCAGTCAGTATCTTTTTCATCTTTGCCCTGGCCCCAGATAACCACAGAGAAGCCTAATGTTACTGAAATTTAGGCTTGCTTGTCCCACAACTTCATATAAATGGAATCACTGTCTCTACTCCTTTTCAAAAGTTAGCATTCTTCTATAAATAAAAATGAGCATTTCCCTTCTTACCTATATACATACTTATACATAATAGATAGTATATTTTTCAATGGGTATGGATTATACTTTAAAAAACATATCATCATTGTATTAGGTTCACTTTGTCCCTTTAATTCTGTTTCCTTTTCACATGTCCTCCACAGTGCTCTGACACGTTCTTATTTTCTAACACAAGATGTTTCAGGTTCACCTTGTTTTTTTTAAATCCTGTACCTGACCTAAGGTCAACCATATCTATTAGAAGTCTTTCAGTGGGCAATAGCATTGTGAAACCAAGATCTGGGGGTTGAGTGTATTCAATGCCTAAGGTGTCATTGTTTTGGGGCCCCTTAACGGACAAAGCTAGGAAATATATGTCTTTTTAAAAAGATGAGTGCATAATTACAACTCTAACTTAAACCCAACAGAGCCTTACTCATCTTCCTCCATTTCACGTGTATTTTCTTTTTCCTTCAGTCAACCCCAGTTTACAACTTCATCAACAGGTGTACTCATTAGTTCTATCCGAAAATACTACATTGGAACCTCTACCAAAAATAAAACCATCAAGGAAAAGTGAATACTTCTTCACAACACTTTGTCTCAAGATTACATCCCCTCAAGTATTCACAGTTAGAACACTGATTCAAAGATTAAATAAATTATTTGTGTGGCTATGTTATTAATTAGATATAGGAGTTAGATTTTGTTTTAGTCTGAAGATTCAACTTTAGGATTAATTTAAAATTTATTTTAAACTTTAAAAATCAACTTATTCAGGTACGATATAACTTACATACAATAAAGCCCACCTAAAAGTATACACTTCAATATGTACACACTTCTCGATAAATGTATACACCAGTAAAATCATAACCCAAACCAACTTGCAGTACACTCCCATCACAACAGAAGGCTTCTCATGTCCCTTTGCAGTCAGTATCTTTTTCATCTTTGCCCTGGCCCCAGATAACCACAGAGAAGCCTAATGTTACTGAAATTTAGGCTTGCTTGTCCCACAACTTCATATAAATGGAATCACTGTCTATACTCCTTTGTACAGGGCTTTTAAAATTTTCAGCATGTTTGAGAAACACACATGTTGTTGCACATGTAAGTAGCTCATTCCTCTTCACTGAATTATATGACTATACCATGATTATGTTTATCCATTCACTTACCGATGAACATTTGGATTGGGTCTAGTTACATGCTGTGAATAAGTCTGCTCTGAACATGTGTTACGTCTTTTGTGGACATATGCTTTCACTTCTTTAAGTTAAACAGGAATGGAATGACTCGGTGGTAAGGTAGGTGTGTGTACCATTTTACATTAGCATCAATAATTAATCAACGTTAGGTTTTCTTTTCCTTTTCCCCATCATGCCTCTTTTATTTATATTTATTTTCATCCATCTTTATTCTTTGGCCTGTGTGGGTCTCCCATTGCAGTGGCCTTACTCGTTGCAGAGCGCCAGCTCTGGGCATATGTGCTTGTAATTGGACACACCTGACCAGCTGCTCTGCAGCACTTGGCATCTTCCTAGGTCAGGGATCAATCCGGTGCCACTTGTACTGCAAGGTGGACTCTTGACCCACTGGACCACCAGGGAAGCCCAACATTAGGTTTTTGCTTTACATCCTTCTCACCACATGATCTTTTCAGTTTTCTTAATTTCCGCCTTTCTAGGTAGGTAAAGTGGTACCTCACTGTGGTTTAATTCGCGTTTTCATAGTAACTAATTATGAGGGCGTCTTCTTATATGCCTTCTTTTTCTTATTGTGGCTATGTTATTAATTAGATATAGGAGTTAGATTTTGTTTTAGTCTGAAGATTCAACTTTAGGATTAATTTAAAATTTATTTTAAACTTTAAAAATCAACTTATTCAGGTACGATATAACTTACATACAATAAAGCCCACCTAAAAGTATACACTTCAATATGTACACACTTCTCGATAAATGTATACACCAGTAAAATCATAACCCAAACCAACTTGCAGTACACTCCCATCACAACAGAAGGCTTCTCATGTCCCTTTGCAGTCAGTATCTTTTTCATCTTTGCCCTGGCCCCAGATAACCACAGAGAAGCCTAATGTTACTGAAATTTAGGCTTGCTTGTCCCACAACTTCATATAAATGGAATCACTGTCTATACTCCTTTGTACAGGGCTTTTAAAATTTTCAGCATGTTTGAGAAACACACATGTTGTTGCACATGTAAGTAGCTCATTCCTCTTCACTGAATTATATGACTATACCATGATTATGTTTATCCATTCACTTACCGATGAACATTTGGATTGGGTCTAGTTACATGCTGTGAATAAGTCTGCTCTGAACATGTGTTACGTCTTTTGTGGACATATGCTTTCACTTCTTTAAGTTAAACAGGAATGGAATGACTCGGTGGTAAGGTAGGTGTGTGTACCATTTTACATTAGCATCAATAATTAATCAACGTTAGGTTTTCTTTTCCTTTTCCCCATCATGCCTCTTTTATTTATATTTATTTTCATCCATCTTTATTCTTTGGCCTGTGTGGGTCTCCCATTGCAGTGGCCTTACTCGTTGCAGAGCGCCAGCTCTGGGCATATGTGCTTGTAATTGGACACACCTGACCAGCTGCTCTGCAGCACTTGGCATCTTCCTAGGTCAGGGATCAATCCGGTGCCACTTGTACTGCAAGGTGGACTCTTGACCCACTGGACCACCAGGGAAGCCCAACATTAGGTTTTTGCTTTACATCCTTCTCACCACATGATCTTTTCAGTTTTCTTAATTTCCGCCTTTCTAGGTAGGTAAAGTGGTACCTCACTGTGGTTTAATTCGCGTTTTCATAGTAACTAATGATGAGGAGCGTCTTCTTATATGCCTATTCTTTTAGCTCCTCTGGTGAAGTTTGTTCAAATTTTTTGCTGTTTTAAAAACCTGGGTTGTTAGCTATCTTGTTGGGTCAGAAGCGGTTTTTAAAACATAGTCTGGGTCGGTTCTCCCTTGAGCCAGCCTGTTGTTCTAACAGCATCTCCCACTCTAACAATGTTCTCCCTTAAGCCGGCCCACTGTACTAACAGAGACTCTCCCTTCCCCCACTCTAATAAACTTTACTTTCCTCTCAAAAAAAAAAAAAAAAATATATATATATAGTCTAGATCCACACTTTTGGTCAGATATATGTATTGTGAATATTTTCCTCTAGGCTGACGTTCTAACCCATCGATCTGATTGAGGTTAGAGCACTTCACGTAAGAGCCGCCCACTTCAAGTGTATAAATACGGTGTTGTTAACTATGCGCACCACGTTGTACAGAAGCTCTGTTCATGAAGGATGAAGAACTCACTCACCCTTCATAACTAAACCTTTGTATCTGATGAACAAACAAACCCGCCTGTCCTCCCCTGACAGGCTTCCATTCTTGAACTGCGCAGCCGGGTCATCCCCGAGCCCTGGGCAGATGCGCCGCGCTATGTGGGCGAGTTGCCTGGCAGCATCCCCGAGGACTTCCTCTTGACTCTCGTGATTTCCCAGCGTGGCGTAAGACAGCAGGAAGGAAAAGGCTGATATCCTCTAGACGTGGAGTGTGCCCACTTCCAGTAATTCATTATCTGCTGTTGTGGGCATAACCAAAGCTGGCGGTTGTTTTCAATCCATTCACCATATATATTCTTGGTCAGGAAAAACATTTATCTTTGGCCTGTATGGGTCTCCCATTGCAGTGGCCTTACTCGTTGCAGGCGCCAGCTCTGGGCATATGTGCTTGTAATTGGACACACCTGACCAGCTGCTCTGCAGCACTTGGCATCTTCCTAGGTCAGGGATCAATCCGGTGCCACTTGTACTGCAAGGTGGACTCTTGACCCACTGGACCACCAGGGAAGCCCAACATTAGGTTTTTGCTTTACATCCTTCTCACCACATGATCTTTTCAGTTTTCTTAATTTCCGCCTTTCTAGGTAGGTAAAGTGGTACCTCACTGTGGTTTAATTCGCGTTTTCATAGTAACTAATGATGAGGAGCGTCTTCTTATATGCCTATTCTTTTAGCTCCTCTGGTGAAGTTTGTTCAAATTTTTTGCTGTTTTAAAAACCTGGGTTGTTAGCTATCTTGTTGGGTCAGAAGCGGTTTTTAAAACATAGTCTGGGTCGGTTCTCCCTTGAGCCAGCCTGTTGTTCTAACAGCATCTCCCACTCTAACAATGTTCTCCCTTAAGCCGGCCCACTGTACTAACAGAGACTCTCCCTTCCCCCACTCTAATAAACTTTACTTTCCTCTCAAAAAAATTAAAATATATATATATAGTCTAGATCCACACTTTTGGTCAGATATATGTATTGTGAATATTTTCCTCTAGGCTGACGTTCTAACCCATCGATCTGATTGAGGTTAGAGCACTTCACGTAAGAGCCGCCCACTTCAAGTGTATAAATACGGTGTTGTTAACTATGCGCACCACGTTGTACAGAAGCTCTGTTCATGAAGGATGAAGAACTCACTCACCCTTCATAACTAAACCTTTGTATCTGATGAACAAACAAACCCGCCTGTCCTCCCCTGACAGGCTTCCATTCTTGAACTGCGCAGCCGGGTCATCCCCGAGCCCTGGGCAGATGCGCCGCGCTATGTGGGCGAGTTGCCTGGCAGCATCCCCGAGGACTTCCTCTTGACTCTCGTGATTTCCCAGCGTGGCGTAAGACAGCAGGAAGGAAAAGGCTGATATCCTCTAGACGTGGAGTGTGCCCACTTCCAGTAATTCATTATCTGCTGTTGTGGGCATAACCAAAGGCTGGCGGTTGTTTTCAATCCATTCACCATATATATTCTTGGTCAGATACATATTTTGTAAACATTATCTCCCAATCTGTGGCTTTCATTTTCCTAACAATGTATTTAGAAGAGCAGAACAACATTTTTATCTCACGAATTGTATTTTTCATGTTGTAGCTAAGAAATCTTGGCTTAATTCAGTATCTCAACGACTTCTACTAATATTTTCTTCTGGAAGTATTATAGCATTAATTTCCCATTTAGGCCTATGATTCATTTGGAGTTCATTTCTGTATATGGTATAAGGTATGGATAGGATTCTTTTTTTTTTAAATCTGAATATGCAGTTTTCACAGTACTACTTATCAAAAAGATTATTCTTGGCATTTCTCTTGTGGTTCAGTAGTTAAGACTGCACTTCTGGGCTCCCCTGGTAGTCCAGTGGGTAGAGTCCACCTTGCAGTGCAAGGTTCAATCCCTGGCCCGGGAAGATTCCACATGCCAAGGAACAGCTGGGCTAGTGTGTCCAATTATGAGCCAGCACTCTGGAGCACATGCACCCAAGAGCCAGTGCTCTGCAATGAGAGAGGCCACTGCGATGGGAGGCCCACACAAGCCAAAAAGAATAAAGATGGATGAAAAATAAACGATGACTTAAGAAGCAAAAAAAAAAAAAAAAGACTGCACTTTCCACTGCAGGGGGGGGATGGGTTCCATCTCTGGTTGGAGAACTCAGATCCCAATTAAAAAAAAACATTCTTTGGTTTTTGGCCACATTTATGGCTTTTTCTTTTCTTGAAGGATGAAGAACTCACTCACCCTTCATAACTAAACCTTTGTATCTGATGAACAAACAAACCCGCCTGTCCTCCTGACAGGCTTCCATTCTTGAACTGCGCAGCCGGGTCATCCCGAGCCCTGGGCAGATGCGCCGCGCTATGTGGGCGAGTTGCCTGGCAGCATCCCCGAGGACTTCCTCTTGACTCTCGTGATTTCCCAGCGTGGCGTAAGACAGCAGGAAGGAAAAGGCTGATATCCTCTAGACGTGGAGTGTGCCCACTTCCAGTAATTCATTATCTGCTGTTGTGGGCATAACCAAAGGCTGGCGGTTGTTTTCAATCCATTCACCATATATATTCTTGGTCAGATACATATTTTGTAAACATTATCTCCCAATCTGTGGCTTTCATTTTCCTAACAATGTATTTAGAAGAGCAGAACAACATTTTTATCTCACGAATTGTATTTTTCATGTTGTAGCTAAGAAATCTTGGCTTAATTCAGTATCTCAACGACTTCTACTAATATTTTCTTCTGGAAGTATTATAGCATTAATTTCCCATTTAGGCCTATGATTCATTTGGAGTTCATTTCTGTATATGGTATAAGGTATGGATAGGATTCTTTTTTTTTTAAATCTGAATATGCAGTTTTCACAGTACTACTTATCAAAAAGATTATTCTTGGCATTTCTCTTGTGGTTCAGTAGTTAAGACTGCACTTCTGGGCTCCCCTGGTAGTCCAGTGGGTAGAGTCCACCTTGCAGTGCAAGGTTCAATCCCTGGCCCGGGAAGATTCCACATGCCAAGGAACAGCTGGGCTAGTGTGTCCAATTATGAGCCAGCACTCTGGAGCACATGCACCCAAGAGCCAGTGCTCTGCAATGAGAGAGGCCACTGCGATGGGAGGCCCACACAAGCCAAAAAGAATAAAGATGGATGAAAAATAAACGATGACTTAAGAAGCAAAAAAAAAAAAAAAAGACTGCACTTTCCACTGCAGGGGGGGGATGGGTTCCATCTCTGGTTGGAGAACTCAGATCCCATATACTGTGCGGTGCAGCAAAAACAAAGAAAAGACCATTCTTTGCCAACAGAATCTATTTGAACTCATATTCAAAAAAGTCAACTAGCCACATTTATGGCTTTTTTTTCTTTTTTCTTAACATTTATTAATTTATTTTGGTGTGGGGTGGGGAGGGACGGGGGCGGGCGGGCCACTTCTATTGGTCTTTCATTTATCTATTTTTCTTCCATCTTTGTTCTTCGGCCCGTGTGGGCCTCCCATCGTGGTGGCCTCTGCTGTCACAGAGCACCGGCTCTGGGTGCACACGCTCCAGAGCTCTGGCTCGGTAATTGGACACATCAGTCCAGCCGCTCCGCGGCATGTGGGATCTTCCCAGGCCAGGGATCAAACTGGTGCCCCTTGCACTGCCAGGCGGTGTCCTTACCCACTGGACCACCAGGGAAGCCATTATGGTTCTTTTCTTTACAGTGTTACAATGAACAGTGTCTGTTCTTAGGCCAATAACACAGTCTGATAAATGATTCAAGTTGTACAAATCTTTGAATTTTGTTCTTTTTCAAAATTATTTTGGCCATGCCATGTATTCCCATAGAAATTTTGGAGTCAGCTTGTCAATATCTACAAAAACAATGCATTAACTCCACACATCAGTTGGGGAAAACCACCATCTTAAAAGTATTGAGTCAGGGCTTCCCTGGTGGTCTAGTGGGTAAAGAGTCTGCCTTGCAGTGCAAGGGGCGCTGGTTCGATCCCTGGCCTAGGAAGATCCCACATGCTGCGGATCGGCTGCACCAGTGTGTCCAATTACAAGCTGGCGTTTTAGAGCGCGTGTGCTCTGAGCCAGCTCTCTGTTACAGGAGAGGCCACTGAGATGGGAGGCCCACACAGACCAAAGAACAAAAACATGGATGAAAATAAATAAATGAAATACCAATAAAAGTGGCTAAAATCAAAAGAAAAAAGTATTGAGCTTTCTAATCCATGAGTATATTTATTTTGATCTTTAATTCCTCCCAGCAATCTTTTATAGTATTTAGTGTATAATTCTTGCAAGTATAAATCTCTATCTCATTTTTGTTATTTTGTTTTAAGCTTTTTAAAATTACTGCTTTTTTATAGTATTTAAGTAGCTTTTTAATCTGACTGCAAAACAAAGAAAAGACCATTCTTTGCCAACAGAATCTATTTGAACTCATATTCAAAGTCAACTAGCCACATTTATGTTTTTTTTTCTTAACATTTATTAATTTATTTTGGTGTGGGGTGGGAGGGACGGGCCGGGACACTTCTATTGGTCTTTCATTTATCTATTTTTCTTCCATCTTTGTTCTTCGGCCCGTGTGGGCCTCCCATCGTGGTGGCCTCTGCTGTCACAGAGCACCGGCTCTGGGTGCACACGCTCCAGAGCTCTGGCTCGGTAATTGGACACATCAGTCCAGCCGCTCCGCGGCATGTGGGATCTTCCCAGGCCAGGGATCAAACTGGTGCCCCTTGCACTGCCAGGCGGTGTCCTTACCCACTGGACCACCAGGGAAGCCATTATGGTTCTTTTCTTTACAGTGTTACAATGAACAGTGTCTGTTCTTAGGCCAATAACACAGTCTGATAAATGATTCAAGTTGTACAAATCTTTGAATTTTGTTCTTTTTCAAAATTATTTTGGCCATGCCATGTATTCCCATAGAAATTTTGGAGTCAGCTTGTCAATATCTACAAAAACAATGCATTAACTCCACACATCAGTTGGGGAAAACCACCATCTTAAAAGTATTGAGTCAGGGCTTCCCTGGTGGTCTAGTGGGTAAAGAGTCTGCCTTGCAGTGCAAGGCGCTGGTTCGATCCTGGCCTAGGAAGATCCCACATGCTGCGGATCGGCTGCACCAGTGTGTCCAATTACAAGCTGGCGTTTTAGAGCGCGTGTGCTCTGAGCCAGCTCTCTGTTACAGGAGAGGCCACTGAGATGGGAGGCCCACACAGACCAAAGAACAAAAACATGGATGAAAATAAATAAATGAAATACCAATAAAAGTGGCTAAAATCAAAAGAAAAAAGTATTGAGCTTTCTAATCCATGAGTATATTTATTTTGATCTTTAATTCCTCCCAGCAATCTTTTATAGTATTTAGTGTATAATTCTTGCAAGTATAAATCTCTATCTCATTTTTGTTATTTTGTTTTAAGCTTTTTAAAATTACTGCTTTATTGATACATAATAGACATACCATAATGGTCACCCTTTTAAAGTGTACAAATCAGAGTTCTTTTAAAATACTCAGGGCTGCGCACTCATGACCATGATCTAATTTTAGAACACTCCAGTGCTTCAAAAATAAACCAGTACCCATTTACATTATTCCCCACATATCCTCCTCTACTCAGGCTCCGAGAATTCCTGATTTTTGTGTCTCTATGTATTTGCCCACTCACATTTCAAATAAATGGAATCATATTATATGCAGTCTTTTGTGACTGGCTTCTTTCACTTAGCATGTTTTCAATGTTCACCCATGTTACAACATGAAAATATCAGTACTCCATTTTATGGCTGAGTAATATTCTATTATAAAACTATGTTTTGTTTATTCATGATAGACATTGGGACACTTTTTGGCTATTATGAATTATCCTGTGATGAATACTCATTATGTTTTGTGCAGATGTATAGTTTTTATTCTCTTGGATATTATCCTAGAAGTGGCATTACTGAGTCTTATGATAATACCATGTTTCACATTCCGAAGAATGGCTAACCAAACTGGCTATACCATTCTACATTTCCACTAACAATGACTGATATGTTACAATTTCTCAACACTTTTGCTGATACTTGTTATTGCCTGTGATTTTATTTTTATTATAATACCCATCCTAGTAGATGTGAAAAGGTATCTCACTATGGTTTTGATTTTCATTTATCTAATGATGCTGAGCATCTTTGCATTTTCTTCCTGACCAAACAGAGAGGGGGAAAAACTTGGCACTTATGGGGCTATGTCAAAGGGACAATAAGGCAAACTGGTAAGAGCTCCCAATGACCAAAGCTGAAACATTTTGAGCAAAAAAAAATTAAATAGTACATATCTATGAGTCCGTGCTGATAAAATTAAATAAATGAAGGAGAAAATTAAAATCTCCCTAAAAGAATTCTAAATAATTTGTGTAGCAATTCTACATTAAAAGAGGTGGGTTGTAACTCCCTACTCGTTAATGGGCTGCACATAGGAATTTTCTTCCAAAGAGAATGATACTGAAAGGAGCACACATACACACATCAAAAAAAAAACTTCAGACTGTAGAAACCTGACAAACATTTCCTCAGTCAGGCAGTAAAGATCAGTATTAAAAGTGATAAATCATGTTGACAAGCTGTACCCTTACTATGATATAATGAAACTAACACTTTACTCTGTGATCTCCCTCTGGATACTCAAAATTTTAGAACACTCCAGTGCTTCAAAAATAAACCAGTACCCATTTACATTATTCCCACATATCCTCCTCTACTCAGGCTCCGAGAATTCCTGATTTTTGTGTCTCTATGTATTTGCCCACTCACATTTCAAATAAATGGAATCATATTATATGCAGTCTTTTGTGACTGGCTTCTTTCACTTAGCATGTTTTCAATGTTCACCCATGTTACAACATGAAAATATCAGTACTCCATTTTATGGCTGAGTAATATTCTATTATAAAACTATGTTTTGTTTATTCATGATAGACATTGGGACACTTTTTGGCTATTATGAATTATCCTGTGATGAATACTCATTATGTTTTGTGCAGATGTATAGTTTTTATTCTCTTGGATATTATCCTAGAAGTGGCATTACTGAGTCTTATGATAATACCATGTTTCACATTCCGAAGAATGGCTAACCAAACTGGCTATACCATTCTACATTTCCACTAACAATGACTGATATGTTACAATTTCTCAACACTTTTGCTGATACTTGTTATTGCCTGTGATTTTATTTTTATTATAATACCCATCCTAGTAGATGTGAAAAGGTATCTCACTATGGTTTTGATTTTCATTTATCTAATGATGCTGAGCATCTTTGCATTTTCTTCCTGACCAAACAGAGAGGGGGAAAAACTTGGCACTTATGGGGCTATGTCAAAGGGACAATAAGGCAAACTGGTAAGAGCTCCCAATGACCAAAGCTGAAACATTTTGAGCAAAAAAAAATTAAATAGTACATATCTATGAGTCCGTGCTGATAAAATTAAATAAATGAAGGAGAAAATTAAAATCTCCCTAAAAGAATTCTAAATAATTTGTGTAGCAATTCTACATTAAAAGAGGTGGGTTGTAACTCCCTACTCGTTAATGGGCTGCACATAGGAATTTTCTTCCAAAGAGAATGATACTGAAAGGAGCACACATACACACATCAAAAAAAAAACTTCAGACTGTAGAAACCTGACAAACATTTCCTCAGTCAGGCAGTAAAGATCAGTATTAAAAGTGATAAATCATGTTGACAAGCTGTACCCTTACTATGATATAATGAAACTAACACTTTACTCTGTGATCTCCCTCTGGAATCACAGTCTGATTATGTGATTCCAGTCTGATTATAAGGAAAAAACATCAGGCAAATTTCAAGACAAGGGCATTTCTACAAAATACTTGACCAGTATCTTTCAAAACTATTAATATAAAAGTCATCAAGGACTCCCCTGGTGGTCCAGTGGGTAGGGACACCGCCTTGCAGTGCAAGGGGCGCCAGTTTGATCCCTGGCCTGGGAAGATCCCATGTGCTGTGGCGCTATCCAACTACCGAGCCGGAGCTCCGGGGCGCATGCGCCCAGAGCTGGTGCTCTGCAGCAACAGAGGCCGCTGCGCTGGGAGGCCCGCACTGGCAGAAGAACAGAGATGGATGAAAATAAATAAATGAAAGACCAACAGAAGTGGCCCAAAAAAGGAAAGTCTGAGAAATTGTGAAGGCAAAGATGTTATCTACTGAGGGTATCTTAAACCAAGGTAAAGGGGTATCCTTAGAGAGACCAAAAAAGACGTTAAGTAAAAACTAAGGAAATTTCAATAAACTATGGACTTTAGTTGATAATAGTGTATCAGTTTGCTGCTTGTAACAAATGTACCATAAGAATAGAAGAAATTAATAACAGGGGAAACTGGGTAAAGGGGTACATGGGAATCCCGTACTACCTGAAAATCTAAAACAGCTGTCAGGGAATTCCCCAGTGGTCCAGTGACTAGGGCTCCATGCTTTCACTACTGAGGGCCAGGGTTCAATCCCTGGTCGGGAACTAAGATCCCATTAACTGAGTGGCACAGACAAAACAGTCTTTTTAAAAAGGGCTCTCAAAAATAGTCTACACTAAGGAAAATCCGTAAGCCATGTCAAACCTGGAAACCTTTTTAAGAGTAAGTATCAGGAGATTCTAGAGTTTGTTTTCTGTCGTGTTTCTTTTAAATCCATACAAACTACAACCATTCCTTTAACAGGCAAGGAATAATCATAACCTCCTAACAGGTCTCTTGACTCTGACCTCACCCCCCCTCCTCCCCACTCTCAGCCTGAGTCACTCCCTTAGAGAGTGAAGTCCTAGGACAGTTCTAATATTCTGAGGACTTTCCACACTGGCTTCCACAGTAGCTGCGGTGACATGCCCACGACCGGCACACAAGGGCTCCCTTTACTCCATAGCCTCTCCAACACTTATTTGCTGTTTCTTTGACAACAACCATACTGACAGCTGTGATGTGGTATCTTATTGTGCTCTGACTTGCATTTCCCTGATGATGCGCAATATTAAACAACTTTTCACAAGTTTGTTGACCATCTTCTTCTTTGGAAAAATGTCTATTCAGGTCCTCTGCTCATTTGAACAATCAGGTTGCTTTTATTTATTTTTTTTAAATTGAGTTATATGAGTTCTTTGTGTATTTTATATTTTAATCCCTTATCAATAGAATTAAAATTAAAAATTGAATCTAAAAAAATTGACCTACCATACTGCCCAGCAATTCCACTTCTGGGTATCTTTCTGAAAAACAAAAGCACTAATTCAAAAAGATCTACACACCCCTCTATTGATTGCTTCATTATTTACAATAGCCAAGATATGAAAGTAACCTAAATGTCAATTCATAAATTAATGGATAAAGATGTATATCACACATATATAAACAAAATGGAATATTACTCAGCCACTAAAAACAGAAATGTTGCCATTTGCTACAACATGGATGGCCCTAGAGGGTACTAAGTTTAGTGAAATAAGTCAGAGAGATAGATAAATACCATATGATTTCACTTATTATAAAAGACAAAACAGCTGTCAGGGAATTCCCCAGTGGTCCAGTGACTAGGGCTCCATGCTTTCACTACTGAGGGCCAGGGTTCAATCCCTGGTCGGGAACTAAGATCCCATTAACTGAGTGGCACAGACAAAACAGTCTTTTTAAAAAGGGCTCTCAAAAATAGTCTACACTAAGGAAAATCCGTAAGCCATGTCAAACCTGGAAACCTTTTTAAGAGTAAGTATCAGGAGATTCTAGAGTTTGTTTTCTGTCGTGTTTCTTTTAAATCCATACAAACTACAACCATTCCTTTAACAGGCAAGGAATAATCATAACCTCCTAACAGGTCTCTTGACTCTGACCTCACCCCCCCTCCTCCCCACTCTCAGCCTGAGTCACTCCCTTAGAGAGTGAAGTCCTAGGACAGTTCTAATATTCTGAGGACTTTCCACACTGGCTTCCACAGTAGCTGCGGTGACATGCCCACGACCGGCACACAAGGGCGCGCTGTACTCCATAGCCTCTCCAACACTTATTTGCTGTTTCTTTGACAACAACCATACTGACAGCTGTGATGTGGTATCTTATTGTGCTCTGACTTGCATTTCCCTGATGATGCGCAATATTAAACAACTTTTCACAAGTTTGTTGACCATCTTCTTCTTTGGAAAAATGTCTATTCAGGTCCTCTGCTCATTTGAACAATCAGGTTGCTTTTATTTATTTTTTTTAAATTGAGTTATATGAGTTCTTTGTGTATTTTATATTTTAATCCCTTATCAATAGAATTAAAATTAAAAATTGAATCTAAAAAAATTGACCTACCATACTGCCCAGCAATTCCACTTCTGGGTATCTTTCTGAAAAACAAAAGCACTAATTCAAAAAGATCTACACACCCCTCTATTGATTGCTTCATTATTTACAATAGCCAAGATATGAAAGTAACCTAAATGTCAATTCATAAATTAATGGATAAAGATGTATATCACACATATATAAACAAAATGGAATATTACTCAGCCACTAAAAACAGAAATGTTGCCATTTGCTACAACATGGATGGCCCTAGAGGGTACTAAGTTTAGTGAAATAAGTCAGAGAGATAGATAAATACCATATGATTTCACTTACATGTGGATTATAAAAGACAAAATAAATGAACAAACATAACAAAACAGACTATTATACACAGAGAATAAACAGGTGGTAGGTGGGAGGATGGGGCTTCCCAGGTGGCTCAGTGGTAAAGAATCCACCTGCCAATGCAGGAGACACAAGCTCAATCTCTCGGTCAGGATGATACTCTGGAGAAGGGAATGACACTCTAGTATTCTTGCCTGGGAAATTCTACGGACAGAGGAGCCTGCTGGGCTACAGTCCATGGGGTGAACGAAGAATCAGACACGACTTAAGTGACTATGATTTCGTGACTAAACAACAACCAAAGAGAGGGGATGAGGAGGTGAGGGAGAGTCAGAAGTACAAATTCCTGTATGAAATAAATGAGCCATAGGGATGAGATGCACAGCATGAGGAGTACAGTCAATAAAGCTGTAATAATTTTGTATGGTGACAGATGGCAACTATTTTGGAAGGTACAAAAATACCGTATCAGTATGTTGTGCACCCAGAACTTACAGTATAGTAAGCTCAATTATGTTTCAAAGAGATAAAATAAAGCCAAATCATAAAACTCTTCTGCTCAAATCTGTCCGATGACTTCCCACCTCACCCTAGTGAAAGTCAAAGTTCTTATGAAAATTCTCGAGGCACCTGAGTTACCTAACTGCTGCACCCTTAAACCTCCAAGTTTATCTTTTTTGCACTTCAGTTACACAGGTCTTCTGGCTCTTTCCTCAAACATACAAAGCTTGTTTATCTCATTTCCCCTCAGGTCTCTGCTCAAATCTCACCTCACTGAAGACATCCCTGACCAAATACAACAAAACAACATCCTTCCTCTGTCCCTGCTCCACACTGACCAATTCTGTTTTCTTGCTTTATTTTCCTCCATAGCACTAATAAACACTCAACGTTATTTATTAGCTTGCCTGTTAGTCACTGAAATGAAAACTCTATGAAGACAGGGCCTTGGCTTTATTCACTGCTGTAAGCCTAGCACCCCAAACAGCATCTGGCACATCACAGATACTCATAAATAATTACAAATGCTCAGTTTCATAAGAGAAATTGCCTTTAAGTTACAGCTCAATCATCTCTCAAGCAAATATGTGCTGAGTGTCTAACCTGATTGCCCAGCATGCTGATAAGGGCTGGGAAATCAAAAATGAAAGATTAGGCTAATAGGTAAGCCTTTTCTAAAAAAAAATGGAATACTTTGAGACTTCTATTAATTTCAGGCATTGTGTGGGGGGTTTCAATACAAAACAGAGCTCTACCTGGACCACTACTAAATGGGTTTAATTATTGAAGCCCAAATTAAGAACACTCTCCTTGGGTAACATACTCTCATGTCCATAATGCTTAAGAAATAAAACACATTCCAAATTTTAAAATCAATTAGAAAAAGTTCTGTGAAATATGTTAAATCCCAGGTAAACAAGTCAGTACTTGCACACAAGTAATAAGTTACTGAAGACTGAATGACTGACTGTGCCTTAAGTAGTCACATTATTTTCTTCTCTGTGTGAAAGAATTTGGTCACTGAAAAATACATATATTCTAATAAAAGCAGATTTTTTTTTTTTAATTTGGAAAGTATTGTTCTGGTCTTAGGTATGAACTTCACACTTGAGAAAGTTAAGAACCCTGGTTGGAAAGTTAGGGCGCCCAGATTCCAGTCCTGATTCTCCAAGTAACATACTTCAAGACTTCCAGTAAAGCACACAGAGTCTTAATTTTCCTGTACATGAAGCTGAATGTTCTGTGTATTCCTCTTGTTTGTGTTTTGGCCGCATCACGCAGCATGTGGGGTCTCAGCTCCCCAACCAGGGACTGAACGCACACTCCCTACAGTGGAAGCACGGAGTCCTAACCACTGGACTGCCAAGGAAGGCCCTGTTCTATGTATTTCTAATATTCTGAGTTAAGCTAAATAGTTTTACTTCATCTATTGCACAGTGTTATTTTTTATTTTTATTTATGTATTTCTGGCTGCTCTGAGTCTTCACTGCTGGGGTGAGCAAGGGGACTCTCACTGCAGTGTGTGGGCTCCTCACCACGGTGGCTTCTCTTGCTGTGCAGCGTGGGCTTATAGCTGCTTCATGACATGTGGCATCTTCTTGGACCAGGGGTCGAACCTGTGTGCCCTGCATTGCAAGGCAAATTCTTAAACCACTGGACCACCAGGAAAGCCCCACACAGTATTCCTTAGTATAAAATCTACCTTCAGAACAGTAGAGTAGTTAACACCAAATTCACTGCATTACCTCTGTGTGGAGAACTCTGTCTAGCATTTCTGTCAAAAATATGTCAAATAATATAAATCTTCATTTTTTAAACTGTAGTCCAAGAATTAAAACAATCAAAAAACCCAGAAGCATAAGAAGAATCAGTCTTTATTAAGGGACTATTTATTGTGACTTTGAAAAAATAAATTAATGAAACAACTTTGTAACAGCTATAAAACACACACACACACACTTTGCAAATAAGCCACAGGATTCAAATCCAGCTCTGTACATCTGTACTTTACAAATTCTTGAGGCCAACCACATACTCTCTGTTTCTTTAACTGTAAAATATGATGAATAATAACATGCACATTCATTACTCTCCAGGTTGTCAGTAAATGATAAGGCATGTGTGTGTGTATGTATATGTATGTATATGTGTATACACACACACACACACATACACGCTTCCTAGGTGGCGCTAGTGATAAAGAATCTGCCTGCCAACACAGGAGACAAAGGAGAGACACATTCAATCCTTGGGTTGGGAAGATACTCTGGAGTAGGAAATGGCGTTCCACTCCAGTATTATTATCTCGAGAATCCCATGCATGGACAGAGGAGTCTGGTGCACTACAGACCACAGTGTCACAGAGAGTCAGAAACAACTGAACATAAACAGTATATATGTATATATATATATATATATATATATATATATATATACACACACACATATATATATACAGCATTTACAACAGTACTACGTTTTGCACATAACATTCAATCGATGTTGTTATTATTGCACCTTAAGATGAGGTCTGCATTTACACAACTGACACTGACTGCCAAGCATTATGCTAGGCACTAGAAGATACAGAAATAAAAAGGCGTAAGTAAATAATTGAACAAACATTATACATGGGGGCTTACATCTAGGAAATGACAGCTGAGAACTGAAAGAAAGAGCAGAAATTATTCAAGGAAAGAAAAAGAAGAGTAATTCAGGAGGAAACAACACCATATGTAAAGACCTAGAAATATAAATTAGATGGTAGATGGTATATTAGTAGACCTTTAAGTAATTTGGCATGGCTACACTAGGGATAAGGATATGAGTCAAACAGAAGCTACATTAAAGAAAATTGTATGTCAAAATAAGAATCTCACATTTATTTTCAAGGGAACGAAGAGCATATTAAGAATTCTAACCAATGCTAAATGATACATTTATATTTAAGAATGGTTTTTAACCAGGGGTGTTCATCAGCATCATCTGGTGGGTTTTTTCAAACTACACCTTCTCAATTCTGCCATATACCAAGAGGAGACAATCACTCTGAGAAGGATAATGCGAAGCCTCAAAGTAGGAAGGCCAAGATCCCACTGCAGAAACCCAGGAAGAAAATGATAAAGACAGAACAGTGACAACAGTCAGACACTTGAGAACTCTTAAATAATAGAACTGGGCTTCCCTGGTGGTCCAGTGGGTAAAGAGTCCACCTTGCAGTGCAAGGGGCACCAGTTTGATCCCTGGCCTGGGTAGATCCCAGGTGCCATGTAGCGGCTGGACCAGTGTCTCCAATTACGAGCCAGCGCTCTGGAGCGCATGCGCCCAGAGCTGGTGCTCTGCAATGAGAGAGGTCACTGTAATGGGAGGCTCACAAAGGCCAAAGAACAAAGATGGATGAATTTAAATAAAATGAAAGACCAACAAGAGGCCAAAATTAAAAAAAAAAAAAAAAACAAAACCCAGAACCGACAAGACTTGGCCAACAACAATTTGTGGGGGAAGACAAAGAAACCATGAATGATAGGGAATCATTCATACAGTTGAACGAATCGGAGAACTCTAACTGTGGATGCGTTAAGTTTGAGGTAAGGTGTTCATGAGAGATAACGTGGGAAATACTCAAAAGAGGGTTAGTGAACATTCCCACTTAGAGCTTAGAAAACTGAGCTGGAAATTAAAAATTGAGTATTATTATTAGCAGGACATTTCTGAAGTCATGAAAAAGGATGAAGCTGTCCAAAGAGTATCCTCCCTGAGAAATGAGCTGAGGACCGAAGTGACACTACTTTTGGAGGACACTCTTTCTTGGGAACACTACTTTTTTGGGACTCCATTACTTTTTTTTGACACTACTTTTTTGGGACACTACTTTTGAAAGACAGCAATCAGCAGAAGGCTCCATGGAAAGGGGATAGATAGTAAGCTAGAAAGTGAAAGTCGTTCAGTTGTATCTGACTCTTTGCGACCCATGTACAAGCCATGGAATTCTCCAGGCAGGATACTGAAAACAGATAGCCTTTCCCTTCTCCAGGGAATCTTCTCGACCCAGGGACCCAGGTCTCCCACATTGCAGGCAGATTCTTTACCAACTGAGCCACCAAGGAAGTCCAAGAATACTGGAGTGGGTAACCTATCTCTTCTCCAAGGTATCTTTCTGACCTAGGAATCGAACCAGGGTCTGCTGCATTGCAGGTGAACTCTGCCAGCTAAGCTACAAGGGAAACCCGTAGATAGTAAGCTAGCCTTGTGCCAAACCACAGGAAGAGAAGAGGAAAGAGTTACATGTGACTTGAGGTGGGCAAAATTGCTATATAGAGCAGCTGAAAGAAGACCAACAGGCTTCAAATGTACTGAGGGAAAGGGGAGAGCGCCAGGAGACCCATTCACTGGCGCGGTAGTAAGCAAGGGACAAACATGAAAAACCTGCAGGTTACAAGAAAAAGTCTGGATCCTATTGTATTCCACGTGCATTGGAATACAACTGAAGGATTTTTAAGTAAGGGGGTGACAAATAGCACTTTTAAAAGGCAACTTTAGCTTCTATGTGCTAAAAACTTACAGAACCGACAAGACTTGGCCAACAACAATTTGTGGGGGAAGACAAAGAAACCATGAATGATAGGGAATCATTCATACAGTTGAACGAATCGGAGAACTCTAACTGTGGATGCGTTAAGTTTGAGGTAAGGTGTTCATGAGAGATAACGTGGAAATACTCAAAAGAGGGTTAGTGAACATTCCCACTTAGAGCTTAGAAAACTGAGCTGGAAATTAAAAATTGAGTATTATTATTAGCAGGACATTTCTGAAGTCATGAAAAAGGATGAAGCTGTCCAAAGAGTATCCTCCCTGAGAAATGAGCTGAGGACCGAAGTGACACTACTTTTGGAGGACACTCTTTCTTGGGAACACTACTTTTTTGGGACTCCATTACTTTTTTTTGACACTACTTTTTTGGGACACTACTTTTGAAAGACAGCAATCAGCAGAAGGCTCCATGGAAAGGGGATAGATAGTAAGCTAGAAAGTGAAAGTCGTTCAGTTGTATCTGACTCTTTGCGACCCATGTACAAGCCATGGAATTCTCCAGGCAGGATACTGAAAACAGATAGCCTTTCCCTTCTCCAGGGAATCTTCTCGACCCAGGGACCCAGGTCTCCCACATTGCAGGCAGATTCTTTACCAACTGAGCCACCAAGGAAGTCCAAGAATACTGGAGTGGGTAACCTATCTCTTCTCCAAGGTATCTTTCTGACCTAGGAATCGAACCAGGGTCTGCTGCATTGCAGGTGAACTCTGCCAGCTAAGCTACAAGGGAAACCCGTAGATAGTAAGCTAGCCTTGTGCCAAACCACAGGAAGAGAAGAGGAAAGAGTTACATGTGACTTGAGGTGGGCAAAATTGCTATATAGAGCAGCTGAAAGAAGACCAACAGGCTTCAAATGTACTGAGGGAAAGGGGAGAGCGCCAGGAGACCCATTCACTGGCGCGGTAGTAAGCAAGGGACAAACATGAAAAACCTGCAGGTTACAAGAAAAAGTCTGGATCCTATTGTATTCCACGTGCATTGGAATACAACTGAAGGATTTTTAAGTAAGGGGGTGACAAATAGCACTTTTAAAAGGCAACTTTAGCTTCTATGTGCTAAAAAACTTACCTCAGTTCCCAAACTAAAACTGAAAACGAAAGCAATCTTAAACTCAAATAGACCTATTATCACAACAGCCTTCTCATACAAACATTACTAAGTAAGTAGCTCCAAGTTTCACTAAAAATTGCTTTAAAAGCAAGTGTTAAGGCATGTAGATCTTAATGAACATAGCTACTAACCGATGAGTAATTCCACTGTGATGTTCTTTAGTTTAAAAATAACAGTGAACATAATAAAAGTTGTGAATGATAAAAGATACCTCCTTTCCTTTGTACCTGACTTTGCAGAATATCATCGGAGAAGAGACATCTCTGTGTTAAACTTTTCAGGAGAGCAAATGGCTATAATAATAATAATAATAACAATAATCCAGCTATAATTACAAATGTTGACAAGGCTATGGAGAAACTAAAATCCTCATATGTTGCTGGTAGAAATGTTGAATGGCACAAACACTTTAGAAAAGGGTGGCAGAGGGCTTCCCTGGTAGTCCAGTGGGTAAGGAGTCCACCTTGCAGTGCATGGGGCACCAGTTCGATCCCTGGCCCGGGAAGATCCCACGAGCCGTTGAGCGGCTGGACTGGTGTGTCCAATTACAAGCAGGTGCTCTGGAGCATACGCGCCCAGAGGTGGTGCTCTGTAATGAGGGGCCACTGTGACGGGAGGCCCATACAGGCCAAAGAGTAAAGATGGATGAAAATAAATAAGAAACCAATAAAAAAATGCCAAAATTAAAAAAAAAAAAAAAGGCTGGTAGAGTTCCTCAAAATGTGAAACACCATTATCATATGACCCAACAATTCTACTCCTAGACACCTACACAAGGAAAGTGAAATGTGTTTTCATTTAAATACTGTTACACAAATGTTCACAGCAGCAATATTCACAAGAGTGAATAAGTGGGGGGGCTTCCCTGGTGGCCCAGTGGGTAAGGACACCGCCTTGAAGTGCAAGGGGCGCCAGTTCGATCCCTAGCCTGGGAAGATCCCACGTGCCGCAGAGCGGCTGGACCGATGTGTCCAATTACTGAGCCGGACTCTGGAGCGCATGCACCCAGAGCCAGTACTCTGCGACAACAGATGCCACCGGGATAGGAGGCCCACACGGGCCAAAGAACAAAGATGGATGAAACCAGACAAATGAAAGACCAGTGGAAGTGACCCGCCCACCCACCTCCCTCCCCACCCCGCCAAAACAAATAAATAAATAAATGTTAAAAAAAAAAAAGAGTGAAAAAGTGAAAACCCAAATGTCCATCAACTAGTGGATAAATACATGAGCTGTATCTAAACAACGGAATATTATTCCATTATAACTATTTGTAAGTACTAATACATGCTATAATATGGATGTATCTCAAAAACATTATTCTTAGGAAAAGAAAGCAAAAAAAAAAGAACACATTTTATGATTTCACTTATGCTAAATGTCCAGGGAAAACAAATCTATACACAGAAAACGAATTAATGGCTGCCAAGGGCTAGGGATGAGAATGGGGAGTGAGGTTTCTTTTGGGGATAATGAAAATGTTCAAACATTACTCTAGTGACACTGATGATATAAATATACTAAAAATTATTGAACTGTACAGTTAATATGGGAGAATTTTATGGTATGTAAAATAAATCTTAATAAAGCTGTTAATTTGTTTAAAAAGTGCTGGAGGAGTCAAATGGCCCGGAGTCACTATCTCTAATGGGACCTCATTATCTTACAGCATTTGGGGCCTTAGTTTTTTTAGGACTATCTTTTTTTTTTTTTAATTTTGGCCTCTGTCATTGGTCCTTCATTTGTTTATTTTCATCCATCTTTATTCTTTGGCTTGTGTGGGCCTCCCACTGCAGTGGCCTCTCTCGTTGCAGAGCACCAGCATGTGCTCCAGAGCACTGGCTCGTAATTGGGACACACCAGTCCAACCGCTCCGCGGCACACGGGATCTTCCCGGGCCAGGGATCGAACCGGTGCTCTCTGCACTGCAAGGCAGACACTTTACCCAATGGACCACTGGGGAAACCCAAGACCCAAATTACACAGGTAATTTCTATATACTGCATTGCCTTGGCTCTTCAGGGGCCATTAGAGGTAGGTTCTGCAGAAGATCAGAAGCAGGAGAGAGGAACCTGAGCATTTGTCCATTCCCTCCTGTATCACAACTATGGTTCCAGCCCTGCTCCATCTCTCCACGACTACAGTTCCTTCTGGGCACCAATAACTGGTGTCCCCTCACAGGCTTAGAAGTGGGTTCACACTGCTGTTATTCAGTGTCTCGATATCCCTTTTTGGTTCCCTAAATTCTACTCCCAACCATATTATTGAGTCCTTCACCATCGAAGTGGTCTCAAATCAATCATCTAAGAGAAATTATGTTTCAGGCAGGCCCCCTAACTGACAATTGGTATACAGGAGGTACAACTGGCCCTTTGTACCAGTTACTGTTAAATCAAGTATGATTTCTTGAAACAAGTAATTCTGTTTTAATTTTATACACATCATTAATGATCTTCACAAAAAATCCAACTGCATATTGTATAAACGATACATCTAAGTTTGTTAAATAGAAGGTGCTTCTGTTTTCACAAAGAAGGTGAAATAAGCAGTATGGTATTTCCTGCCTAGTGGAACAACAGAACATATTCCAACACCAGTCTCCCAATTCCAAATATTATCCACAACAAAGAGAGGCAGGCTTTGGCATTTATAACAGATGCCCAAGAAAGATGATGCCAAAGTCAGGCTACTCAGAGTTTCCACTTTTTGTTCTGATTGGAAATAAACCAAGTGTGACAGTCATGTGGCATATGCTTGGCTATAAGTGTGATGACAGGAAGCACCGAGACCTGGATAGGACACAATTCCAAAAGTTCCCTCTCATCTTCCTTTTTTATTTCTGTCATCATCTGCATTACTGACTTTTCCTTTGAACAAAGAAAATGCTTCAGGTTCAATTTTTCCCATCCCCAATATTTTTCTAGAACATATTTCTTTGAAAAGAAGTAACATCTGTCAAAGCAAATTATTTGTGATTTGCACTACTACAATGTATTAACTATCAGTAATGTCCAAACATTAAAATGCATTTAAGAGACAGACAAAAATGACATGTGAGTCCTGGATGATTTTCTCTCATTTCAGGCTAGGAAAGGATTACTGAAAGTAACACAGAAGAGGCTACTTCTTACACTACACAATAGAGGCCATGTTTCCATGATTCAAACATATAGGTACTATGAAATATTTTTAATTTCTTTAATGTATCTTATTGTTTGTAGCCCAGTCCTTCCCTTACCAAGTTACATTCTATCCCATTTTGAGAAAATAACAGAGCTCAATTTTTAGTCATCATAATTTTTTTCACTAATATGAACATGGTCCAGGATTTCTGGCATTAAGTAAGAAAGTCTTTCTAAAGATTTAGAGCTACTGTTTGTGTGTCAGTCACTCAGTTGTGTGGAACCCTTTTCAACCCCATCGACTGTAGGCCGCCAGGCTCCTCTCCAGGCGAGAACAGCAGAATGGTTGCCATGTTCTCTTCCAGAGGATCTTCCTGACCCAGGGATCAAAGCCATGTTTCCTGTACTGCAGGCAGATTCTTTACCATCTGAGCCACCACAGACACCCTCAGAGCTACTATGAAATATTTTAATTTTCTCGCATGTTACTGTATTATTTGTGCCCCCATTTTTCCTTTACCAAGTTCAATTTCTTTCCTGTTTGAAAAACTGGTAGAGCTGAAATTTCAGTCATGATAATTTTGTTCACTAATATGAACATGGTCTAGGATTTCTGTAATTAAGTAAGAGAAGTCTTTCTAAAGATTTAGAGCTACTGTTTGTGTGTCAGTCACTCAGTTGTGTGGAACCCTTTTCAACCCCATCGACTGTAGGCCGCCAGGCTCCTCTCCAGGCGAGAACAGCAGAATGGTTGCCATGTTCTCTTCCAGAGGATCTTCCTGACCCAGGGATCAAAGCCATGTTTCCTGTACTGCAGGCAGATTCTTTACCATCTGAGCCACCACAGACACCCTCAGAGCTACTATGAAATATTTTAATTTTCTCGCATGTTACTGTATTATTTGTGCCCCCATTTTTCCTTTACCAAGTTCAATTTCTTTCCTGTTTGAAAAACTGGTAGAGCTGAAATTTCAGTCATGATAATTTTGTTCACTAATATGAACATGGTCTAGGATTTCTGTAATTAAGTAAGAGAAGTCTTTCTAAAGATACAGACTTAATTCTAAAGTGTATATAGGGCTTCCCCTGGTGGTCCAGTGGGTAAGGACACCGCCTTGCAGTGCAAGCGCCGCCGGTTCGGTCCCTGGCCTGGGAAGATCCCACGTGCCGCGGAGCGGCTGGACTGATGTGTCCACTCACCGAGCTGGAGCTCTGGATAGCATGCGCCCAGAGCCGCGCTCTGCGACAACAGACGCCACCGTGATGGGAGGCCCACAGGAGCCAAAGAACAAAGACAGATGAAAATAGAGAAATGAATGACCAATAGAAGTGGCCCGCCCGCTCCCCTCCCTCCCCAACCCGACCCCCACCCAAAAATAAATAAATCTTTTAAAGTATATATATACTTTCGACAGGTATACACAATAATTCACACTTGTGAATAGTTGTATAGACAAACATTTATACATCTTTGGTTTAGTACAAGAACCTAATAAACAACATTTCTGAGACGGGAAAAAGATTTTTAGGAAAATCAAAATCCAAACTTTTAACATTAGTTTTGATACTCACGGTACTATTTTTTCTTCCCTATAAATTTTTAGATTTTTATTGGCATATAATTGATTTACAATATTGTGTCAGTTCCAGGTGTGCCCTATAAATCCAATAAATAGTAATCAGAAATTTTCCAGATGCTCAAAAGGTTCTCTTAAGGAAATTTTCAGTAATCCGTTAGCTCATTAACCAAAAACTTACAATAAAACCACTAGTATTTTTACAATTGTAATTGTACAACATTATACTATTTTAAGATTGATTTCAGATACCAAAGGAGGTAGAATACTTATAGGTAGAATACCTACATGCTACAGTTATGTTAAAAAAAATTTAAGTCTTTATCTTTCAGAGACATATAGTTGAAAGAGACACATGCATGGCATGAAATTCACTTTGAAACAAAGTAAATTCCAAGTAGGGAGACAAAGCTGATAGCAACACAGCTCAAACAAGACTGATCATGTGCTAAAACTGTTGTTGAAGCTGGCTGATGGACACATAGGGCTTCATTATAGCACTTATTCTTCCTAAATGTGCTTGGTTTTATTTTCCATAATAAAAATGTTACTGTTGTTTATAGTAAAGAAAATCAATTTCTCAGTGACTAATTCATGTTCTAGATTCCTGGCCCACAACAAAAGCTAATGCAGAAGAAGAAATTATAATGAACAATGGAGGAAAAGTATATATTTTGAAACAATAAAAAGGATTTCATAAAATGTTATTCCAGTGTCATAATTTACAAGCTAAATTATCTTTACCACTGAGCCAGCAGGGAAACCCAAGGTACACAACAGGTAAATGTTAACTAGCTGGTATACTAAATTAGCTTTCTTTTTTTAAAATTTGGCCTCTTTTTTATTGGTTTTTCGTTTATTTATTTTCATCCATCATTTATTCTTTGTTTTTTTTTAAAGATTTATTTATTTATTTATTTTGGGCGGGGGTCGGGTTGGGGAGGGAGGGAAGTGGGCGGGCCACTTCTATTGGTCTTTCATTTCTCTATTTTCATCCGTCTTTGTTCTTCGGCTCCTGTGGGCCTCCCATCGCGGTGGCATCTGTTGTCGCAGAGCGCCAGCTCTGGGTGCATGCGCTCCAGAGCTCCTCCTCGGCAATTGGACACATCCGTCCAGCCGCTCCGCGGCACGTGGGATCTTCCCAGGCCAGGGAACGAATCCGCGCCCTTTGCACTGCAAGGCGGTGTCCTTACCCACTGGACCACCAGGGGAAGCCCTATTTTCATCCATCATTTATTCTTTTGGCCTGTGTGGGCCTCCTATCACAGTGGCCTCTCTCCTTGTAGAGCTTTGGCTCTGGGCACATGCGTTCCAGGGCGCTGGCTCTTAATTGGACACAACGGTCTGCTCCACGGCATGTGGGACCTTCCCAGACCAGGGATCAAAGGCGCCCCTCACACTGCAAGGCAGACTCTTTACCCACTGGACCACCAAGGAAGCCCTTAATTAGCTTATTTTTAAAAAATAACATTTATTTATTTTTTAGCTGTGCTGGGTCTTCATTGCTGCACAGACTTTTTTCTCTAGCGGTGGGAACTGGGGCTACTCTCTAGTCAGAATGCAATGTTTTCTCATTTAGATGGCTTCTCTTATTGCAGAGCACAGACTCTAGGGTGCATGGGCCTCAGTAGTTGCAGCATCAGGGCTCGGTAGCTGAGGTTCCCAGGCTCTAAAGCACAGGCTCAAATAGTTGAGGTGCGAACAGGCGTAGCTGCCTGGCAGCATGCGGCAGGACCGAGCAAATGCGAATAATTTACAGCTGTAAAAAAAAACTAAAGTATATATTTTGAAACAATAAAAAGGATTTCATAAAATGTTATTCCAGTGTCATAATTTACAAGCTAAATTATCTTTACCACTGAGCCAGCAGGGAAACCCAAGGTACACAACAGGTAAATGTTAACTAGCTGGTATACTAAATTAGCTTTCTTTTTTTAAAATTTGGCCTCTTTTTTATTGGTTTTTCGTTTATTTATTTTCATCCATCATTTATTCTTTGTTTTTTTTTAAAGATTTATTTATTTATTTATTTTGGGCGGGGGTCGGGTTGGGGAGGGAGGGAAGTGGGCGGGCCACTTCTATTGGTCTTTCATTTCTCTATTTTCATCCGTCTTTGTTCTTCGGCTCCTGTGGGCCTCCCATCGCGGTGGCATCTGTTGTCGCAGAGCGCCAGCTCTGGGTGCATGCGCTCCAGAGCTCCTCCTCGGCAATTGGACACATCCGTCCAGCCGCTCCGCGGCACGTGGGATCTTCCCAGGCCAGGGACCGAATCCGCGCCCTTTGCACTGCAAGGCGGTGTCCTTACCCACTGGACCACCAGGGGAAGCCCTATTTTCATCCATCATTTATTCTTTTGGCCTGTGTGGGCCTCCTATCACAGTGGCCTCTCTCCTTGTAGAGCTTTGGCTCTGGGCACATGCGTTCCAGGGCGCTGGCTCTTAATTGGACACAACGGTCTGCTCCACGGCATGTGGGACCTTCCCAGACCAGGGATCAAAGGCGCCCCTCACACTGCAAGGCAGACTCTTTACCCACTGGACCACCAAGGAAGCCCTTAATTAGCTTATTTTTAAAAAATAACATTTATTTATTTTTTAGCTGTGCTGGGTCTTCATTGCTGCACAGACTTTTTTCTCTAGCGGTGGGAACTGGGGCTACTCTCTAGTCAGAATGCAATGTTTTCTCATTTAGATGGCTTCTCTTATTGCAGAGCACAGACTCTAGGGTGCATGGGCCTCAGTAGTTGCAGCATCAGGGCTCGGTAGCTGAGGTTCCCAGGCTCTAAAGCACAGGCTCAAATAGTTGAGGTGCGAACAGGCGTAGCTGCCTGGCAGCATGCGGCATCTTTCCAGACCAGGGATTGAACCTGTGTCTCCTGCATTGGCAAGCAGGCTCTTTACCACTGAGTTACCTAGGTAAGCCCTAGATCAGCTTTTAACACCAAGTTTGGAACCACATTGCCTACTATATTAAAATAAGGGAAGTTAGGACCAGATTGTGTCCCAACTCGTTCTTGTTAAAAATAAAAAAGTAATACAAAGATATTAACTACCAGCAAAAGACCATCTCTTTGTTTTTTATATTGCCACTGTTCTACTTAAATCCTATCCTCCCAAATGGTTCACACTTTTATTTTGTCACTGTCCACTAAATCTTATGTAGCTTGAGCCAAATCAAGCTGACTTCAATAATTTAACATCTTTTTTAAAAAAGGATACTACCAGCTGTTTTATCAGATCATTCCAGTTTGCAGTTTGCTCAATATGAAAAACGTTTTAAAATGTTAAGCTGTCTAATTAACCTCTAATTATAGGGGTTCCAGAAGAAGAAAAAAAGAAAGGCTATGAGAAAAATTTTGAAGAGATTATAGTTGAAAATTTCCCCAACATGGGAAAAGAAATAGTCAAGTCCAAGAAGCACAAAGAGTACCATACAGAATCAATCCAAGAAGAAACACACCAAGACACATATTAATGAAGTTAACACAAATTAAACACAAAGATAGAATTCTCAAAGCAGCAAGGGAAAAGCAACTAGTGACATACAAGGGAAAGCCCATCCGTTTAACAGCTGATCTTTCAACAGAAACTCTGCAGGCCAGAAGGGAATGGCAGGACACATTTAAACGGCTGAAAGAGAATAATCTGCAACCAAGAATCCTCTACCCTGCAAGGATCTCATTCAAAATTGATGGAGAAATCAAAAGCTTTACAAACAAGCAAAAATTAAAAGAATTTAGTCACACCAAACCAGCCTTACAACAAGTGTTAAAGGGACTTATATAGAAAACAAGTATAAAAGGAGAAGATCCACAAAACAAACCCATCATAACATCTAAGAAGATGACAATAGGATCATTTGTATCAATAATTACTTTGAATGTCAATGGGCTAAATGCCCCAACCAAAAGACACAGAGTGGCTGAATGGACTAGCTAGGTTCCCTTTGGGGGCAAATAGTTGAGGTGCGAACAGGCGTAGCTGCCTGGCAGCATGCGGCATCTTTCCAGACCAGGGATTGAACCTGTGTCTCCTGCATTGGCAAGCAGGCTCTTTACCACTGAGTTACCTAGGTAAGCCCTAGATCAGCTTTTAACACCAAGTTTGGAACCACATTGCCTACTATATTAAAATAAGGGAAGTTAGGACCAGATTGTGTCCCAACTCGTTCTTGTTAAAAATAAAAAAGTAATACAAAGATATTAACTACCAGCAAAAGACCATCTCTTTGTTTTTTATATTGCCACTGTTCTACTTAAATCCTATCCTCCCAAATGGTTCACACTTTTATTTTGTCACTGTCCACTAAATCTTATGTAGCTTGAGCCAAATCAAGCTGACTTCAATAATTTAACATCTTTTTAAAAGAGGATACTACCAGCTGTTTTATCAGATCATTCCAGTTTGCAGTTTGCTCAATATGAAAAACGTTTTAAAATGTTAAGCTGTCTAATTAACCTCTAATTATAGGGGTTCCAGAAGAAGAAGAAAAAAAGAAAGGCTATGAGAAAAATTTTGAAGAGATTATAGTTGAAAATTTCCCCAACATGGGAAAAGAAATAGTCAAGTCCAAGAAGCACAAAGAGTACCATACAGAATCAATCCAAGAAGAAACACACCAAGACACATATTAATGAAGTTAACACAAATTAAACACAAAGATAGAATTCTCAAAGCAGCAAGGGAAAAGCAACTAGTGACATACAAGGGAAAGCCCATCCGTTTAACAGCTGATCTTTCAACAGAAACTCTGCAGGCCAGAAGGGAATGGCAGGACACATTTAAACGGCTGAAAGAGAATAATCTGCAACCAAGAATCCTCTACCCTGCAAGGATCTCATTCAAAATTGATGGAGAAATCAAAAGCTTTACAAACAAGCAAAAATTAAAAGAATTTAGTCACACCAAACCAGCCTTACAACAAGTGTTAAAGGGACTTATATAGAAAACAAGTATAAAAGGAGAAGATCCACAAAACAAACCCATCATAACATCTAAGAAGATGACAATAGGATCATTTGTATCAATAATTACTTTGAATGTCAATGGGCTAAATGCCCCAACCAAAAGACACAGAGTGGCTGAATGGATCCAAAAACACGACCCATACATATGCTGCCTCCAGGAAACTCATTTCAGACCTAGAGACACTTATAGACTGAAAGTGAGAGGCTGGAAAAAGATATTCCATGCAAATGGAAATCAAAAGAAAGCTGGAGTAGCAATCCTCATATCAGACAAAATAGATTTTAAAGTAAAGAAGATTCTAAGATACAAGGCAGGTCACTACATCATGATTAAGGGATCCATCCAAGAAGAAGACATAACAATCATAAATATCTATGCTCCCAACGCAGGAGCACCCCAATACATAAGACAAACACTTTCAGACATAAAAGAAGACACTGACAGTAACACAATCATAGTAGGAGACTTTAACACTCCTCTCACACCAATGGACAGATCATCCAAACAGAAAATTAATAAAGAAACACGAGCCTTAAATGCCACACTAGAAGAAATGGACCTCATTGATATCTTTAGGACTTTCCATCCAAAAGCAGAAGAATACACTTTCTTCTCAAGTGCTCACGGAACATTCTCCAGGATAGACCACATCTTGGGTCACAAATCAATCCTCAGTCAATTCAAGAAAACTGAAATTCTATCAACCATCTTCTCGGACCACAATGCAGTGAGACTAGAGATCAACTACAGGAAAAAAACTGCTAAAAACACAAACACATGGAGATTAAACAACACATACCTAAAAAACCAACTGATCATTGAGGAAATCAAAGGATAAATTAAAAAATTCCTAGAAGAAAATGACAATGAACACACGACAGTGCAAAACCTATGGGATACTGCAAAAGCAGTTCTAAGAGGGAAGTTTATAGCAATTCAATCCCACCTCAAGAAACTAGGAAAAACTCAAACAGACGACCTTACCTTACGCTTAAAACAATTGGAGAAAGAAGAACAAAAACACCCCAAAGCCAGCAGAAGAAGGGAAATCATAAAGATCAGAGCAGAAATAGATGAAAAAGAAACAAAAGAAACAATAGTAAAGATAAATAAAACAAAAAGCTGGTTCTTCGAAAAAGTCAATAAAATCGACACACCACTGGCCGGACTCATCAAGAAAAAGAGAAGAACCAGATCACCAAAATCAAAAATGAAAAAGGAGAGATTACAACAGATAATGCAGAAATCCAAAGGATTATAAGAGACTATTATGAGCAACTCTATGGCAACAAACTGGACAACCTGGAAGAAATGGACAGTTTCTTAGAGAAGATTCATCTCCCAAGACTCAACCAGGAAGAAATAGAAACTATGAACAAGCCAATCACAAGCTCAGAAATCGACCTCGTGATCAAAAATCTACCCAAAAATAAAAGCCCAGGGCCAGATGGCTTCACAAGTGAATTCTACCAAACATTTAAAGAAGAGCTAATGCCTGTCCTTCTAAAACTCTTCCAAAAAATTGCCCAGGAAGGAACACTTCCGAACACATTCTACGAGGCCACCATCACCCTGATACCAAAGCCAGGCAAAGACATCACAAAAAAAGAAAATTATAGGTCAATTTCACTGATGAATCTAGATGCCAATATCCTCAACAAAATCCTAGCAAACAATTCAGCAACACATCAAAAAGCTCATTCATCACGATCAAGTTGGGTTCATCCCAGGCATGCAAGGATTCTTCAACATCCACAAATCAATCAGTGTGATACACCATATCAACAAATTGAAAGACAAAAATCACATGATCATCTCAATAGATGCAGAAAAAGCCTTTGACAAAGTACAGCATCCAATATGATAAAAACTCTTCAAAAAATGGGCATAGAAGGAACTTATCTTAACATAGTGAAAGCCATCTATGAGAAGCCCACAGCGAACATTGTCCTCAACGGTGAAAAACTGAAAGCATTCCCTCTAAGATCAGGAACAAGACAAGGGTGTCCACTTTCACCACTCTTATTCAACATAGTCCTGGAAGTTCTAGCAACAGCAATAAGAGAAGAGAAAGAAATCAAAGGAATCCAGTTTGGAAAAGAAGTTAAACTCTATTTGCAGACGACATGATATTATACACAGAAAATCCCAAAGACACTATTACAAAACTACTAGAGTTAATCAGCGAATTCAGCAAAGTCGCAGGATACAAAATTAATATACAGAAATCACTGGCATTCCTATACACAAACAATGAAAAATCAGAAAATGAAATCAAAGAGGCAATCCCCTTCACCGTTGCAACCAAAAGAATCAAATACCTAGGAATAAACCTACCCAAAGAAACAAAAGAACTGTACACAGAAAATTACAAGACACTCATGAGAGACATTAAAGAAGACTTAAACAGATGTAGAAATATTCCATGTTCCTGGGTCGGGAGAATCAATATTGTGAAAATGACCATACTACCAAATGTCATCTATAGATTCAATGCGATCCCTATCAAACTTCCAATAACACTCTTCACAGAACTAGACCAACGAATAACACAGTTCATATGGAAACACAAAAGACCTCGAATAGCCAAAGCAATCCTCAGGAAGAAGAATGGAGCTGGGGGGATCAGCCTCCCCAACTTCAGACTCTACTACAAAGCAACAGTCATCAAGACAGTATGGTACTGGCACAAAAACAGAAATATCGACCAATGGAACAAGATCGAGAACCCAGAGATAAAGCCACGCACCTATGGGTACCTTATTTTTGACAAAGGAGGCGAACATATAAAATGGGACAAAGACAGCCTCTTCAACAAATGCTGCTGGGAAAATTGGACAGCTACATGCAGGAAAATGAAGTTGGAACATTCCCTGACACCATACACAAAGATCAACTCAAAATGGATTAAAGACTTAAATGTAAGGCCAGAAACCATCAAACTCTTAGAGGAGAATATAGGCAAAACCCTCAAGGACATACATCAAAGCAAGATCTTCTCTGACCCACCTACTAGAATAGCGGAACTCAAAAGAAAAATGAACATGTGGGACCTAATGAAACTTCAAAGCTTTTGTACAGCTAAAGAAATTACAAAAAAGCTGAACAGACAGCCCACAGAGTGGGAGAAAATCATAGCAAATGAAACAACAAAGAATTAATCTCCAAAATCTACAAGCAACTCAGACAACTCAGCGAATTCAGCAAAGTCGCAGGATACAAAATTAATATACAGAAATCACTGGCATTCCTATACACAAACAATGAAAAATCAGAAAATGAAATCAAAGAGGCAATCCCCTTCACCGTTGCAACCAAAAGAATCAAATACCTAGGAATAAACCTACCCAAAGAAACAAAAGAACTGTACACAGAAAATTACAAGACACTCATGAGAGACATTAAAGAAGACTTAAACAGATGTAGAAATATTCCATGTTCCTGGGTCGGGAGAATCAATATTGTGAAAATGACCATACTACCAAATGTCATCTATAGATTCAATGCGATCCCTATCAAACTTCCAATAACACTCTTCACAGAACTAGACCAACGAATAACACAGTTCATATGGAAACACAAAAGACCTCGAATAGCCAAAGCAATCCTCAGGAAGAAGAATGGAGCTGGGGGGATCAGCCTCCCCAACTTCAGACTCTACTACAAAGCAACAGTCATCAAGACAGTATGGTACTGGCACAAAAACAGAAATATCGACCAATGGAACAAGATCGAGAACCCAGAGATAAAGCCACGCACCTATGGGTACCTTATTTTTGACAAAGGAGGCGAACATATAAAATGGGACAAAGACAGCCTCTTCAACAAATGCTGCTGGGAAAATTGGACAGCTACATGCAGGAAAATGAAGTTGGAACATTCCCTGACACCATACACAAAGATCAACTCAAAATGGATTAAAGACTTAAATGTAAGGCCAGAAACCATCAAACTCTTAGAGGAGAATATAGGCAAAACCCTCAAGGACATACATCAAAGCAAGATCTTCTCTGACCCACCTACTAGAATAGCGGAACTCAAAAGAAAAATGAACATGTGGGACCTAATGAAACTTCAAAGCTTTTGTACAGCTAAAGAAATTACAAAAAAGCTGAACAGACAGCCCACAGAGTGGGAGAAAATCATAGCAAATGAAACAACAAAGAATTAATCTCCAAAATCTACAAGCAACTCAGACAACTCAGCACTGGAAAAACCAACAACCCAATCAAAAAATGGGAAAAGGACCTAAACAGACACCTCTCCAATGATGACATACAGATGGCCCAAAAACACATGAAACGATGCTCAACTTCGCTAATAATTAGAGAAATGCAAATCAAAACTACAATGAGATATCACCTCACACCCGTCAGAATGGCCATCATCCACAAATCGACAGACAATAAATGCTGGAGAGGCTGCGGAGAAAAGGGAACACTCCTGCATTGCTGGTGGGAGTGTAAATTGATACAGCCTCTATGGAAGACAGTCTGGAGATTCCTCATAAAACTAAAAATAGAAGCACCATATGACCTAGCAATCCCACTCTTAGGCTTATACCCTGACGAAATCAAAACTGAAAGAAGCACCTGTACCCCAATGTTCATTGCAGCTCTCTATACAATAGCTAGAACATGGAAGGAACCTAGGTGCCCATCGACAAACGAATGGATCCAAAAGCTCTGGTACATATATACAATGGAATACTACACAGCTGTTAAAGAGAAATGCAGAAGAATCAGCCCTAATGAGGTGGCTGGATCTAGAATGTATCATAAAAAGTGAAGTCAGTCAGAAAGAGAAGGACAAATACAGTATATTAACACATATATATGGAATCTAGTAGGATGGTGATGATGGCACATGCAGTGAAGCGACAGAAAGACAGACACGGACAGTGGACATATGGACATTGTGGGGAAGGAGCAGTGGGTGAGAGGCGTAAAGGAAGTAGCATGAAGGCCTGTACTACCATAAGTGAAGAAAATAGCTCTAGTCATTGCTCTGTGAGAAAAGGGGATCCTTCAGGGGTGCTGTGTGATGGTCGGGAGGGGAGGGAAGGGGGGGATATACATATGACTAATCTGAGAACATACATATCTGTAAACAACAAAACTGTAAAAGTTAAAAGTAAAATAAAGGTTTAAAAAAGAAAAATGTTAAGCTGTCTAATTTAAGCAGATCCAAGCGGAAGTATTGTAGCTAATCCATATTTTTGTGTTTACCATACTTCACTAGGTCAGACAAATCTGGTTCCAAGTTATTTAAATAGGATCAGTGGTCACATAGTAATAAGAATGATGGCATTTAAGTCATATGAAGACTTCATTATTTTATGCTTAGTTATATCCTACAGACCTTGCAACATAGGATAAGTTACATGGTCAGGATCCCTAAAGAACCTGTGAACTTATGGAGGCAATAAACTCTGAGACATTAAATCAAAAGTCAAAGTAGAATATATCCCAGCATTAAATATATTCCTTATTAAATCAGTATCTACTGAAGGCTTATTATGTGGCAGATACATTGAGAAGGAGGGGCGGGGAAGAGGGAAGGACTAAGCTCCACTTGGATTGTCAAGGAACATCCAAGGGTTAATGGACAAGAACCAGCAATAAACAAGAATAAAGAGACATTTACTATCAAGGACTGACAAGCGCTGTGAAGAAACTTAAAGCAACACAGTCATAAAGCAGAGTACGGATGGGACCGGGGCACTAAGGAGAGGTCTTTCTAACAAGGTGACATTCTGAACTGAATGAAGTGAGGGAGACAGATTATCAGAAGAAAGAGCTGTCCTAGTACAGGAAACAGCCCAAAGATCCGAGATAAGAGTGTTCCTGTTGCTGTTCAACGAACCATGGGAAAACGGTTCTTTCAGAGATAAAAAGAGAGTGCAAAGGAGAATCTGTGGTCATGATTCTAGGAAAAAATTAAAGAAAAATGTGTGGACATACTAAACTAAGTCCACACCGTCCCATTTACCTTTCACATTATATAGTAGATCTACACATTTTCGAACACATGCTTACTACTAACCAAAAAAAAAAAAAGGAAAAAATAAGTAAAAATACAACCCTGATTGCAGAAAGGCCTAGGCTGAAAAAGGCCTAGCTAAACTGGCCCAAGTGAAAATTCAGAACCTGTGTCAATAATATCCTGATAACAAGTCATCTAGCATATTCCTAAAATTTAAAACAGCAGTAGCAACAACAAAGGATAAACATTGAACAAAGAAGTAAGATTTTTTTGTATGCAAGTTTTTAGCAAAAGAATAGACAGTATGTTTTTAAACAAAACTTGTAGTCTCATCTGAGTCAGTGGGGTAGAAAAACCTCTTACTGAAGTACTGTTTCTCAGTGTAAAATACTTCTTTCCAAAAGACTACTGAAATCACTGTTTCAATTAGACTGTGCCTACACTGCCCTCCTCAATCATCCATTCTTCGCAACTCTGTTTCCTCATATTACTTACCAAAATACTAGAAAATTTACAAAGCAATAGGATAAATGGATCCCAAAAGCTTCCTTGAGACATTAAATCAAAGTCAAAGTAGAATATATCCCAGCATTAAATATATTCCTTATTAAATCAGTATCTACTGAAGGCTTATTATGTGGCAGATACATTGAGAAGGAGGGGCGGGGAAGAGGGAAGGACTAAGCTCCACTTGGATTGTCAAGGAACATCCAAGGGTTAATGGACAAGAACCAGCAATAAACAAGAATAAAGAGACATTTACTATCAAGGACTGACAAGCGCTGTGAAGAAACTTAAAGCAACACAGTCATAAAGCAGAGTACGGATGGGACCGGGGCACTAAGGAGAGGTCTTTCTAACAAGGTGACATTCTGAACTGAATGAAGTGAGGGAGACAGATTATCAGAAGAAAGAGCTGTCCTAGTACAGGAAACAGCCCAAAGATCCGAGATAAGAGTGTTCCTGTTGCTGTTCAACGAACCATGGGAAAACGGTTCTTTCAGAGATAAAAAGAGAGTGCAAAGGAGAATCTGTGGTCATGATTCTAGGAAAAAATTAAAGAAAAATGTGTGGACATACTAAACTAAGTCCACACCGTCCCATTTACCTTTCACATTATATAGTAGATCTACACATTTTCGAACACATGCTTACTACTAACCAAAAAAAAAAAAAGGAAAAAATAAGTAAAAATACAACCCTGATTGCAGAAAGGCCTAGGCTGAAAAAGGCCTAGCTAAACTGGCCCAAGTGAAAATTCAGAACCTGTGTCAATAATATCCTGATAACAAGTCATCTAGCATATTCCTAAAATTTAAAACAGCAGTAGCAACAACAAAGGATAAACATTGAACAAAGAAGTAAGATTTTTTTGTATGCAAGTTTTTAGCAAAAGAATAGACAGTATGTTTTTAAACAAAACTTGTAGTCTCATCTGAGTCAGTGGGGTAGAAAAACCTCTTACTGAAGTACTGTTTCTCAGTGTAAAATACTTCTTTCCAAAAGACTACTGAAATCACTGTTTCAATTAGACTGTGCCTACACTGCCCTCCTCAATCATCCATTCTTCGCAACTCTGTTTCCTCATATTACTTACCAAAATACTAGAAAATTTACAAAGTTTATTACTTATTATCTGTCTCACTCCACACACCCAGTTTAAAAGCCATCAGGGCAGGGATCTTGGTTTTGTTCACGAATGTATTTCAAGCTCCAAAAGTGGTGTCACATGTATGAGAGGTGGCTCAGTAAACATCTCTAAAATTCTCGTATCTTGTGGGAGCCATTTCAATCAGCATAAGCCCACGTTCCCAAGTATTCTCCAAGAAAGTATAGTCAACATATGCTCTGGGAAAAGAATTCTAAGTTTTAAAGTAAAGAGAAAGTATAACCTTCCAGCACAAATGTCAATGCCCAAGACCCAACATCTCTGCCCCCTTGACATCCCTCTTAAGTCTCCCAACCTGGAGGGCTGGGATGGGGGGGATATTCATACGACTAATCTGGGATCATACTTATCTGTAGATAACAAAACTCTGTAAAAGTGAAACGTAAAAAAAAAAAAAAAGTCTCCCATCACTAATGCCTTCAACTTTTTTTCATCTGCCGATTTTATTTCATTACAAACCCTCACAGTCAGAAAGTTCTCCCAGAGACTAACAAGACAGTCTCTGCAGTCACACTTCATGGACTCAATTCCTGCCTCTGCTGCTGCCTAGGAGTGGCCTTGAATAAGCTGACAGCTCTCCGCTTTCATTTCCTTGTCTGTGAATGGGCTAACAACATGATTCATCTCCCAGAGTTGTGAGAATTAACTGAGAGAATGCATGTACTATCAGACCAGTGGCTGACACATGGCAGGCACTCAGGACCTGCTAGTTCTCGCCGACAGCTGAGGCTCAGGTCTCAGTCTTCTGCCCAGAAGCCTTCACCTCTGATGCTCCACTGCTGTCTCTACACATGTGTCTATTCAGATCCCTAAATTGCCCTTTCTGGTCTTGTCAGCTGAGGTCAAATACTTTAAAAGAATATATGTGTTAGAAAAGAAACCTGGGTGGGGCTCCTGAGATTTTGTGGGAAGGCAACACCTTTATGAAGACCTGACTTTTAAATGGAAATAAGAAAGGGAAGAAGAGGGTGATAAGACAACTGCGTGAACATCTCTTAAGAACTAGTTAGAGGGGCTTCCCCTGGTGGTCCAGTGGATATGGACACCGCCTTGCAGTGCAAGGGGCGCCGGTTCGATCCATGGCCTAGGAAGATCCCACGTGCCGCAGAGCAGCTGGACCCATGTGTCCAATCACCGAGCCGGAGCTCTGGAGCGCATGTGCCCAGAGCCAGCGCTCTGCAGCAACAGACGCCATCGCGATGGGAGGCCCACAGGAGCCAAAGAACAAAGACGGATGAAAACAGAGAAATTAAAGTCCAATAGAAGTGGCCCGCCGGCTCCCCTCCCTCCCCAACCCGACCCCCGCCCTAAAATAAATAAATAAATAAATCTTAAAAAAAAAAAAAAAGAAAAGAACTAGTTAGAAATGCAAATTCCTGGGCTCCGCCTCACACATATTGATTCAGAAACTCTGGGGTGAGATGGAGCAACTTGTGTTTCAACAACCCTGCCCGGTGATTCTGAAAGACTCTTAAATTTGACAACCACTGACCTAAGGTTAGACTGAGTTAGAAAAGGGAATTACCAGACTTGTTTTGGCTTCAGGACACTTACATGTGCTCCTTCCTCACATCTTAGTGAGGAAATGCTACTTCTTCAAGCATTCTGTACTTGACTGACGTAATCTTATTAAAACCCTTTTTTGGGCTAATATCATCATTCATCATGCTTCTTAAAAATCTGAATTTCAGAGTTCCCTACTGAGCTGTAGAGATTAAACTCCACTGCGTGTCATTAAAAGCCCTCTAAAAGCTAGTACTCGTACACTGTGGAAGAGTATTACTTTGGTGACCGCCCCAGTGAAATACAACTTGGTACAGTCTCCCTCCCGTATCTCCGCACTGGGCCCAGGGCTGCTCTGACCAGCAGACCGACACAAGGGGCACTGTGCCACTTCCAGGACCAGCCCCTGACCAGTCCAGCAGATCCCACTCCTCTTGCTCTGGAACACCTGCTCTCAGAAGCACCTTCTTTCTACTCATACCTTATGTCATTTACTCAACGCTAACAGTAATTCAGATTGGTCTGTATGCAGTACCCCTGAAAAAAATGCTTCCTTAATCCTCCTGAATTCAATATAACTTTCCCTTTGAACTCTCACAAACATTTTCATACCTCTTTAAAAAAAAAAAAACAAGTATTCTGCCTAGTACTATAGGTATTTCTTCTATTCACTGAATGTTTTATGTGTACTGACAACGTGCCAGACATTGTTCTAAGTGCTGACAATAATTTCACATCCTATGCACTATTCTGTATGCTAGACACCATTCTAAACACGTTTCTGTGTTCTCACTTAATCTTCAAAAAAAAAAAAAGTTTCCTCTTTCCACGCAGGGAACTTCAGGCACAGAGCAATTAAGAGACTTGTTTAAGATCATACTCCAAGTGGTGCAGTCAAAATACCACCCCTGCCCCAAATTTTGATCTAAGAGCTATGTTATCAACCACTTCTCTAAACGGCCTTCAACAGATGTGAACAAGACAGCTTCCTGTTCTCATGCAACATGCATTCTACTAGCAAGGATTACCTATACATCTATAAAATGACTTCAGAGAGTAATAATGCTATGAAGAAAACACACCTCTGTGACATAATACACTGATGAGAAGTCACTCTACACAGGGTAGTCAGACAAGGCCTTTCTAAGGAGGTAACATCTGAGTGAACGCCTACATGTCCAGAAGCAGCAGCGAAGACCTGTAACAGAACTCCAGATGAAAAGAACCACTAGTGTGAAATTCCTAGAACACAAACAATCTCAGTATGTTTCAGGAACAGAAATAAAGCCCATGTGGCCGAAGGATGCTGGCTGCAGTGAAATGATTAGGTTGGAGAATTAGCCAAGGACCTCAGAGGCCATAATATGGACTTCATATTTTCCTCTGATTAACACTAGGAGGCTCTAAGCAGGATAATGACACTACCTGACTTATATTTTGAAATGTTACCTTTGGCTATTGCAAGTTTAATAAACTCTATTATAGAAAGGCTAAAGTAGAAACAAGGAGGCAATTGCAACTGGCCAAGTAGGAATATATATATATAGAGAGAGAGAGAGAGAAAGAGAGAGAGAGAAATGAAACCAACAAGATTTACAGAGGGAGTGAATATGAAAGAAATGAGTCACAGATGGCTCCAAACTCTTAGGCATGAGCTACAAACAAACAAAATGGTAGCGTTATTTACAGAGGTGGAGAGGATTAAAGGAGGCCCTGGTTGGAGGGTTAGAGCAATTATGTTTTGGATATATGATGTTTGAAATAGCTATTCAAACCAAAATGGAGATGACAGGGAGATAGCTAGACATGAATCTAGAGAGACAGATTTGGAAATCATTTAATATATATGGCAACTTCATCTAGGGAGAGCAGAAAGAGGAGGATGGTGCTCCAAGCTTCGGGTATTTCAGTGTTTAGAAGCCAAGCAGAGAGGCAGAAGTCTATCATCCTTCCACCTTCTCAATTACAAGTTTCGTTTTTTCTGGGGGGGGGAGTTTGGTGAGGCAGGGGGGAAGGCGGGCCTCTTCTATCGGTCTTTCATTTATCTATTTTCATCCATCTTTGTTCTTCTGGCCCGTGTGGGCCTCCCATCGCAGTGGCCTCTGTTGTCACAGAGCACCGGCTCTGGACACATGCGCTCCAGAGCTCCGGCTCGGTAACTGGACACATCGGTCCAGCCGCTCCGCGGCCCGTGGGATCTTCCCAGGCCAGGGATCGAACCGGCGCCCCTGGCACTGCAAGGCAGTGTTCTTACCCACTGGATCACCAAGGAAGCCCAAGTCTGTTTTTTAATTGAAGTATAGTTGATATACAATGTAAGTTACAGGTGTACAACATAGTGATTCACAATATTTAAAGGTTAGTACTCCACTTATTGGATCACAAGCTCTTTGAGAGGCAGAACAGTGCCTCATTTTTGCGGTACCCTGTACAACTTAAGAGATAGAAACTCAGAGACACTCAGTACATTTTAAGGTGTTGAATGAATGTTTGACATTGGATTTTTCAAGCTTTCACTGCAGAAATATACTTGATAAAGGCAAAAGTGCCTCACATAGAGTGGGCATGCAAATATTTGCTTAAGGAATGAAAGAAAAATCCAAGACTGTGTTTTGCCATACACATGTTAGTGCTCACATTGTTCCAGAGAGCATAACCAGGAAAGGCAGAAAGCAAGCAGAAGCCTACACCTCCACACTTCCAACCAATGACAATCACAAATGCCATAAACCCTTTGTCCTGGTCCTGTCAACAGAGCAGACAGGGACAGTAGGGAATGACACTAGCCAACAGCAAGGAAAAATGAAAGGGTTTGGAGGCCCTGGTTGGAGGGGTAGAGCAATTATGATTTGGATATATGATGTTTGAAATAGCTATTCAAACCAAAATGGAGATGACAGGGAGATAGCTAGACATGAATCTAGAGAGACAGATTTGGAAATCATTTAATATATATGGCAACTTCATCTAGGGAGAGCAGAAAGAGGAGGATGGTGCTCCAAGCTTCGGGTATTTCAGTGTTTAGAAGCCAAGCAGAGAGGCAGAAGTCTATCATCCTTCCACCTTCTCAATTACAAGTTTCGTTTTTTCTGGGGGGGGGAGTTTGGTGAGGCAGGGGGGAAGGCGGGCCTCTTCTATCGGTCTTTCATTTATCTATTTTCATCCATCTTTGTTCTTCTGGCCCGTGTGGGCCTCCCATCGCAGTGGCCTCTGTTGTCACAGAGCACCGGCTCTGGACACATGCGCTCCAGAGCTCCGGCTCGGTAACTGGACACATCGGTCCAGCCGCTCCGCGGCACGTGGGATCTTCCCAGGCCAGGGATCGAACCGGCGCCCCTGGCACTGCAAGGCAGTGTTCTTACCCACTGGATCACCAAGGAAGCCCAAGTCTGTTTTTTAATTGAAGTATAGTTGATATACAATGTAAGTTACAGGTGTACAACATAGTGATTCACAATATTTAAAGGTTAGTACTCCACTTATTGGATCACAAGCTCTTTGAGAGGCAGAACAGTGCCTCATTTTTGCGGTACCCTGTACAACTTAAGAGATAGAAACTCAGAGACACTCAGTACATTTTAAGGTGTTGAATGAATGTTTGACATTGGATTTTTCAAGCTTTCACTGCAGAAATATACTTGATAAAGGCAAAAGTGCCTCACATAGAGTGGGCATGCAAATATTTGCTTAAGGAATGAAAGAAAAATCCAAGACTGTGTTTTGCCATACACATGTTAGTGCTCACATTGTTCCAGAGAGCATAACCAGGAAAGGCAGAAAGCAAGCAGAAGCCTACACCTCCACACTTCCAACCAATGACAATCACAAATGCCATAAACCCTTTGTCCTGGTCCTGTCAACAGAGCAGACAGGGACAGTAGGGAATGACACTAGCCAACAGCAAGGAAAAAATGGCTTCCAAGTCCCAAGCTAAAACAGAGTTCTGGCTTTCGTATTGTAAATATGTATTACTATCAAGCAATAATCATATGCCAGGCACTAGAGTAAGCACCATCTTCCCTGGTGGCTCAGCAGTAAAGCATCCACCTGCAGTGCAGGAGACACAGATTCCCTAGGTCCGGAAGATTCTCTGGAGAAGAGAATGGCAATCCACTCCTGTATTTTTGAGTGGGAAATCCCAAGGACAGAGGTCCCTGGTGGACTACAGTCCATGGGATTGCAAAGAGTCAGACACAACTTAGTAACTAAACAACAATGAAAGAATAAGTACTAGGTATACAGCAGTAGGCAAAACAGTGTCCCTCAAAGAACTTCCATTCTAAAGAGGAAGGCATTTATTACCTAAATAGCATGTGTCTGTGTGAGTCACTTGAGTTCTGTCCGATTCTTTGTGACCTATGGACTGCAACCCACTAGGCTATTCTGTCCATGGGATTCTCTAGGCAAGAACACCGGAGTGGGCTGCCGTGCTCTCCTCCGGGGAATCTTCCTGATCCAGCAATAGAACCAGCATCTCTGTGTCTCCTGCAATGCAGGTGGATTCTTTACCCACCGAGTCACCTAGGAAGCCCCACCTACATAACATACAGGTATGTAATTACATTTCTAAGAATTCTGAAGAAACACAGTATGCATATAACATTGCACAAAACAACAGGGAGCAGAGGATGGAAGGCAGCTGGTTTCTAACATGAAATACCTTAAGAAGCTCGGTTGGAAAGTAGAGAAAGGGTCAGAGCTAGGTGGAAGGGGCAGTGAGTAGGACGGGTTTAAGGTAGAAAGGAATTTAGGATGATCCAAGGAATTTTAGATGGCCCAGTACATGGAGGACCATACAGCACATTTCAGATTTTTAAAAACTTGACCTTAAGGAGGAGTAGCTGCAATAGAAAGATACTAATCAGAGGAGCAACATGATCAAATGTAGATTTGTGTCTTTAAAAATCACACTTGGGGTCTTCCCTGGTGGTCCAGTGGGTAAGGACACTGCCTTGCAGTGCAAGCGGTGCTGGTTCGATCCCTGGCCTGGGAAGATCCCACATGCCACGAAGCGGCTGGACCAATCGATGTGTCCAACTACCGAGCGGGAAGCTCTGGAGTCCATGTGCCCAGAGCCAGTGCTCTGCGACCAGAGAGGCTGCTGCGATGGGAGGCCCACACAGGCCAAAGAGCAAAGATGGATGAAAACAGATAAACGAAAGACCAACAGAAGTGGCCCAAAAAAAAAAAAAATCACACTGGGACTTCCCTGGTTGCCCAGTGGTTAAGACTCCATGCTCACAAATGCAAGGGGTTGGGTTTGATATCTGGTCAGGGAACTTGATCCCACTTACCTCAACAAAGTTCTCGCACGTGGCAACAAAGATCCTAAATGTCACCACTGAGACCCAGCACAGCCAAAAATTAAATTAAATTGAACTAAAAATCACTGTGAATGCTATGAAAAGAATAAACTGAAGTGAGGGAGGCAGAGGAATGGACTGGGAATTTGGGGCTGGTAGGTGCAAACTATTACATTTAGAATGGATACACCGTAAGGTCCTACTGCATAGGACAAGGAACTATATCCAATCTCTTGGAATAAACCATAATGGAAAAGAACATTACAAAAAGAAGAATCTTTGTATGTGTAAAACTGAGTCACTTTGCTGTTCAGCAGAGATTGGCAAAACATTGTAAATCAACTATATTTTAAAAAATAAAAGAATGAATTGAAGGAAGGAAAGGAAAAATTTAAGATTAGTTATCCAAGAGAAAATAATAGTGGCTTACACCAGGGTGGAGCAGCAGAAACACAAAGTAGACAATTTCAAGATATTACTTAAAAGATTAAAAAAAAAACACTTAGCAAGGTTTGGAAAGTAGAGAAAGGGTCAGAGCTAGGTGGAAGGGGCAGTGAGTAGGACGGGTTTAAGGTAGAAAGGAATTTAGGATGATCCAAGGAATTTTAGATGGCCCAGTACATGGAGGACCATACAGCACATTTCAGATTTTTAAAAACTTGACCTTAAGGAGGAGTAGCTGCAATAGAAAGATACTAATCAGAGGAGCAACATGATCAAATGTAGATTTGTGTCTTTAAAAATCACACTTGGGGTCTTCCCTGGTGGTCCAGTGGGTAAGGACACTGCCTTGCAGTGCAAGCGGTGCTGGTTCGATCCCTGGCCTGGGAAGATCCCACATGCCACGAAGCGGCTGGACCAATCGATGTGTCCAACTACCGAGCGGGAAGCTCTGGAGTCCATGTGCCCAGAGCCAGTGCTCTGCGACCAGAGAGGCTGCTGCGATGGGAGGCCCACACAGGCCAAAGAGCAAAGATGGATGAAAACAGATAAACGAAAGACCAACAGAAGTGGCCCAAAAAAAAAAAAAATCACACTGGGACTTCCCTGGTTGCCCAGTGGTTAAGACTCCATGCTCACAAATGCAAGGGGTTGGGTTTGATATCTGGTCAGGGAACTTGATCCCACTTACCTCAACAAAGTTCTCGCACGTGGCAACAAAGATCCTAAATGTCACCACTGAGACCCAGCACAGCCAAAAATTAAATTAAATTGAACTAAAAATCACTGTGAATGCTATGAAAAGAATAAACTGAAGTGAGGGAGGCAGAGGAATGGACTGGGAATTTGGGGCTGGTAGGTGCAAACTATTACATTTAGAATGGATACACCGTAAGGTCCTACTGCATAGGACAAGGAACTATATCCAATCTCTTGGAATAAACCATAATGGAAAAGAACATTACAAAAAGAAGAATCTTTGTATGTGTAAAACTGAGTCACTTTGCTGTTCAGCAGAGATTGGCAAAACATTGTAAATCAACTATATTTTAAAAAATAAAAGAATGAATTGAAGGAAGGAAAGGAAAAATTTAAGATTAGTTATCCAAGAGAAAATAATAGTGGCTTACACCAGGGTGGAGCAGCAGAAACACAAAGTAGACAATTTCAAGATATTACTTAAAAGATTAAAAAAAAAACACTTAGCAAGGTTTGGGGACTGAGCACCCACAACTACTGGGTTCTGGCATGAGCAATTAGATGGACGGAAGTGTAACTTACTGAGAAAGGCTTCACTAGACAAGTGGGGTGAATGGGGAAAGTAAGAACTCATCACTAACAGTTCCTGCTACACACCCAGGAAAAGCTGGAAGAGGGAGACGGATATGCAGCTAGGTGCTCAGAAGAGGTATGGACTTTAGATGCACACATGAGCATCTCCAGAGCTGGTATTTAGTCATGGGCACGGATGTGATATCCCAGGACAAAGCACATAATGGACAAAAAAAATCCTACCAATCCCAAACCCGGAGGAAACAACATGTGGAGATTACAAGAGCAAGAACTGATGAAGAACAGGACAAAGCAATGACCCAGAGAGGAAAGAGGAAAACCAGAAAATACAGTGCTATGGAAGTGAAAGGAAGTATGTTTCAGGAAAGAAATGGACAACGATGATAAAGGACACTGTGATAAAGAACACTGAAGTAAGGATATTAATGAGGGTTCCAGGCCAGTTATAAAAGATCATCAACCCACTACACAGGTAGACTACTGTATCAGACTATCTTGACCATGAAAGTCCAGCACAGTGATGAAACATGCCAACTCTAGATCCACAGTGCCCAGATTTCAATTCCAGCTCCGGTACTTACTTGCTATGCAGATGAAAATTTATTAATGTCACTATGTCTCAGTTTTCAATTCTTATAAAAGAAGGTAAAAACTGTACCTATCTCAAAAGATTGTGAGGATTAGTGTGTGTATTGATCACTTAAAACAGCAGCTAGCACAAATCTGTTGTCAGTAAATGATATTACTTACAACATTACAAATTACTTACAACATTGTTTCTATGGAAAAATATGAACAATAGAAAACTTCGAAATAACCTTTCACTAACTCTTCAATTGTCTCTACTCTTTTCAAACTGTCATCTTTCAGGTCCTGTTCCAAAAACCTTGAGGGAAATACTAATTTAAAACTCACTCAAAATGTCCTTAATACAGGGCTTCCCTGGTGTCAAGTGGGTAAGGACACCACCTTGCAGTTCAAGGGGCGCCGGTTTGATCCTTGGCCTGGGAAGATCCCACATGCCGTGGAGCCGCTGGACCGATGTGTCCAACTACCTAACCAGAGCTCTAGTGCGCATGCGCCCAGAGCCAGCGCTCTGCGATGAGTGAGGCCACTGTGATGGGAGGCCCACACAGGCCAAAGGACCGAGATGGATGAAACTAAATGGATGAACGACCAATAGAAGTGGCCAAAAAAAAAAGTCCTTAATATAGTAGTTGACCATTTTTGGAGAAGCCAATCACTGTTTTTTTTTGAAAGGAGTACGTATCACACTCATTACACATTCATACTATAATCAGGATGAATTTATAATTTATTTAGGAAATTCTAAAAACTAGTGGCAAAAAAGACTGCTTCAAGTCAGAAAGGTAAAACACAATTTTATTTTAAAACAAAATTATTTCCGTTTAGTCGTTTTTCTGGTGTACACTCAAATACAAACACAACATCTATTATCATCATGATGCAACACTCTGTCTCTTCCTGTTCTGTACAAGATATAAATGTCAGGGAGAAAAAAGGTGCAGGTCTGTAGCTTCCTAATGATCATCTTATTTCCAAAACCCTGCAAAGATATTTATAGAATCTAAAATAGCCCCACCATGAGTCCTTCCAACTGCACGGTGATAAAAATATATGCTCATTTGGTCCCTAAAACTGAGAAGAGCACAAATAAATGGAGATTTATATGACTGGGTCTTATCACTAACTTCCAATGTACCCAGCAAGTAGTATTTTAGAAATATTCAGAAATCTCTCTATATACTCTATTTAAAGTGAAATGCTGGGATTTTCCCATTAGCCCTTCATTTTTCAATTTTAAAACAAAGGAAACACCTAATATCTTAGGAAGCTGTTAAACCAAAAAAATGTTGTTTTGAACTCATGAAAAATTGTCTACCATGCTGTTTTCTATCAAATGATGAAAATGTTTCATTTCGGGACCAAGGAAAGACATACATCAAGTAGGATCCCATATCACTGAATGGGATACCAACTGAATGTCATTAACATCTGTTAGTTTCTGAATAGGTTATTGGAAACAAGGTGACAGACAGGCTAACTCCTTATGGATAAGTATCCACATGACATCATCACAACTAGTATTCATTTGCACCTTTAAGAAAAACTGCCACAGAGGGGGAACAAAAACAGTCAACTGATCCATGAATTATGAAAGAGCTTTTCAAAATGTTGTAAAAAATATGAATAAGCTTGTGAAAATGCACAGTACTTAAGAATTACAGGGCGTATTTCAGATTCAGTATTTTTTCCGTAACTGAAGAGAGCCCTCGCACAGTTTGAGGAATAAAACGAGGTACGATTAAGAAGTGTGTGCAGCCCTGTACAGATGGCCTGATCCTAACACAAGATGTTAACAAAGCAAGTTGGTGGGGGAGGGGGAAAGCCTGCATTTTCGGGGCTATAATTTAGCTAACTCCACCCCTAAAATATATTTTAAGAGGGGAGGGGCTTAGCATTTACGAATCAATCCTTTCCAATAAACAGAAAATAAATCCCCTTTCAGATTAGGTGTTCCAAATAAATCTACTTACTGTTTTCAAATGTGTTTGGGAAGTCTTTCTTTGTTACTTTGATAAATAACATTTGGAAAACATGACAAGTAGATTTTAGTTTCTTGCCTCAGAAGTATTCTGCTAAAAGAAATAACATAAATGACTAGATAGCATTGGTTTCACGTACCTGATAAAACAGCTGTCACTTAAAACATAAACTATGCTCCACAAATACCTATCACTGTTGTTCACTGAAGAGAAAGAAACTTTAATTTGTAATAGTTATGGTATTTATGCAAAAGCTACTTGGAAAATGATAGTCAAATTACCACCAAGAAAAGGGATAAAGTACCAAACATTTTTCATAAACTTCTTAAACTGCATATAATTCAAAGTTGTGACTATTTCTGAAAGCTCTCAGCATTTAATTATCTAGCTCCACATTGGCACATCACGCTATTACTTTTTTTTTAACCCCATCTCTTTTAAACAAAGGACCTAAAATTTTCGAGGAAAGCGTACTTCCCTTTTCTTGAACGAATTTTTTCTCATTCTCTCAACAATCATCCCAAGGTACTATCTAAGACAAAGACCAGCTACTCTTGGCACATGTTTTCCAATCAGGAACGTACAACTTCTACAAACAGCAAAGAGGGAAAACCTAGAATACTGTAAGATATAAAGTTAAAAAAGTTCCCTTCTGTTGTGACAATAATAAATCTGATGAGATCATAAAGCCACGAAGCTTCCTGTTGGTAGCTGAGGATGAAGTCATTAGCAACCCAGGATTCCCTGATCCTTGTAATCAGAAGCTGCACCTACCAGATTCTGCATTGTTCGGCAGAGGTGGCTTTCAAACACCCGGCTCCCAAATCGTCCAAACCAAACCACGCCTTCCAGTTATCATTCAAACGGACCGTTTCACAGTGTGGCACAACTACACATTTCCCGCGAGCTTAAATATCTAGTAAGAATCAACATTTTAGACTCCCTTCATCATGCTGGAGCAAAGATGAACTCTTGAACCCCACGCGACATAATGAACCGGGGCTTCAGAAACGAGATGGAGAAGCATGCTTCGGTTCTTCAGCCTTTATGGCCTTCATTGCCCGCTCCTCACCTCCGATTTCTTCCCAACTCTCAGTCACCCCAAGACACAGAAGGCAAAGAGATTCCTTACTTCCTGCTGTTGTTTCGTATTTAAATAACATTTGGAAAACATGACAAGTAGATTTTAGTTTCTTGCCTCAGAAGTATTCTGCTAAAAGAAATAACATAAATGACTAGATAGCATTGGTTTCACGTACCTGATAAAACAGCTGTCACTTAAAACATAAACTATGCTCCACAAATACCTATCACTGTTGTTCACTGAAGAGAAAGAAACTTTAATTTGTAATAGTTATGGTATTTATGCAAAAGCTACTTGGAAAATGATAGTCAAATTACCACCAAGAAAAGGGATAAAGTACCAAACATTTTTCATAAACTTCTTAAACTGCATATAATTCAAAGTTGTGACTATTTCTGAAAGCTCTCAGCATTTAATTATCTAGCTCCACATTGGCACATCACGCTATTACTTTTTTTTTAACCCCATCTCTTTTAAACAAAGGACCTAAAATTTTCGAGGAAAGCGTACTTCCCTTTTCTTGAACGAATTTTTTCTCATTCTCTCAACAATCATCCCAAGGTACTATCTAAGACAAAGACCAGCTACTCTTGGCACATGTTTTCCAATCAGGAACGTACAACTTCTACAAACAGCAAAGAGGGAAAACCTAGAATACTGTAAGATATAAAGTTAAAAAAAAAAAGTTCCCTTCTGTTGTGACAATAATAAATCTGATGAGATCATAAAGCCACGAAGCTTCCTGTTGGTAGCTGAGGATGAAGTCATTAGCAACCCAGGATTCCCTGATCCTTGTAATCAGAAGCTGCACCTACCAGATTCTGCATTGTTCGGCAGAGGTGGCTTTCAAACACCCGGCTCCCAAATCGTCCAAACCAAACCACGCCTTCCAGTTATCATTCAAACGGACCGTTTCACAGTGTGGCACAACTACACATTTCCCGCGAGCTTAAATATCTAGTAAGAATCAACATTTTAGACTCCCTTCATCATGCTGGAGCAAAGATGAACTCTTGAACCCCACGCGACATAATGAACCGGGGCTTCAGAAACGAGATGGAGAAGCATGCTTCGGTTCTTCAGCCTTTATGGCCTTCATTGCCCGCTCCTCACCTCCGATTTCTTCCCAACTCTCAGTCACCCCAAGACACAGAAGGCAAAGAGAGATTCCTTACTTCCTGCTGTTGTTAAAAGAGGAGGAGACCCAAGAGTAACTTTGAATGCATGAAAGAGACACAGCTTCATCTTTGGCCACCACTGCAAACATATGTCACCCAGCCCCGGCGCAGCGTTCGCATCCCCGGGGCCCCCTTCCAGGCCCCACGTCCCCGGGATTCTCCCGCAGCACAGACCCCCGGGTCCCCCAATGTCAGAGACTCGGCTCCGCGCCTCTTCCTCTCCCGCCTCCCCCACTCTCACGCTCACCGCCGGGGGCCCCCCAGACCACATTGTCCGTTCCAATACAATGGAATGTCACCGCCTCGAACTCCTCGGCGCCCCCCATGGTCTCCCGGAACCAGTCCCGAGGCTCCCCCGATCGCCGAGTTCAGCCACGAACCCAAACTTCACCATGTGAGAGACCCGGGAGGTGACGGGGACCCACGACTCCCGCCCAGCCCTCCCTTTTACCCACGGTCCCCGACCAGCCCCAGCAGCGAACCCCGCACCGGGCGCCCCCACCCGCCGGGAGACCACCCCAGAGGAGTTCCCAGCCGCCTCTCCCGGCAGAGCGAGGGCGGAGAGGGGAGCAGGGGGCTCCCCGCCGACTCGGCCCCTGGGCGGAGCGGCCCGGGGGGCGAAGGCCCCGAACGCATCCCTGGCCTTTCCCGGCCCACCGCGACCTCGCCGCCCACCCTCCCTACCTGGCCTTGAGGCTGGGGCTGCTGCCGCCGCCGCCGCTGCTGCTGCTGGAGGCGGCGGCGGTCGAGGCGCGGGGTTCGTAGGCCCAGGCGGGGGCGGGGGGCGGCGCGGCGGCGCTGGCGGCGGGGCGGGGCGCGGGCGGCGGCGGTCGGCGAAGCCGGAGGTCGCGTAGTTCCTGTCCATCGCGGGGGCTGCGGAGGGAGGGCGGGCTGCGGTGGGGGCTCCTCGCGGGCCCGGAGAGCGGGGGGCGGGAGGGGAGGGAGGGAGGGGGCAGGGGAGGAAGAGGCGGCGGCGGCGGCGGCGGCGGCGGCGGCGGAGGGAGCTGCCCCCTCACATGGCCGCGGCGGGCCGGCGGGAGGGCGGAGCGCGCGCTGGCCAGGCGGTGCCGGGGGCGCCCGGGCCGCGGTGCGCCGCGAGGCTCCAGCCGGGCGTCAGGGGAGCGGCGGCCTCCGTGGCCCGGACTCGCGGCGGCGGCGGCGGCGGTGGCTGCGCCCCATGTTGGTGGATTTCCCAGGATGCACCTCCCGCCCCCTCCGCCCCGCGGCCTGGCCCCGCCTCCCCTCGGCGCCCCGCGCTCGCGGCTCCCGGGCCAGGCGGGCGGCCCGCGCGCGGCGCCTTCGCCGCCGCCGCCTCGGGAAGGCCAGCCGGGGCGGACAAGGCTTGCGGCCTGACGAGGCCGGCTCCGGGAACAGGAGGGGCGCCCGCCAGCCCCAGCCCGGGCGAGCCGCCGACTTCCCGCCCTCGGCGGCTCCAGGGGGAGCTGTCGGCGCTCGCCGCGCCCCGCGTGGGAAGGGGCCGCGCCTGCCGGGCGTCCTCGGCCAGGGAGGGGAAATGGAGCGGAACCCCGGCGCAGGGTGCTGCCGAGGGGGAGGCTTGTCAACGCTTTGCCTGGAGTTCGTTATGTGACCCTTGGAGTTACGTGGAGTGACTCAAATACTCAGTTCCCGCATCGCGATTCCTTTCTCTGCGCCCCGTCCCAAACCAGAAACAGCTGAGCGGGCTGTTTTGCAGTTCCGTTTACTCCCTTCCTGCCCAGAGCTTGCTGGGCTAGAGGACCCTTTTCCTGCTGTTAGGGGAGATTTATATTTAAAGAGATTCAAATTCAAACATGATTTTCCAATCCTCATTGAAAGGACCTTTCCCTGGGGCTCTTATTAACTGTCCCCACCCCCACCTTGGGGATTTTCTCATTCTGGGTTTCAGAATGTTCTGTCCCAAGATAAATACTGCCTCCTCATTGATTAATACAGCTACCATCTGGATGACTTTAATTACCATAAATTTAAACTCTGTGCACACTCTGGGTTGGAGTTTTTTTGTTTGAGACTTGGAACTTCAGCAGGAGTCTACCCAAACGTTTCCTGTCCGGCCTCCAAGTTGTTTAGTTGGGGGGAAGGTAAGGATTATTTGCGGCTCCCTATTGTATGTGAGAGTTGTGTTTCTTTAGTTACTTTTGGGTACTGAAACAGGGATCATAGAAATCACTATTTGGTCCTTAAGTAAAGGAACATAAAGTAAACGTTAATAACACTGAAGTTGATTGACCATCACCCTTAAAGAAATCAATACAGGTTTAACACCTATTTATGTGCTTAGCACAGAAATCTATCCCTCAAGATAAGCCTAACATAAAGGTTAAACAAATCAGAGTAGACGACTTAATATATCTGATACATTATCTCTGATCACCGTTCAAAAAACAGTTTGAACTTTAGATAGCTGGTATTGGATCTGTTGTTCTTTCTAAGATGAATTTTGTCCTGAGAGATTCTGTTTTCCTCTTGGCGCCTACATCCTTTTGTTCCTATTCATTCCTTTTTTGTAAGTCTTTCGGCACCTGTGCTGTTTGGAGTCTGGTCCCGGGGGTGGGGAAGCAAGGAAGTGAGTAGTGGTTATTTGCAAATGAATTCAAATGTGTGGACACAAGTGACTTTGCCGATTTTATGTTAATCCCAGTATGCATTTTCTGTGGATATCTTTGAAAAGTGGTTTTCTTTGAGTTACGTGGAGTGACTCAAATACTCAGTTCCCGCATCGCGATTCCTTTCTCTGCGCCCCGTCCCAAACCAGAAACAGCTGAGCGGGCTGTTTTGCAGTTCCGTTTACTCCTTCCTGCCCAGAGCTTGCTGGGCTAGAGGACCCTTTTCCTGCTGTTAGGGGAGATTTATATTTAAAGAGATTCAAATTCAAACATGATTTTCCAATCCTCATTGAAAGGACCTTTCCCTGGGGCTCTTATTAACTGTCCCCACCCCCACCTTGGGGATTTTCTCATTCTGGGTTTCAGAATGTTCTGTCCCAAGATAAATACTGCCTCCTCATTGATTAATACAGCTACCATCTGGATGACTTTAATTACCATAAATTTAAACTCTGTGCACACTCTGGGTTGGAGTTTTTTTGTTTGAGACTTGGAACTTCAGCAGGAGTCTACCCAAACGTTTCCTGTCCGGCCTCCAAGTTGTTTAGTTGGGGGGAAGGTAAGGATTATTTGCGGCTCCCTATTGTATGTGAGAGTTGTGTTTCTTTAGTTACTTTTGGGTACTGAAACAGGGATCATAGAAATCACTATTTGGTCCTTAAGTAAAGGAACATAAAGTAAACGTTAATAACACTGAAGTTGATTGACCATCACCCTTAAAGAAATCAATACAGGTTTAACACCTATTTATGTGCTTAGCACAGAAATCTATCCCTCAAGATAAGCCTAACATAAAGGTTAAACAAATCAGAGTAGACGACTTAATATATCTGATACATTATCTCTGATCACCGTTCAAAAAACAGTTTGAACTTTAGATAGCTGGTATTGGATCTGTTGTTCTTTCTAAGATGAATTTTGTCCTGAGAGATTCTGTTTTCCTCTTGGCGCCTACATCCTTTTGTTCCTATTCATTCCTTTTTTGTAAGTCTTTCGGCACCTGTGCTGTTTGGAGTCTGGTCCCGGGGGTGGGGAAGCAAGGAAGTGAGTAGTGGTTATTTGCAAATGAATTCAAATGTGTGGACACAAGTGACTTTGCCGATTTTATGTTAATCCCAGTATGCATTTTCTGTGGATATCTTTGAAAAGTGGTTTTCTTTGGAGAAGGAATTTTCCAGATCATCTGAGACCCTGCAGAGAAGTAACATAAATCTTCCATACAACATTTATTTTTCTTAATGCAGACTGGAGATGTGTCATCTATACAAATAAAGTTTTCACTACTAACTATTAATTTGTTAGTAGTTTTGTGAGCACTAACGTTTTGTCTGTATGGAAAGTGTAGGAAGTGGAGAGGGGTACTATAAATGTTTTATGGCACTGAGTTTGATACCACAATTGGTACTTAGAACGAGTTATGCAGGCAATACCAAACAAGTGGCAATAAAACCTTTATAAGTCCCTCACACCATTATGTGGTTTGTTTATGTCACATAAATCAGATATTAAAGGAAAAGATATTAAGGGAAATTTTCAGTGGGTATTTTAAAAATCATACTACACTGTCACCATATGCGGTGTACCTTTGCCCATTAAGTGAAATTTCCTTAGTTTACCATAAGTCAATGCAAGTGTATTTCCAATGTTACAACATGTCTACAAATAACATCATAAAACATCATAAAGACTTTTTAGTGCAATTGATATTACCTGAAGAATGTCTTCTCTCCTGAAAATATGCCCCCAACACTGCAAACTTTTCATGTTCTCTTTCAAATAATCCCCAACCCAGCTATTTAAGTCTGATCCATTGTTGTTGTCGTTTAGTCACTAAGTCCTGTCCAACTCTTCTTTTTTTCCCCCAATATCTATCTATCCATTTATTTCTGGCTGTGCTGGGTCTCCCTTGCTGTGCATGGGCTTCCTCTAGTTGTGTGCAGGTGTCTTGTTGCAGTGGCTTCTATTGTTGCAGAGCATTGGCTCTAGGCATGTGGGCTTCAGCAGTTGAGGAACTTAGGCTCAGGAGTTGTGGTTCACTGGCTTAGTTGCCCTGGGCCATGTGAGATCTTCCATGTGAGATTTTCCCCGATCAAGGATCAGACCTATATCCCCTGCATAGCCAGGCAGATTCTTAACCAGTGGACCACCAAGGAAGCCCCCTGTCCAACTCTTTTGCACCCCCATGAACTAAAGCCCACCAGGCTCCTCAGTCCAAGGGATTTCCCAGGCAAGAATACAGGAGTGGGTTGCCATTTCCTTCTCTGAGGAATCTTCCTCGCCCAGGGATCAAACCTGTGCCTCCTCCATTACAGGTAGATTCTTTACTGCAGAACCACTGGGAAAACCGTTTAAGTCTGATTTAGACAGCACCAAAAGTGTACAATGAACTTTGTTCTTGTTTTAAATAAACAGGTTTGTTCCATTCTTTTCCTGTAGAATTTAAACATCCAGATCAACTGTTACGTCTTCCATGACATTTCCTAACATTACCATGAATTGGTACTTAGAACGAGTTATGCAGGCAATACCAAACAAGTGGCAATAAAACCTTTATAAGTCCCTCACACCATTATGTGGTTTGTTTATGTCACATAAATCAGATATTAAAGGAAAAGATATTAAGGGAAATTTTCAGTGGGTATTTTAAAAATCATACTACACTGTCACCATATGCGGTGTACCTTTGCCCATTAAGTGAAATTTCCTTAGTTTACCATAAGTCAATGCAAGTGTATTTCCAATGTTACAACATGTCTACAAATAACATCATAAAACATCATAAAGACTTTTTAGTGCAATTGATATTACCTGAAGAATGTCTTCTCTCCTGAAAATATGCCCCCAACACTGCAAACTTTTCATGTTCTCTTTCAAATAATCCCCAACCCAGCTATTTAAGTCTGATCCATTGTTGTTGTCGTTTAGTCACTAAGTCCTGTCCAACTCTTCTTTTTTTCCCCCAATATCTATCTATCCATTTATTTCTGGCTGTGCTGGGTCTCCCTTGCTGTGCATGGGCTTCCTCTAGTTGTGTGCAGGTGTCTTGTTGCAGTGGCTTCTATTGTTGCAGAGCATTGGCTCTAGGCATGTGGGCTTCAGCAGTTGAGGAACTTAGGCTCAGGAGTTGTGGTTCACTGGCTTAGTTGCCCTGGGCCATGTGAGATCTTCCATGTGAGATTTTCCCCGATCAAGGATCAGACCTATATCCCCTGCATAGCCAGGCAGATTCTTAACCAGTGGACCACCAAGGAAGCCCCCTGTCCAACTCTTTTGCACCCCCATGAACTAAAGCCCACCAGGCTCCTCAGTCCAAGGGATTTCCCAGGCAAGAATACAGGAGTGGGTTGCCATTTCCTTCTCTGAGGAATCTTCCTCGCCCAGGGATCAAACCTGTGCCTCCTCCATTACAGGTAGATTCTTTACTGCAGAACCACTGGGAAAACCGTTTAAGTCTGATTTAGACAGCACCAAAAGTGTACAATGAACTTTGTTCTTGTTTTAAATAAACAGGTTTGTTCCATTCTTTTCCTGTAGAATTTAAACATCCAGATCAACTGTTACGTCTTCCATGACATTTCCCTAACATTACGAGGCAAAACCAATTGCTTCCTTTTCAATTGCTTTATGGTACTTTTTGCATTTATTCATCCTCATATCTTAAATACTTAGTGCTACAGCTAACATATTAGGCTCTAAATACATATTTATCGAATGAATAAATACAAATAGTATTTTTTAAATTACCATTCAGAAATTCCATTTAATCATTTACATACTCTTTTCTGGAAATGAAGGCAATTTAGTTGCAAGATGATTTGAGAGCTTGCATTTAAAAGTCTTTCCTCCTCCCCCACTCTCATCTTCACTTTCTTCTGGCTTTGTTGTCTAAAAGTTAATTATGTGTTAGAAAATGTCCATGAGGGACTTCCTTGATGGTCCAGTGGTTAAAACTCTGTGCTCCCAATACAGGACTCACAGGTTCAGTCCCTGGTCGAGGAACTAAGATCACTCATGCTCCAAGGCTTGACCAAAAAAAGAGTGTCAATTATGTGTTAGAAAATGTCCATGAGGGACTTCCTTGATGGTCCAGTGGTTAAAACTCTGTGCTCCCAATACAGGACTCACAGGTTCAGTCCCTGGTCGAGGAACTAAGATCACTCATGCTCCAAGGCTTGACCAAAAAAAGAGTGTCAATTATGTGTTAGAAAATGTCCATGAGGGACTTCCTTGATGGTCCAGTGGTTAAAACTCTGTGCTCCCAATACAGGACTCACAGGTTCAGTCCTGGTCGAGGAACTAAGATCACTCATGCTCCAAGGCTTGACCAAAAAAAGAGTGTCAATTATGTGTTAGAAAATGTCCATGAGGGACTTCCTTGATGGTCCAGTGGTTAAAACTCTGTGCTCCCAATACAGGACTCACAGGTTCAGTCCCTGGTCGAGGAACTAAGATCACTCATGCTCCAAGGCTTGACCAAAAAAAGAGTGTCAATTATGTGTTAGAAAATGTCCATGAGGGACTTCCTTGATGGTCCAGTGGTTAAAACTCTGTGCTCCCAATACAGGACTCACAGGTTCAGTCCCTGGTCGAGGAACTAAGATCACTCATGCTCCAAGGCTTGACCAAAAAAAGAGTGTCCATGGACCTCTTCCCACATTTCCCAACCTTCCTCCCATCCCATTAGAACATCAGTAAGCTTTTCAACTGGTAGGAAGCATAGAGTAGTTCATCACCTTCATGCTTCTGTTGAGGAAACTGAAGGCCGGGGTTCAGCTTGTTTTAGGGTGATGGAGTCATTTGGGGGAGGAAGTAATGGAACTGTATCTCCACTGAGGCAGCCTTGTTTTATTAGCTTGTGAGGAAATGCAGAGTTTAGGGTTGACAAATTAGAAATGTAGTCAGTGAGTCCATATATTCTAATCTTACAGAAAGACTAAGCATTAATTAGATACAGGAAGCTGAAAGATATAGGAAGGTCAATTTTTGTGGCATGTGGGTTGATTAGCAACTGGGGCCTTAATTTTCCATTTTTCCTTTCTCTTCTGGCCTGAGGAGGAAGAAATATAACCCTGTCTTTGCCAAGGGAGAACTGATTTCACTCTCTTAGGTCAACATCAGAAATTAAATTGCATCAGAGATGAGGAAGTTCCCTGATGGTCAGTGGTTTGGACTCAGTGCTTTCATGGCCGCAGCCCCTGGTTAGGAACTAAGATCTCACATTGCAGCAAAAGAAAATAAAATCAGAAATGAAGTCTCACTATCATTATCTGTGAGACTTGACTGTCTCACCCTCCAGGGAAATAGCATGGGGTTTAAAGCCTAGTTCTTTGGAAGCCACAGATGTCATTGAAAAACACTGATGAGTCATATTCTTTGCAGTGAGCAGAGCTTCAAGAAGCATATTTGATCATCAATTTTGCGTGTAGAGAAAGTAATCTGAGCTATGGATACAGATGATCTTAGCTGATAGGAGTCTGGAAGAACCCAGGTTGAATAATTAGACACCAAGAGGTCAGGGTTTAGAGCACAGTTGAAGTATGGGCTGGAGAGATAGAAGTGTGGCCTGATCAAGAAGTCAGTCATTGAATATCTTTTATCTCCCTGAATAGATGACAGGAAATGTAAACCTCATTCTGTAAATTACAGCAGAAGATCCCCTGGAGAAGGGCACGGCCACCCATTCCAGTATCCTTGCTGAGAGAATTGGACAGAGGAGCCTGGAAGGCTACAGCCCCTGGGGTGGCAGAGAGTTGGACGTGACTGAGCCATTTCACGTTCACTTTCTCTTTCATCAGAATAACCAGCGTGGAGAGTGAGAGAGCCACCACCAATGCCTCAGCCGCCGCCTCTTCTATTCCAGCAGAGCACAAGTTCTCCATGGATATGACCTATGAAAGCTGCTCTAATGCTGTCACTTAGGTCCTTAGTGAGATACGAGGAATTCAGTTTGACATTGACCTGCCCAAAAGAAGGTTACCATCACCTTTGAGCACAATGTGGACACTATGCCGGAGACCCTAAGAAAAATAGGAAAGGCCATTTCCTATCTTGGCCGCGAGTAGAGAGGGCCTGGGTGTCCAGTCTGCAGGATGGACCAAAGTAAGCATGACTCGGATCCTCTCCTAACTTCCAAACAGATCTAAGACCTGACAGTCCTGCTCAGCCAATGGAGTTCCTACTGACGGAGCCCTTCACTTGCCCTGCTCCTCTGGAGCAACCCTGCAGTAAAGTCCAGCTTCTTTTGCTGAGAAAAAAAAAAAGAATAAACAACATGGGGGCTTCCCTGGTGGTCCAGTGGGTAAGGACACCGCCTTGCAGTGCAAGGCGCGGTTTGATTCCTGGCCTGGAAACATCCCACGTGCAGAGCAACTGGACTGATGTGTCCAACTACCGAGCCAGAGCTCTGGGCGCATGCGGAGCTGGTGCTCTGCAGAAAGCCTGCGATGGGAGACCCACATGGGATTGAAAAACACTGATGAGTCATATTCTTTGCAGTGAGCAGAGCTTCAAGAAGCATATTTGATCATCAATTTTGCGTGTAGAGAAAGTAATCTGAGCTATGGATACAGATGATCTTAGCTGATAGGAGTCTGGAAGAACCCAGGTTGAATAATTAGACACCAAGAGGTCAGGGTTTAGAGCACAGTTGAAGTATGGGCTGGAGAGATAGAAGTGTGGCCTGATCAAGAAGTCAGTCATTGAATATCTTTTATCTCCCTGAATAGATGACAGGAAATGTAAACCTCATTCTGTAAATTACAGCAGAAGATCCCCTGGAGAAGGGCACGGCCACCCATTCCAGTATCCTTGCTGAGAGAATTGGACAGAGGAGCCTGGAAGGCTACAGCCCCTGGGGTGGCAGAGAGTTGGACGTGACTGAGCCATTTCACGTTCACTTTCTCTTTCATCAGAATAACCAGCGTGGAGAGTGAGAGAGCCACCACCAATGCCTCAGCCGCCGCCTCTTCTATTCCAGCAGAGCACAAGTTCTCCATGGATATGACCTATGAAAGCTGCTCTAATGCTGTCACTTAGGTCCTTAGTGAGATACGAGGAATTCAGTTTGACATTGACCTGCCCAAAAGAAGGTTACCATCACCTTTGAGCACAATGTGGACACTATGCCGGAGACCCTAAGAAAAATAGGAAAGGCCATTTCCTATCTTGGCCGCGAGTAGAGAGGGCCTGGGTGTCCAGTCTGCAGGATGGACCAAAGTAAGCATGACTCGGATCCTCTCCTAACTTCCAAACAGATCTAAGACCTGACAGTCCTGCTCAGCCAATGGAGTTCCTACTGACGGAGCCCTTCACTTGCCCTGCTCCTCTGGAGCAACCCTGCAGTAAAGTCCAGCTTCTTTTGCTGAGAAAAAAAAAAAGAATAAACAACATGGGGGCTTCCCTGGTGGTCCAGTGGGTAAGGACACCGCCTTGCAGTGCAAGGGGCGCCGGTTTGATTCCTGGCCTGGAAACATCCCACGTGCCGCAGAGCAACTGGACTGATGTGTCCAACTACCGAGCCAGAGCTCTGGAGCGCATGCACCCGGAGCTGGTGCTCTGCAACGAGAAAGCCCACTGCGATGGGAGACCCACATGGGCCGAAGAACAATGATGGATAAAAACAAAAAACAAAAAAAATGAAAGACCAATAGAAGTGCCCCTCCCCCAAAACAATTAAAAAAAAAAAGAAAGAATAAGCAACATGTATTCAGTATATATGTGTTGGGTCCTGTATTGTGGGCTTTTTATGGTTTATCTCATTTAATCTTCAAAATATCCTTACAGTGTGGATGTGGTTATTATTATTTCCATTTTACAGGAAATTGAGGCTTAATGAAGTTAACTGCCTAAATCATGTAAACTAATATAAATTAATGCTAATGCATGTGGAGGTTCAAACTAGCTCTGTTTGACTCCAGAACTCAGTAAGTCTGGTTAAAGTGCTACTGCCAGGTATCTCCACTAAAGAGTAGCTGTATTTTCCTTCATAATTAATGGATATTTTGTCAGTACTTTCAGTTCACTTCAGTCGCTCAGTCACATATGATTCTTTGCAACCCCCTGGATTGTGGCATGCCAGGCTTCCCTGTCCTTCACTATCTCCCCAAGTTTGCTCAAACTCATGTCCATTGAGTCAGTGATGCCATCCAGCAATCTCATCCTTTGTCACTTCGGCTTCAGCATCAGTCCTTCCGATGAGTATTCACAGCTGATTTCCTTTAGAATTGACTGGTTTGATCTCCTTGCAGTCTAAGGGACTCTCAAGAGTCTTCTCCAACACCACAGTTTAAAGGCATCAATTCTTTGGCGCTCAGCCTTCTTTTGTCGGGGGTGGGGTGGGGGGCTCTTTTATTTTTTTTTTTTTAATGTATTTATTTTCATTCATGTTTATTCTTTGGCCTGTGTGGGCCTCCCATTGCAGTGGCCTCCCTCGCTGAAGAGCACTGGCTCTGGTCACATGCACTCCAGAGTGCTGGCTTGTTGTTGGACACACAGGTCCAGCTGCTCCTCGGCACATGGAATCTTCCCGGGCCAGGGATTGAACCAATGTCCCATGCACTGCAAGGCAGACTCTTTACCCACTGGACCACCAGAGAAGCCCTCAGCTTTCTTTATGGTCCACATCTTACATCAGTACATGACTAGTGGGAAAACCATAGCTTTGACTGTATCAACTTTTGTTGGCAAAGTGATGTCTGCTTTTTAATATGCTGTCTAGGTGGTTACTTTAAGACTGTAAACTCTCGAACCATCATTCCTTCACCACTGGTTTTAGTATCTGTATTAGTTTCCTGTGATGGCTGCAACAAATTATCACAAACTATATGAGCTAAAGTCGTAGAAATTTTTGTGTCACAATTCTGGAGGACAGAAGTCCCAAATCATGCTATCTGCAGGGCTGTGTGCTCCCCCTGGAGGCTCTCAGGGAGAATTCTTCCTTGCCTCTTTCAGCTTTTAGGGTATTCCTTGGACTGGCTACCTAATTCTAATTTCTGCCTCTGTCTTTACGTTCTGTATGTCTGTCTTCTCCTCTGTCCTTTAAAGAACACTTGTCATTGGATTTAGGACACACCTTCCCTGTGGCTCAGATGCTGTTGCAGCAAGAACCCAAACCCTGTTTTATTGGATTTAGGACAGTAGCTGTATTTTCCTTCATAATTAATGGATATTTTGTCAGTACTTTCAGTTCACTTCAGTCGCTCAGTCACATATGATTCTTTGCAACCCCCTGGATTGTGGCATGCCAGGCTTCCCTGTCCTTCACTATCTCCCCAAGTTTGCTCAAACTCATGTCCATTGAGTCAGTGATGCCATCCAGCAATCTCATCCTTTGTCACTTCGGCTTCAGCATCAGTCCTTCCGATGAGTATTCACAGCTGATTTCCTTTAGAATTGACTGGTTTGATCTCCTTGCAGTCTAAGGGACTCTCAAGAGTCTTCTCCAACACCACAGTTTAAAGGCATCAATTCTTTGGCGCTCAGCCTTCTTTTGTCGGGGGTGGGGTGGGGGGCTCTTTTATTTTTTTTTTTTTAATGTATTTATTTTCATTCATGTTTATTCTTTGGCCTGTGTGGGCCTCCCATTGCAGTGGCCTCCCTCGCTGAAGAGCACTGGCTCTGGTCACATGCACTCCAGAGTGCTGGCTTGTTGTTGGACACACAGGTCCAGCTGCTCCTCGGCACATGGAATCTTCCCGGGCCAGGGATTGAACCAATGTCCCATGCACTGCAAGGCAGACTCTTTACCCACTGGACCACCAGAGAAGCCCTCAGCTTTCTTTATGGTCCACATCTTACATCAGTACATGACTAGTGGGAAAACCATAGCTTTGACTGTATCAACTTTTGTTGGCAAAGTGATGTCTGCTTTTTAATATGCTGTCTAGGTGGTTACTTTAAGACTGTAAACTCTCGAACCATCATTCCTTCACCACTGGTTTTAGTATCTGTATTAGTTTCCTGTGATGGCTGCAACAAATTATCACAAACTATATGAGCTAAAGTCGTAGAAATTTTTGTGTCACAATTCTGGAGGACAGAAGTCCCAAATCATGCTATCTGCAGGGCTGTGTGCTCCCCCTGGAGGCTCTCAGGGAGAATTCTTCCTTGCCTCTTTCAGCTTTTAGGGTATTCCTTGGACTGGCTACCTAATTCTAATTTCTGCCTCTGTCTTTACGTTCTGTATGTCTGTCTTCTCCTCTGTCCTTTAAAGAACACTTGTCATTGGATTTAGGACACACCTTCCCTGTGGCTCAGATGGTAAAGAATCTGTAATGCAGCAGACCCGATTTGATCCCTTGGTGAGGAAGATCCCCTGGAGAAGGGAATAGCAACTTACTCTAGTATTCTTGCCCGGAGAATTTCATGGACAAAGCGTGGCAGGCTACAGCCTGTGGACTTACAAAGAGCTGGACATGACTGAGCGACTAACACACTTCAAGTAATCCAGGATGATTTCATTTCAAGATCCTTAATGACATCTTCAAAAACCCTTTTCCCAAATAAGGTCTCATTCTCATGTTAGGAGATGAACACATCTTTTGGGGAACTACCAATCGACTCACTATAGAATCCACTGGTGATTTTTTTAATGTAATCACACATCCAAACACTTCTACAGTCATTTTTTTTAAAGAGATATATTCAGGGCTTCCCTGGTTGCCCAGTGGGTGGAGAGTCCACCTTGTGGTGCAAGGGGCACCGGTTCTATCCCTGACCCGGAAAGATCCCATGTGCTGCAGAGCGGCTGGACTGGTGTGTCCAATTGAGCCAACGCTCTGAAGCACATGTGCCCAGAGCTGGAGTTCTGCAGTGAGAGAGGCTGCTGCAGTAGAAGGCCCACACAGGCCAAAGAGTAAGGATGGATGAAAATAGATGAATAGAAAACCAATAAAAAGAAAACAATAAAAGAGGTCAAGGGCTTCCCCTGGTGGTCCAGTGGGTAAGAACACCGCCTTGCAGTGCAAGGGGCGCCAGTTCAATCCCTGGCCTGGGAAGATCCCATGTGCCGCGGAGCGGCTGGACCGATGTGTCCAACTACGGAGCTGGAGCTCTGGAGTGCATGCGCCCAGAGCCAGTGCTCTGCGACAACAGAGGCCACCGCGATGGGAGGCCCACACGGGCCAAAAGAACAAAGACGGATGAAAACAGAAATGAAAGACCAATGGAAGTGGCCCACCCGCTCCCCTCCTTCCCCAACACGACCCCCGCCCATAACAAATAAATAAATAAATCTTAAAAAAAAAAAAAAAAGAGGTCAAAATTTTAAAAAGACAGAAAAGGTGATATGTTCAATTTTGTTGACCTTTAATTATTTATTTGACCACATAGCATGTAGAACTTTCCCAACCATGGATTAAATCTGTGTCCCCTACTTTAGAAGCATGGAATTTTAACTTCCGGACCACCAGGAAATTCTACCTGATGATTTTGAGTGTGCCAATTATTATGGTTACCAAATTATGATTTCTCTAAATCCATCCTTTCTTATATAATCATTAGTTATCGGTATTCTATGAAAAGAACTTTCCCTTATCTCCTATTTTACCAACCCGTCTGTTTATCCATTTCAGTATAAATTCATGAATTATTATTTATTCAATGGATTTGTGCAGTATGGAATTAACTCAGCAGGTTCAGGTTGTTCAAATCTTGTATATTCCAAAGAAAGGTCTGACCTTTCTAGACTCCAGGGCCATAACTTCTGAACACTTGGAATATCCTGCCTGTTAAGAGTGTTTTTATTTACCTGAGGCCTTGGACCACACCAGAGAGTAATGCTAACAATGTGATCTATGGTGAGGGCTTTAGACCACACAGTATCAGCTTGACCTCTCGAAGATATAGAAAATTAAGATCAGTCACCAGGGAGTCAGCCATGCCTGTGTGAACAGCCTCCATCCCAAATCCTGGACACCAAGGCTCAGGTGAACTTCCCTGGTTGGCAATAATTCATGTGATGACTGTCTGCAGGACTCCATTGGGAAAGCACAACTTCCAGCTTATACTTCCACCCTTATACTTCTATTGCCTTATCCCAAAAATGAATCTTTTAATCTTAACCAACTGTAACCATCAGTGTAACAACTTCATTGCCTTGTGGGTTCTTACAGCAAATCATTCGGAGGCTGGAGCTCTGGAGTGCATGCGCCCAGAGCCAGTGCTCTGCGACAACAGAGGCCACCGCGATGGGAGGCCCACACGGGCCAAAAGAACAAAGACGGATGAAAACAGAAATGAAAGACCAATGGAAGTGGCCCACCCGCTCCCCTCCTTCCCCAACACGACCCCCGCCCATAACAAATAAATAAATAAATCTTAAAAAAAAAAAAAAAAGAGGTCAAAATTTTAAAAAGACAGAAAAGGTGATATGTTCAATTTTGTTGACCTTTAATTATTTATTTGACCACATAGCATGTAGAACTTTCCCAACCATGGATTAAATCTGTGTCCCCTACTTTAGAAGCATGGAATTTTAACTTCCGGACCACCAGGAAATTCTACCTGATGATTTTTGAGTGTGCCAATTATTATGGTTACCAAATTATGATTTCTCTAAATCCATCCTTTCTTATATAATCATTAGTTATCGGTATTCTATGAAAAGAACTTTCCCTTATCTCCTATTTTACCAACCCGTCTGTTTATCCATTTCAGTATAAATTCATGAATTATTATTTATTCAATGGATTTGTGCAGTATGGAATTAACTCAGCAGGTTCAGGTTGTTCAAATCTTGTATATTCCAAAGAAAGGTCTGACCTTTCTAGACTCCAGGGCCATAACTTCTGAACACTTGGAATATCCTGCCTGTTAAGAGTGTTTTTATTTACCTGAGGCCTTGGACCACACCAGAGAGTAATGCTAACAATGTGATCTATGGTGAGGGCTTTAGACCACACAGTATCAGCTTGACCTCTCGAAGATATAGAAAATTAAGATCAGTCACCAGGGAGTCAGCCATGCCTGTGTGAACAGCCTCCATCCCAAATCCTGGACACCAAGGCTCAGGTGAACTTCCCTGGTTGGCAATAATTCATGTGATGACTGTCTGCAGGACTCCATTGGGAAAGCACAACTTCCAGCTTATACTTCCACCCTTATACTTCTATTGCCTTATCCCATTGCTTATTTTAATATGAATCTTTTAATCTTAACCAACTGTAACCATCAGTGTAACAACTTCATTGCCTTGTGGGTTCTTACAGCAAATCGTTGAATACAAAGATGGTCTCATTTCACACGCTAGCAAAGTAATGCTTAAAACCCTCCAAGCTAGTCTTCAACAATACATGAACCGAGAACTTCCAGATGTACAAGCTAGATTTAGAAAAGGTGAGAAACCAGAGGTCAAATTGCCAACATCTGTTGGATCATAGAAAAAAACAAGAGAATTCCAGAAAAGCATCTACTTCTGTTTCATTAATGACACTAAAGGTTTTGACTGTGTGGATCACAACAAACTGGGGAAAGTTCTGAAAGAAATGGGAATACCAGACCACCTTACCTGCCTCCTGCAAAACCTGTATGAGGTCAATAAGCAACAATTAGAATTGGACATGGAACAATGGATTGGTTCCAAATTGGGAAAGGAGTACGTCAAGGTTATATATTGTCACCCTGCTTATTTAATTTATATGCAGAATACATCATGTGAAATGGCAGTCTAAATCAAGCACTGGAGTGGGTTGCCATTTCCTTTACCAGGGATTCTTCCCTACCCAGGGATTGAACTTGCTTCTGTGATTGCAGAAGGATTCTTTACCACTGAGCCTGGAACCTCATATGAATGGCTAATAAGCACATGAAAGATAATCACACACACAAAAACTTTAAAAGTTACCCCAAATCATCAGTCATCAGGGAAATGAAAATTAAAAGCAAGAAAACACAACATTGTAAAGTAATTATCCAGATGTGAACAACGACCTGCCAATTTTTTCCCAAAATGCTAACAATGTGATCTATGGTGAGGGCTTTAGACCACACAGTATCAGCTTGACCTCTCGAAGATATAGAAAATTAAGATCAGTCACCAGGGAGTCAGCCATGCCTGTGTGAACAGCCTCCATCCCAAATCCTGGACACCAAGGCTCAGGTGAACTTCCCTGGTTGGCAATAATTCATGTGATGACTGTCTGCAGGACTCCATTGGGAAAGCACAACTTCCAGCTTATACTTCCACCCTTATACTTCTATTGCCTTATCCCATTGCTTATTTTAATATGAATCTTTTAATCTTAACCAACTGTAACCATCAGTGTAACAACTTCATTGCCTTGTGGGTTCTTACAGCAAATCGTTGAATACAAAGATGGTCTCATTTCACACGCTAGCAAAGTAATGCTTAAAACCCTCCAAGCTAGTCTTCAACAATACATGAACCGAGAACTTCCAGATGTACAAGCTAGATTTAGAAAAGGTGAGAAACCAGAGGTCAAATTGCCAACATCTGTTGGATCATAGAAAAAAACAAGAGAATTCCAGAAAAGCATCTACTTCTGTTTCATTAATGACACTAAAGGTTTTGACTGTGTGGATCACAACAAACTGGGGAAAGTTCTGAAAGAAATGGGAATACCAGACCACCTTACCTGCCTCCTGCAAAACCTGTATGAGGTCAATAAGCAACAATTAGAATTGGACATGGAACAATGGATTGGTTCCAAATTGGGAAAGGAGTACGTCAAGGTTATATATTGTCACCCTGCTTATTTAATTTATATGCAGAATACATCATGTGAAATGGCAGTCTAAATCAAGCACTGGAGTGGGTTGCCATTTCCTTTACCAGGGATTCTTCCCTACCCAGGGATTGAACTTGCTTCTGTGATTGCAGAAGGATTCTTTACCACTGAGCCTGGAACCTCATATGAATGGCTAATAAGCACATGAAAGATAATCACACACACAAAAACTTTAAAAGTTACCCCAAATCATCAGTCATCAGGGAAATGAAAATTAAAAGCAAGAAAACACAACATTGTAAAGTAATTATCCTCCAATTTAAAAAACAGTGCATTAAAAAAAACCCACAATGGGATACACTGCATACCCACCAGAATGGGTAAAATTAAAAGACACTTTAAAATGTCGGCAAGGATATGGAGCCACCAGCACTTTCATAGGTTCCTGTTGGGAATGTGAAATGTTTCAATCACTTTGAAAAACAACTTGGTTGTTTCTTATAAAGTTAAACATGCACCCACCTATCACCAGCAGTATTACTCCAAGGTATTTAGCCAAAAGAACTGAAATTATATATCCACACAAAGATGAATGTTCATAGTAGCTTTATTTGCAAATACTTATCAACAGATGAATAAAGCAACTGTGATATACCAATACAATGAAATACTACTCAAAAATAAGTAGGAATAATACTGGCATATGCAACAATATTCTGCTGAGTAGAAGAAACTAAACACTAAAGAATACATTTCATATTATGTGATTCAGTATATAAAATTCTAATATAGGCAAAATTAACCTATATGGACGGACAATAGTGATGGAAAATAGATTGGTGGTAACCTGACGCTGAAGACTCAGGAATTGACAGTAAAGGGGCAGATGGAAAGTTTCTGCAGTTGGGATGATGGCTACATGGGTGTCTTCATTCGTTAAAACTCGTGGAACTGCTTGGTGAAGATAGTATCATTTTAGGGCACGTAAATTATACACCAATGAAATTGTTATAATTGTAAAAAAAAAAAGTGTAGAAAACGCAACAATGCTCTTGGAAATTAAAAGCATGACAATCTAAAAATTTAAATTTAATAGAGTTAAAAGTTAAAGAACTTATGCAAAAAAAAATAATAACTTGGAGAAAGAAATTGAAAATAGTGAATAAATCTAGAAAGTCCAATATTCAGCCATTAGGAATTACACAAAAAGTGGAGAAAACAAATGGGAAGAAAGCAAAAAATTTACAAGAAGATTTTCTAGTATTGGGGGGCATAGATCTTCAAACTGAAAGATGACATTGGATGCCATGAACAGTAAGTGAAAACCAAGACCCAGAATTGTGAATTTGAGATTACCAATGATAAAAAGAAAATGTGAAAGTTTCCAGAGGATGCAAACTAGACTTTAGGAAACAAGAACAAAAACAGGGAGACCAGTGTTAGGAGCTGAATTGTGTCCTCCTGAAATTTCAGATGTTGAAGTCCTAACATTTAGTATTATATCTCAGAATGTGATTGAATTTGGAAACAGAGTCTTCAAAGAGATAATTAAATTAAAACAATATCTTTAGGATGGGCCCTAATCCAATATCTTATAAAGGAATGGGGGTTCATAAAGTTGAACATGCACCCACCTATCACCAGCAGTATTACTCCAAGGTATTTAGCCAAAAGAACTGAAATTATATATCCACACAAAGATGAATGTTCATAGTAGCTTTATTTGCAAATACTTATCAACAGATGAATAAAGCAACTGTGATATACCAATACAATGAAATACTACTCAAAAATAAGTAGGAATAATACTGGCATATGCAACAATATTCTGCTGAGTAGAAGAAACTAAACACTAAAGAATACATTTCATATTATGTGATTCAGTATATAAAATTCTAATATAGGCAAAATTAACCTATATGGACGGACAATAGTGATGGAAAATAGATTGGTGGTAACCTGACGCTGAAGACTCAGGAATTGACAGTAAAGGGGCAGATGGAAAGTTTCTGCAGTTGGGATGATGGCTACATGGGTGTCTTCATTCGTTAAAACTCGTGGAACTGCTTGGTGAAGATAGTATCATTTTAGGGCACGTAAATTATACACCAATGAAATTGTTATAATTGTAAAAAAAAAAAGTGTAGAAAACGCAACAATGCTCTTGGAAATTAAAAGCATGACAATCTAAAAATTTAAATTTAATAGAGTTAAAAGTTAAAGAACTTATGCAAAAAAAAATAATAACTTGGAGAAAGAAATTGAAAATAGTGAATAAATCTAGAAAGTCCAATATTCAGCCATTAGGAATTACACAAAAAGTGGAGAAAACAAATGGGAAGAAAGCAAAAAATTTACAAGAAGATTTTCTAGTATTGGGGGGCATAGATCTTCAAACTGAAAGATGACATTGGATGCCATGAACAGTAAGTGAAAACCAAGACCCAGAATTGTGAATTTGAGATTACCAATGATAAAAAGAAAATGTGAAAGTTTCCAGAGGATGCAAACTAGACTTTAGGAAACAAGAACAAAAACAGGGAGACCAGTGTTAGGAGCTGAATTGTGTCCTCCTGAAATTTCAGATGTTGAAGTCCTAACATTTAGTATTATATCTCAGAATGTGATTGAATTTGGAAACAGAGTCTTCAAAGAGATAATTAAATTAAAACAATATCTTTAGGATGGGCCCTAATCCAATATAACTGGTATGCTTATAAAAAGAGGAAATTGGGATACAGGCACACAGAGGGAAGACCATGTATCAATAAAGCCAGAAGATGGCTAAATCTGCAAGCCAGCTGGAAAGGCCTCAGAAGAAATCAATTTTGCTGACATTTTAATCTCATACTTCTAGCCTCCAGAATTGTAAGAAAATATATTTCCATTGTTTAAGGGGGGAAAAAAAGAAACAAATGATCATATGTTAAGGAATGGAATCAGAACTTTATTAGTTTGGGTTTTTTTTTCTTTTCATTTTTAAATTTTCATTTTACTTTTTACTTTTACAGAGTTTTGTTGTTTACAGATATGTATGATCCCAGATTAGTCATATGTGTATCCCCCGCATCCCACCCCTCCAGGCTGTCACACAGCACTGTATTTTTTTTATAGAATGTTTCAGTGACTTTTTTTTTTTTTTTTTTTGGCTATTCTGGGTTTTCACTGCTGCCATAGCCTCTTCTCTAGTTTCAGGAAATGGGGGCTACTTTCTTCTCTTGTTATGGAACTTGGGCTCTAGGACACACGGGGTTCAATAGTTGTGCTACATGGGCTCAACAGTTGCGGCTCTGAGGCTCTAGAGCACAGGCTCAATAGTTGTGGTTCATGGGCTTAGTTGCTCCGCAGCATGTGGAATGTTCCTGGATCAAGAATCGAACCTGTATCTCCTGCATTGGCAGGTGAACTTTTTACCACCAAGGAAACCCTGATATTAGTAGTTTGGGGGAGGGGGAGGGGCGGGTCAGGGAGGGAGGGGGACAGGCAGGCCACTTCTATTGGTCTTTCATTTATCTATTTTTATCCGTCTTTGTTCTTTGGCTCCTGTGGGCCTCCCATCACGGTGGCCTCTGTTGTTGCAGAGCACTGGCTCTGGGTGCATGTGCTCCAGAGCTCTGGCTCGGTAATTGGACACATCGGTCCAGCTGCTCCGCAGCTCGTGGGATCTTCCCAGGCCAGGGATTGAACTGGCGCCCCTTGCACTGCAAGGCGGTGTCCTTGCCCACTGGACCACCAGGGAAGCCCCTGATATTAGTATTCTTAATGTCAATTAGATGCTAGAAGATGTTGGAACCATAGCCACAATATGCAAAGGAAATGGATTTTTTTTACCTACACTTAGCTAAATTATATATATATGTGTGAGTAAACATTCAAGGGCATGCAAGGATGAAGGTTTTGATCCACTATTTTTATCTCCTTTTCCTTTGGTTGTGTAAGACCAGAAACCGTCAAACTCTTAGAGGAGAATATAGGCAAAACCCTCAAGGACATCAATCAAAGCAAGATCTTCTCTGACCCACCTACGAACTCAGAAGAAAAGTGAACATGTGGGACCTAATGAAACTTAAAAGCTTTTGTACAGCAAAAGAAATTACAAAAAAAGTGAACAGACAGCCCACAGAATGGGAGAAAATCATAGCAAATGAAACAACAGACAAAGAATTAGTCTCCAAAATCTACAAGCAACTCAGACAACTCAGCACAGGAAAAACCAACAACCCAATCAAAAAATAGGAAAAGGACCTAAACAGACACCTCTCCGAAGAGGACGTACAGATGGCCCAAAAGCACATGAAACGATGCTCAACCTCGCTTATAATTAGAGAAATGCAAATCAAAACTACAATGAGATATCACCTCACACCTGTCAGAATGGCCGTCATCCACAAATCGACAGACAATAAATGCTGCAGAGGGTGTGGAGAAAAGGGAACACTCTTGCATTGCTGGTGGGAATGTAAATTGATACAGCCTCTATGGAAGACAGTATGGAGATTTCTTAAAAAACTAAAAGTAGAAGTTTCCCTATGAAGTTTCCCTATAGAAGTTCCCTATGACCCAGGAATCCCACTCTTAGGCTTATACCCTGATGAAATTAAATCCGAAAGAAGCACCTGTACTCCAATGTTCATTGCAGCTCTCTATACAATAGCTAGAACATGGAAGCAACCTAGATGCCCATCGACAAACGAATGGATACAAAAGCACTGGTACATATATACAATAGAATACTATACAGCTGTAAAGAGAAATGCAGAAGAATCAGCCCTAATGAGGTGGCTGGATCTAGAACGTATCATAAAAAGTGAAGTCAGTCAGAAAGAGAAGGACAAGTACAATATACTAACACATATATATAGAATCTAGTAGGATGGTGATGATGACACATGCAGTGAAGTGACGGAAAGACAGACATAGATAGTGGACGTATGGACATTGTGGGGAAGGAACAGTGGGTGAGAGGTGTAAAGGAAGTAGCATGAAGGCCTGTACTATCATACGTGAAGAAAATAGCTATAGTCATTGTTCTGTGAGAAAAGCAGATCCTCCACGGGTGCTGTATGACAGTCTGGAGGGGTGGGATGGGGGGATATGCATATGACTAATCTGGGAACATACATATCTGTAAGCAACAAAACTCTGTAAAAGTTAAAAGTAAAATAAAAGTTTTTAAAAAGAAAAAATACATTAATTAATTAATTTTTTAAAAAATGGAATAGGACCAATGTCTCATTATTATTACATCTGATGTAAGTACTTTAATTTCTTTAAGGGTATTTAATGCTAGTAATTGTTGTAAAATGAACAAGAGCAAAGAAAATGGTAAATAATGAGATATTACAAAGTTTTCAAAGGCAAGGATAAAATTAGTATTAGATGTTATCTTATGTTAATCTAACACTTGACAATTGAGAGACTTTTAACATGGTCATATGAAATGAAAGATTGTAGAGAAAGCATTTGGCCTAGGAGTTTGCAGATGGCAGGTGCTTATGGTGGACAGATCCTAAAGTGATCCCCGAAGACCTCTCTCTTCTGGTGTTCACATCTTTGTGGAATCTCCTCCAAGTGCAGGTGAAAACTTGTGACTTTGTTCTAACTAACAGAATGTAGCAAAGATAATGAGATGTCTCCCTTGTGATTATGTTACATTATATAAGGCTTTATTTTGCTAGCAGACACCCTCTAGAGATCTTTCTGTTGGCTTGATGAAGCAAGCAGGAATCCCTCATGGCCAGAAACTGCAGGCAGCTTCTAGGAACTGCAGTTGACTTTTGTTGCTGAGGTTGGCCTCTAGCTTCCAGCCCATTTTGTTGTTCAGTGACCAAGTCATGTCTAGCTGTTTGCGATTCCATGAACTATAGCACACCAGGCTCCTTGTTCCTCACCATCTCCCAGTTTGCCCAGGTTCATGTCCATGGAATCAGTGATGCCATCCAACCATCTTATCCTCTGTTGCCCCTTCTCCTCCTGCCCAGCATCAGGGTCTTTTCCAACAAGTTGGCTCTTTGCAAGAGGTGGCCAGATTATTGGAGCTTCAGCTTCAGCATCAGTCATTCCAATGAATAGGAAAGGAAATCAGGGTTGATTTCCTTTAGGATTGACTGGATTGAGCTCCTTGTAGTTCAAGGAACTCTCAAGAGTCTTCTCCAGCACCACAGTTTGAAAGCATCAATTCTTCAGCATTCTGCTTTCATTATGGTCCATAGAGGCCATCAATGCTACAGATGCAAGGAGATGAATTCTGCCAATAACCTTAATGAACCTGAAAGTGGGTCTTTTCACAATATAGCCTGGAGGTGAGAACACAGTCTGCCCAACACTTGAGTGCAGTCTTGTTAGAGCCTGAGACAGGGATCGCCAAGTGGTGCCTGGACTTTAATTTCTTTAAGGGTATTTAATGCTAGTAATTGTTGTAAAATGAACAAGAGCAAAGAAAATGGTAAATAATGAGATATTACAAAGTTTTCAAAGGCAAGGATAAAATTAGTATTAGATGTTATCTTATGTTAATCTAACACTTGACAATTGAGAGACTTTTAACATGGTCATATGAAATGAAAGATTGTAGAGAAAGCATTTGGCCTAGGAGTTTGCAGATGGCAGGTGCTTATGGTGGACAGATCCTAAAGTGATCCCCGAAGACCTCTCTCTTCTGGTGTTCACATCTTTGTGGAATCTCCTCCAAGTGCAGGTGAAAACTTGTGACTTTGTTCTAACTAACAGAATGTAGCAAAGATAATGAGATGTCTCCCTTGTGATTATGTTACATTATATAAGGCTTTATTTTGCTAGCAGACACCCTCTAGAGATCTTTCTGTTGGCTTGATGAAGCAAGCAGGAATCCCTCATGGCCAGAAACTGCAGGCAGCTTCTAGGAACTGCAGTTGACTTTTGTTGCTGAGGTTGGCCTCTAGCTTCCAGCCCATTTTGTTGTTCAGTGACCAAGTCATGTCTAGCTGTTTGCGATTCCATGAACTATAGCACACCAGGCTCCTTGTTCCTCACCATCTCCCAGTTTGCCCAGGTTCATGTCCATGGAATCAGTGATGCCATCCAACCATCTTATCCTCTGTTGCCCCTTCTCCTCCTGCCCAGCATCAGGGTCTTTTCCAACAAGTTGGCTCTTTGCAAGAGGTGGCCAGATTATTGGAGCTTCAGCTTCAGCATCAGTCATTCCAATGAATAGGAAAGGAAATCAGGGTTGATTTCCTTTAGGATTGACTGGATTGAGCTCCTTGTAGTTCAAGGAACTCTCAAGAGTCTTCTCCAGCACCACAGTTTGAAAGCATCAATTCTTCAGCATTCTGCTTTCATTATGGTCCATAGAGGCCATCAATGCTACAGATGCAAGGAGATGAATTCTGCCAATAACCTTAATGAACCTGAAAGTGGGTCTTTTCACAATATAGCCTGGAGGTGAGAACACAGTCTGCCCAACACTTGAGTGCAGTCTTGTTAGAGCCTGAGACAGGGATGCGCCAAGTGGTGCCTGGACTCTTGATTTATAGTACTGTGGGATAATAAACGTGTGTTTGTTTGAAACCCTTAAATTTGTAGTAATTGGTTATTCAGTGAAAGGAAACTACTACAGTGCTCAATAAATGTTAATTGATTTGAAATGTAAATCAAGTTAGGTGTATTATCTAATGGTCTTTCTGACCAGCCTCTTGAGCTGGATTGTTTAATCCCTGCCCCACCTCATCTTGTAGAAGGAAATGGCACCTCAGGGACAGAGGAGCCTGGTGGGCTACAGTTCATGGGGTTGCAAGAGTCAGACACGACTTAGCAGCTAAACCACCACCCAGCACCTCCTCTGGTTTGTGCAGAGATTCTGACTGGTCTAGCTGCCTGCCTTGGGTTGATGGTTTATGTCTAAAGTAGAGAGCTGCTCATTTTTCTGCCCAACATCTCTTTGACCTGGATTTCATAAGAGCATCATCTTCTTTTGGGGAACTGTCTCTCTCCAGCTTTCAATCATTGCTTGCTGTCCTCTGATACAGGGTGGGCACATGAACCAGGCCTGCCACTAATTGGCCAGTTAAGGTCCTGTGACTCAAGCTTGGCCAACTAAAATCTTGGTGGTAATCAGTGGACTTTATTTTATTTTTTAAAAGATTTATTTATTTATATTATCAGTGGACTTTAGATGAGAGAAAATTTCTTGTCTATGGTCTCTGAGCAAGTATGATGTAAGCCTGTGGCTGTGCCCTCCCCTGAAGGTTGGAGAAAGCCTATGGGCCGCAGGACCGCGTTAACACAAAGAAGCAGATTTTAGAAGAACTTGAGATATTAAATCCCTGGAGACTGTTCCAACTCCAGACTTCCCAGTTTTGTAAGCCAGCTTGAATCAAGTTCTTGTTCCTTTCAAGTAGAATTCAGACTTCTATAGTGTCTTTTAGTCTCTGACTCCAAATCAATTTATCTGTGACCCCTACGTCATTTCTTCTGATCCTTAAGTGAGAAAAATATGCTGAGTCAGTAATGGGCTTGACAATCCTGCATTAACTTTGTAAAGGCATTTCTGTTTTTCTTTGGTAAAGGCATTTCTAATCTTCCTTACCTTCCAAATCTCCACAATTTTAACCCTTAAAGTCCTCTTTCTTAAGCATATTTACTAATCTGTTGTTAGGAAAGGTTCTCTCTTTAGAGGAAATGTGGCTATTTCACCTAGAGTTTGTGTCTATGTTTCACTATTTTGTCACAACAGTGCATATCTGGGATATATTTTTGAATTCCTTGAAACTTTACTTATAGACTTCACCTAGTTAATTATTACATAAAAGCGTAAGTAAAAGAAAATGTGTTTTTTCTCTACTCTTCAACAGAATATAAGGAAGCATTTTTTTAAAAACCTTTGAAGCAGTCCTTAAGGAAAGCTTTTGTCTTAAACGTTGTTTTTTTTTTTTTCTTCTGAGTATCTGGTTTTATTGAGGACATGGGGTCTACAAGGAAGCCCCAGGTGCCTAGGGGAAAGGTCTGCCATCAGCCTGGAAGGCAGCAGCCCAAGTGCAGCTGGAAATGGGGTCTCCAAAACCTGGGCTCACTTGAAAGTGTGGCTCTCAGCTCTGCCACGCCCAAAGCCTTTGGGTCCAAACATGGCTGCGTAGCGGGGGTGGTTGCAGTAGGGCTTGCCTTCGTGCTCGGCGTGACCACCTGAAGTCAGTGTCTTTCCACATTTCTCACACTTCGGGCAAGGCCGGTGCCGGTCCTTCCCCAGGGAGGTCACCCACTCAGTGAACTACACCTCCTTGTTGTACTTGGGGCACTTGGGCATGGTGGCGCCGGATCTGGGGTGGGCAGGTGGGAGCAGACCGGAGAGCTGAAGTCTGTTTTTTGGTTTTTTTTTTTCAACTAATAATCTTTACTTTTTAGAGCAGTCGGCAGCAAAATTGAGTGGGAAGTATAGAGAGTTCATGTATACCCCATCCCCGCAAATGAACAACCTCACTCACTAATGATGCCCACATCATAGTGATACACATTCGTTATAACTGATTAACTGACATTGACACATCTTTATCACTTGAAGTCCATAGCCCACTATGGTTCACTCTTGGGAGTTGTCTGTGCATTTGAACAAATGTATAACGACATGTGGGCTTCCATGGTGGCTCAGACGGTAAAGGATCCTTATGCAATGCGGTAGGCCTGGGTTCGATTCCTGGTTTGGGAAACTCCCCTGGGGGAAGCCATGGCAATCCACTCTTAGTATTGTTGCCTGGAGAATTCCCTGGACAGAGGAGCCTGGTGGGCTATAGTCCATGGCGTCTTAAAGTCAGACATGACTGAGCGCCTAAGCACAGTATAGCAACATAATGTATCCACTATTACAGTGTCATACAGAGTAGTTTCCCTGCTCTAAAAATCCTATGGTCTCCACCTATTTCTTCTCCACACCTATCCCCTTGCCCAGTCCCTGACACCACTGATCTTGTGTCTCCATGGTTCTGCCATTTTCAGAAAATCATGTGGTTGGAATCATACAGTTTGTAGCCTTTTGAAAAAGATGGGCTTATTTTGCTTAATGATATTCATTTAAGTTCCATGATGTCTTTTCATGGCTTGGATAGCAGGGAAAGGTCTGCCATCAGCCTGGAAGGCAGCAGCCCAAGTGCAGCTGGAAATGGGGTCTCCAAAACCTGGGCTCACTTGAAAGTGTGGCTCTCAGCTCTGCCACGCCCAAAGCCTTTGGGTCCAAACATGGCTGCGTAGCGGGGGTGGTTGCAGTAGGGCTTGCCTTCGTGCTCGGCGTGACCACCTGAAGTCAGTGTCTTTCCACATTTCTCACACTTCGGGCAAGGCCGGTGCCGGTCCTTCCCCAGGGAGGTCACCCACTCAGTGAACTACACCTCCTTGTTGTACTTGGGGCACTTGGGCATGGTGGCGCCGGATCTGGGGTGGGCAGGTGGGAGCAGACCGGAGAGCTGAAGTCTGTTTTTTGGTTTTTTTTTTTCAACTAATAATCTTTACTTTTTAGAGCAGTCGGCAGCAAAATTGAGTGGGAAGTATAGAGAGTTCATGTATACCCCATCCCCGCAAATGAACAACCTCACTCACTAATGATGCCCACATCATAGTGATACACATTCGTTATAACTGATTAACTGACATTGACACATCTTTATCACTTGAAGTCCATAGCCCACTATGGTTCACTCTTGGGAGTTGTCTGTGCATTTGAACAAATGTATAACGACATGTGGGCTTCCATGGTGGCTCAGACGGTAAAGGATCCTTATGCAATGCGGTAGGCCTGGGTTCGATTCCTGGTTTGGGAAACTCCCCTGGGGGAAGCCATGGCAATCCACTCTTAGTATTGTTGCCTGGAGAATTCCCTGGACAGAGGAGCCTGGTGGGCTATAGTCCATGGCGTCTTAAAGTCAGACATGACTGAGCGCCTAAGCACAGTATAGCAACATAATGTATCCACTATTACAGTGTCATACAGAGTAGTTTCCCTGCTCTAAAAATCCTATGGTCTCCACCTATTTCTTCTCCACACCTATCCCCTTGCCCAGTCCCTGACACCACTGATCTTGTGTCTCCATGGTTCTGCCATTTTCAGAAAATCATGTGGTTGGAATCATACAGTTTGTAGCCTTTTGAAAAAGATGGGCTTATTTTGCTTAATGATATTCATTTAAGTTCCATGATGTCTTTTCATGGCTTGAGAGCTCATTTCTTTTTAGCAGCAAATAATATTCCATCATCTAAATCTACTATTTATCTATTAGCCTTCTGAAGAACAACTTGGTTCCTTTCAAGTCCTGACAATTATAAGTAAGGCTGTTATAAACATCCACAGGCAGGCTTCTGTGTGGACCTAAGTTTCCGACCTATTTGGGTAAATATGAGGGAACCTGACTACCGGTCAAATGGTCAAAATGCGTTTAGTTTTATAAGAAACTGCCAAACTGTCTTCCAAAGTGTCTCCACCATTTTGCATCTGAGAGTTCATTTTGCTCCACATCCTCACCAACATTTAATACTGGAAATGTTTTGGATTATGGCCATTTTAATAGGTGTGTATCTCTTTGTTGTTTTGATTTGTAAATATTTAATGACAGGCTGTTGTCATATGCTTGTCACCGATTTTTTAAGAGGTTCAAATCTTTTGCCCGTGTTTTAAATCAGGTTGTTCCTTTACTTATTGTTGCATTTTGAGAGTTCTTTATAATTTGGGTGACAGTCCTTTATCAGATGTATCTTTTGCAAATGTTTTCTCCTACTTACTAACTTGGCTTCTCATTCCCTTGAATAAAGTAATTTTAAGGAGTATAAGTGTTAACATTTATGTATTATTTAATTGGATAGAAAAACTTAAGGTGGTCTAAATGTGGAACATGAAGTAATATTTAAATAATAATCAGAATTTATTTACGTGTATGATACATAGTATAACTTAATGTGTTTCTCTTAATTTAGTATAACCTTACTGTATTTAAAAAAAATTTTTTTTTTTTTTTTTTTTGGTCACTTCTATTGATCTTTCATTCATCTTTGTTCTTTGGCCTGTGTGGGCCTCCCATCACAGTGGCCTGTCTTGACTCAGAGCACCACTTCTGGGCGCGTGCGCTCCAGAGCTCCAGCTCTGTAGTTGGACACGTTGATCCAGCCGCTCCGCGGCACGTGGGATCCTCCCAGGCCAGGGGTTGAACCTGCGCCCCTTGAACTGTAAGGCAGTGTCCTTACCCACTGGACCACCAGGGAAGCCCTAAAAAAATTTTTAATTTATGTATACATATAGGTTACAGAAGTAAATTCAGTTTTAAGGAGTAACATATTATAAATTTGCCTCAAACAATATATTAAACATTAAAACTGTGGTAAGGAAACTAGCACTGTCACAACTACAACTAAACTGTTTAAATAGAAAGTTAGCACCCCTGGTGAAAGATATATTGTTCATATAGTTATATGCCATTATATGAGGAAAAAGAATTAAACATTCTTCAATTAAACACTGAAACAAACAACAAATATTTACTTGGCGTAAAGTTTATTCACATGTATAACAATATATGTAATAGGAAATCCATTAAAACCAAAATATAATCAAGCACACAGGAAAAGTATGTATTCATAAATGAGTTGTTTGTTCCAGATAATGAAAATGCTGATAAGCACCGAGTTGCCTTAAACTTTTGAACTGTTAGGGAGACATTTTTAAAAAGCAAAAAAATGTGAAAGTTCTTTTTTTTTAATTTGACAGGCTGTTGTCATATGCTTGTCACCGATTTTTTAAGAGGTTCAAATCTTTTGCCCGTGTTTTAAATCAGGTTGTTCCTTTACTTATTGTTGCATTTTGAGAGTTCTTTATAATTTGGGTGACAGTCCTTTATCAGATGTATCTTTTGCAAATGTTTTCTCCTACTTACTAACTTGGCTTCTCATTCCCTTGAATAAAGTAATTTTAAGGAGTATAAGTGTTAACATTTATGTATTATTTAATTGGATAGAAAAACTTAAGGTGGTCTAAATGTGGAACATGAAGTAATATTTAAATAATAATCAGAATTTATTTACGTGTATGATACATAGTATAACTTAATGTGTTTCTCTTAATTTAGTATAACCTTACTGTATTTAAAAAAAATTTTTTTTTTTTTTTTTTTGGTCACTTCTATTGATCTTTCATTCATCTTTGTTCTTTGGCCTGTGTGGGCCTCCCATCACAGTGGCCTGTCTTGACTCAGAGCACCACTTCTGGGCGCGTGCGCTCCAGAGCTCCAGCTCTGTAGTTGGACACGTTGATCCAGCCGCTCCGCGGCACGTGGGATCCTCCCAGGCCAGGGGTTGAACCTGCGCCCCTTGAACTGTAAGGCAGTGTCCTTACCCACTGGACCACCAGGGAAGCCCTAAAAAAATTTTTAATTTATGTATACATATAGGTTACAGAAGTAAATTCAGTTTTAAGGAGTAACATATTATAAATTTGCCTCAAACAATATATTAAACATTAAAACTGTGGTAAGGAAACTAGCACTGTCACAACTACAACTAAACTGTTTAAATAGAAAGTTAGCACCCCTGGTGAAAGATATATTGTTCATATAGTTATATGCCATTATATGAGGAAAAAGAATTAAACATTCTTCAATTAAACACTGAAACAAACAACAAATATTTACTTGGCGTAAAGTTTATTCACATGTATAACAATATATGTAATAGGAAATCCATTAAAACCAAAATATAATCAAGCACACAGGAAAAGTATGTATTCATAAATGAGTTGTTTGTTCCAGATAATGAAAATGCTGATAAGCACCGAGTTGCCTTAAACTTTTGAACTGTTAGGGAGACATTTTTAAAAAGCAAAAAAATGTTGAAAGAAACACACAATATGGAAGATTAAAGGCATTAATATATGTCATACATGTTCCAAAATGCTACACAGGCAGGATCTACAAAAGAATCTAGTTTAAGAACTATGGAAATTCTAGACATTCTTGTAGTAGTATAAATGTCACATACAATATTTCGAATCAAGCTAGTAACTAATACAAACTTATTTCACATTCTGTTGGAATAAAAACAATATGAATAATATGAAATTAAGCTTTTAAATAGCACTAATAAACTTTTTCTCATTAAAAAATCCATTTGAAAAAAAAAAAATCCATTTGTACAGATAGGAAAAGTACACATACATATAACTTACCTGAGAAATAGGAAAAAATGATTAGAATTTTATAGGCAAATGGGAAACCAGACACAGAACATCATTGCTATAGTTTTTAATTGTTTGGAGAATTTTCAATGCTCTTGTGTATGCATTCAGAGGGCGCAATATCAACCGGTGCAAAACTTTTGACACGTACTTTGTGCTCTTTTTTTTTTTTTCATCTTGAATATTCTGTGTAGAATTGTCTATCCTACTGAAGGCATAGCCCTATAAATATGTATTTGTCTTTTTCTAGTCTTATTCCCTAGTGGCTGAGATGGTAAAGAATCTGCCTGCAATGTGGAAGACCTGGATTGAGTCATGGGTCGGGAAGATTCCTTGGAGAAAGAAATGGCAATCCACTCCAGTATTCTTGTCTGGGGAATCCCATGGATAGAGGAGCCTGGTGGGCTCCAGCCCATGGGTTGCAAAGTATCAGACACGACCTAGCAACTAACACTTCCCCTTTTCAAATCCGTATTATATTTATTTCCTGATTTAATAGAGGGGAAAACTGATCTAGTTAACTATAAAGTTTTGTGTCAGGATAGATTTAATGGTTAATACTAATCAGTTACCCAGGGAAGAAGTACACATGAAAACAAATTAATTAAACCAGAGAACCCGCCACCAAAAGTAAACAGGAATATAAAAGGATGAATGGGACAGATACATGTCAATAATTTTATATTAATATTTCCCTTTACACTATTATAAGCATTTTTGGTTATGATTCTATCACACTTTCTTTTTTATATTTAAAGCATTATGGGCTCAACATTGGAGTCTCTGCAAATACCAGTTATCTCATAATCTTGATGAGTTCTAGAGTTGTTCATGTTAGAGCAACAGTTTTACACTAAATGATGGCATATGACAAATCTAGGTTACTGCTGGGTGACAGAGGTTGTCACAGGCTCTGAAGCTGGATTTGCAGTAAGACTTTTGTGAGTCAACTGGCATAAACAAGTTCATAGAATATTTTAAATTGTGATCAATAAAAGATAATGTCTTACACTTTTATTCATCCTAAGAAACACATGTGTGAGAATACATATATAGATATGCAATATATGCTCCTGTATACATTTATGTATGAATGAAAGATGTCTATACATTTCTCACATAGAATTGTCTGTACTTTATAATTTAATAGTTTGAGACAGTGTCACTTTATAGGTATAAAATGGGCTGAGAAAAGAATGTTTGCCCTTCTAAACCTAGCTCTCACTAACATGGTTAGATTTGGGGCAAGTTTTCCTTGTATGCCTTAGTGTGATTGCTAAAATGATAGAGTTCGCTTCCAATCTTTTTTTCCTAATTAGCCTCAGAACCAGCATTAGGTGCTTGCCTACTTTATGAATTTATTGGCTGTGAGGTATGTGGGATCTTAGTTCCCTGCTCAAGAATCAAACCCACACCCCTGCATTGGAAAAAGTCTTAACCACTGGGTCACCAGGGAAGTTCCGCCTCTGATCTTTTAAAGAGGATTAAAATAAAGGCAAAGTGCAAAGTTACATGAGGAAAAGTGCTTATGTAAACCCAAAGATATGAAAATTTTAATAGGGTTTAAAGACCAAATTTCCTAATTATATCTAAATGCTACTATGTTAAAAATAAAACTGTGTGAGAACTTTACTTAATGTACTATGATGACCTTTTCTAGTTAACTATAAATTTTGTCAGAAGTTAGATACTAATCAGTTACCCAGGGAAGAAGTACACATGAAAACAAATTAATTAAACCAGAGAACCCGCCACCAAAAGTAAACAGGAATATAAAAGGATGAATGGGACAGATACATGTCAATAATTTTATATTAATATTTCCCTTTACACTATTATAAGCATTTTTGGTTATGATTCTATCACACTTTCTTTTTTATATTTAAAGCATTATGGGCTCAACATTGGAGTCTCTGCAAATACCAGTTATCTCATAATCTTGATGAGTTCTAGAGTTGTTCATGTTAGAGCAACAGTTTTACACTAAATGATGGCATATGACAAATCTAGGTTACTGCTGGGTGACAGAGGTTGTCACAGGCTCTGAAGCTGGATTTGCAGTAAGACTTTTGTGAGTCAACTGGCATAAACAAGTTCATAGAATATTTTAAATTGTGATCAATAAAAGATAATGTCTTACACTTTTATTCATCCTAAGAAACACATGTGTGAGAATACATATATAGATATGCAATATATGCTCCTGTATACATTTATGTATGAATGAAAGATGTCTATACATTTCTCACATAGAATTGTCTGTACTTTATAATTTAATAGTTTGAGACAGTGTCACTTTATAGGTATAAAATGGGCTGAGAAAAGAATGTTTGCCCTTCTAAACCTAGCTCTCACTAACATGGTTAGATTTGGGGCAAGTTTTCCTTGTATGCCTTAGTGTGATTGCTAAAATGATAGAGTTCGCTTCCAATCTTTTTTTCCTAATTAGCCTCAGAACCAGCATTAGGTGCTTGCCTACTTTATGAATTTATTGGCTGTGAGGTATGTGGGATCTTAGTTCCCTGCTCAAGAATCAAACCCACACCCCTGCATTGGAAAAAGTCTTAACCACTGGGTCACCAGGGAAGTTCCGCCTCTGATCTTTTAAAGAGGATTAAAATAAAGGCAAAGTGCAAAGTTACATGAGGAAAAGTGCTTATGTAAACCCAAGATATGACTAATAGTAACATTTTTATAGGTAACGTAGGTGGCATTAAAAAGACCAATTTTCCTAATTATATCTAAATGCTACTATGTATAAAATAACTAATGAGAACACACTGTGTGAGAACTTTACTTAATGTACTATGATGACCTGAAAGGGAAAGAAGTTCAAAAGGGAGGGAATATATATATATACACACACACATCTGGCTGACTCATTTTGCTGCACAGTAGAAATTGAAACAACACTGTAAAGCAACTAAACTCCAATAAAAATTAATTTAAAACAAAACAAAAAAACAGCAAAAATTTTGCCAGATGATTTCTTTCCAACAAGCAACCAAAAAGACTATGAAAATATAACAGGCAAAGTAGTCTAATTATTAGATCTTTCTTTTAGGGGCTTCCCTGGTGATCTAGAGGGTAAAGAGTCCACCTTGCAGTGCAAGGGGCATCGGTTCCATCCCTGGCCCGGGAAGATCCCACATGCTAAGGAGTGGCTGGACCAGTGTGTCCAATCAGGAGCCAGCACTCTGGAGTGCATGTTCCCAGAGATGGTGCTCTGCAGTAAGAGAGGCCACTATAATTAGAGGCCCACACAGACCAAAGAATAAAGATGGATGAAAAATAAATGATGACTTAGAGGCAAAAAAAGAAAGATCTTTCTTTTATCTGCATTACTATCACACAGTCTTAAAAGAAACATACATTCACAGTGTAATATGGTTTATACTTTTTAAACAGTTACTTTGGAAGGAATTACCAAATGCATGTGAGTTTTAATCTCACCTCTGTAGAAATTATAAAACAAAAATACATTTTATAAATGGTCTTACATAGAAAAAAGCAATGTCTGTCAAAAACAGTAAGAAGAGAATTTTCTATTTCTCAGGAGCATGTTACTTTGAGTTCAAAGAGGAAATCGCAAATGCAAAATTTGTGTACTGGGATCTTAGTTCCCTGCTCAAGAATCAAACCCACACCCCTGCATTGGAAAAAGTCTTAACCACTGGGTCACCAGGGAAGTTCCGCCTCTGATCTTTTAAAGAGGATTAAAATAAAGGCAAAGTGCAAAGTTACATGAGGAAAAGTGCTTATGTAAACCCAAGATATGACTAATAGTAACATTTTTATAGGTAACGTAGGTGGCATTAAAAAGACCAATTTTCCTAATTATATCTAAATGCTACTATGTATAAAATAACTAATGAGAACACACTGTGTGAGAACTTTACTTAATGTACTATGATGACCTGAAAGGGAAAGAAGTTCAAAAGGGAGGGAATATATATATATACACACACACATCTGGCTGACTCATTTTGCTGCACAGTAGAAATTGAAACAACACTGTAAAGCAACTAAACTCCAATAAAAATTAATTTAAAACAAAACAAAAAAACAGCAAAAATTTTGCCAGATGATTTCTTTCCAACAAGCAACCAAAAAGACTATGAAAATATAACAGGCAAAGTAGTCTAATTATTAGATCTTTCTTTTAGGGGCTTCCCTGGTGATCTAGAGGGTAAAGAGTCCACCTTGCAGTGCAAGGGGCATCGGTTCCATCCCTGGCCCGGGAAGATCCCACATGCTAAGGAGTGGCTGGACCAGTGTGTCCAATCAGGAGCCAGCACTCTGGAGTGCATGTTCCCAGAGATGGTGCTCTGCAGTAAGAGAGGCCACTATAATTAGAGGCCCACACAGACCAAAGAATAAAGATGGATGAAAAATAAATGATGACTTAGAGGCAAAAAAAGAAAGATCTTTCTTTTATCTGCATTACTATCACACAGTCTTAAAAGAAACATACATTCACAGTGTAATATGGTTTATACTTTTTAAACAGTTACTTTGGAAGGAATTACCAAATGCATGTGAGTTTTAATCTCACCTCTGTAGAAATTATAAAACAAAAATACATTTTATAAATGGTCTTACATAGAAAAAAGCAATGTCTGTCAAAAACAGTAAGAAGAGAATTTTCTATTTCTCAGGAGCATGTTACTTTGAGTTCCTACAAAGAGGAAACAAATCCGCACATATACACACGCTCATTCAAATAAATTTGTGTACTAACATCCATTCTAGAAGTTTATAGCTTATACTCTACTACATTTGTAAGGGGAGATTGGTCACATACACAATTAGAAGATAAGTCAAACTATAGGTCAAAATGATTACCTACGGTCTTCTATGTCCAGCCATTAAAGAAATACAAGGGCTTACTGGCAACTTTCATCAGTATTATTTTGATAGCAGAAAAGTAAGTTACTTCTGGGTTCTCAAACTATTATTTATAAACTTGGACAAAATTCTCAGATTAATAGTTATACATAGTCAGATACAAATGATATAGCAATGAGAAGGGGTATGTCGACTCGTCGATAATACGCACAAATTTATCAAGCTCTAGTTACTCCTAGATTTGAGGCTTATGTATTTACTTCATGGTATAACCACCCTTGCAAATCCTTGCCAGTACAACCATATTCTCTAGTGTTTTTTTTAATAAAGAAAACTATTGACCCCCCCATAATAAAACATGATGATATCAACAGTTCATGACTAAAATGTGCAAAATATGGTGAATGCTATGAAATAATTTAAAAGAAAAGACAACTGATTTTTATTAAGGTGATCGCTTTATATTTAAATGTTAAATTCTGTGAAGTATTTTCAATGAAAAAGAATCCCTAAAAAAGAGTAGGTCCACTACTATGACTTGGGATAATCTAACAATTAGAAATTCTTTTTTTTTTTTTTTAGTATTTAATACAAAAAGAACTATGGAACTTCCCTTGGTGGTTCAGATGGTAAAGAATCTGCCTGCAATGCTGAAGACCCTGGGTTGAATCCTGGCTCGGGAAGATCCCCTAGAGAAGAGAATGGTTCCCCACTCTAGTATTCTTACTTGGAGAATTCTATGGACGGAGAAGCCTGGTGGGCTAGTCCATTGTGTCGCAAAGAGTCAGACACGACTGAACAACTAACACAACAACAACAAATTTACAACTTTTTTCCCGTACAAAGGATACAGATAGTGTACCAGTTCTCACTGTGACACCCATATAACAGATTTTTTTGTTGTTGTTAAAATGAACAAAAAAGTGCTCTCTTCTTCACTGCAAGGATACAAACTTCCTTATCCGGCTGATCGTGATCAAGTTTAGGTCAAAGATGGTGACGTTCCAGTGACGAGAGTACACATATTTATGTCTCCTTTACTCTCTATAGTTTGTCACAAAGGGCTGTCTTTTTTGGTTCAGGGAAAAGAACCACTTAAATAACGTGAATGTCCCATATCACCCAGACAACAAGAGCTTAGTGAGAAGGCAGTGACATAGACTTTTTAAATACCCTAAGCCCTCTGGCTGGCCCAGGATATGGTGGTGGCGGTGAGACACTCTGTTTTCTGATCAGTGCCATGGCCTGTTCATAAGAAGGTAATCCTGTGTCTTCCAATGAAGGCGGCGATGGAGACAAGTCAGCCTCCTCCTCAGGTCTTCTGAAAATGATGGAAGGAGTGTGTCGGCCCCTTCTAACATAGGTGGCTGAAGAACTAAACAGAGATAGCACTGAGGTTTAGGAAAGGCAGCATTTTCAGGTTAAGACAGCAATATTATAAAATTCAATGATTCTGATCAAAGTTGAACCTGATTTGTTAATATAACAAGTTTTATTTTACCCATAAACTCTGAATGAGTCTTGGTAGAGTGGGAAGATCAAGAGCTTTGACGTCAGCCATGGATATGCAACAGGATCCTGTCATGGCATAGATTTGTGGCCAAAGGCAAGGTAACCTAACTCAGCTTTCTTCCTCTGTCAAATGGGGATAGTAATAGCTACTGCTTCAGCAGAGATGTTTGGTGTGGATGGAGAAAGATTACGTAAGGCATTGAAGCAGAGTCTGGAATACTGAAACAAGGACTCAAAATACATGAGTTTTCTTTTTCTCCCGCGCTTGAATTAAAATTTTTCTCCAAGTATGGTGTTAAACCAAATCCATGCTTTGTGGAAAGGCAACATGTCTCCAGGCCAAGGAAATCGATGCCAAAGAGATAACAGAGTGGATGGCCATCTCTCTCCTCTGTTCTCCCCTGAAGCCTTGCTGCCGGGTCCATCCTTCCTCAGCAGGACTTCCGTCCTATCATTCTTCTCCACAGAAATCTAACCTGCAGCATACTTTCCACTGGATCAACTCCCAGCTCTGGTACCTCCTTTTTCAAGCCTACCTTAATCTAACCTTGCTTTATTTTACAGCCCTCTGCCCTTGCCAAGTTAGCCTCTTTACTCCCCATTGATCTCCACTGGTCCAAGCCCAACAATTAAAAAAAAATTTTATTAAAAAAAAAAAAAAAAAGCTTAGCTGAAGTTCCACCATTTTCCACAAGACTTTGTCACCTATACCAGCCAACAAGAATTGAAATGGGAACTACATTTTCCCTTCTCACTTGTGAATTACAAATTCTAATTTAAACACTGGTAAAATTATCTGTTTAGGCTCTGACTTTGGCTATATGAAGCATCAATTCAGAAATTAACCTCCTATAGTTATGGCTAATAAGGTAATTAAAATATGTCGATAATTCCCAACCTCTAGTCAATATGTCAAGTATTCTTCTCAGTAAGAGTTTATCAGACCCAAAATACTGTAAACTTTTGCAAACATAATCAACTTGCCCCTTAGAATACCTTTTCCTTTAGATGTTATAATGAGAGCTGAAACTGGAAGGAAGGAGAAAGGAAAATAGCAGAGAGAGAAGAAAAGAAAAATCTCTGTGTAAATAGAGGAACTGGATAATCGGCCCTGCAATAGTTGAGAGGTGACTGAGAGCCTCAAAAGTTTACTTAGAGGGCTCAATACAATTCCTCCTCTGTCAAGAAATCTGGAATGTATTCATGGTAGGTCTGTCACTTGCCACATCTTACTTGTCTTCAGCAGAGATGTTTGGTGTGGATGGAGAAAGATTACGTAAGGCATTGAAGCAGAGTCTGGAATACTGAAACAAGGACTCAAAATACATGAGTTTTCTTTTTCTCCCGCTTGAATTAAAATTTTTCTCCAAGTATGGTGTTAAACCAAATCCATGCTTTGTGGAAAGGCAACATGTCTCCAGGCCAAGGAAATCGATGCCAAAGAGATAACAGAGTGGATGGCCATCTCTCTCCTCTGTTCTCCCCTGAAGCCTTGCTGCCGGGTCCATCCTTCCTCAGCAGGACTTCCGTCCTATCATTCTTCTCCACAGAAATCTAACCTGCAGCATACTTTCCACTGGATCAACTCCCAGCTCTGGTACCTCCTTTTTCAAGCCTACCTTAATCTAACCTTGCTTTATTTTACAGCCCTCTGCCCTTGCCAAGTTAGCCTCTTTACTCCCCATTGATCTCCACTGGTCCAAGCCCAACAATTAAAAAAAAATTTTATTAAAAAAAAAAAAAAAAAGCTTAGCTGAAGTTCCACCATTTTCCACAAGACTTTGTCACCTATACCAGCCAACAAGAATTGAAATGGGAACTACATTTTCCCTTCTCACTTGTGAATTACAAATTCTAATTTAAACACTGGTAAAATTATCTGTTTAGGCTCTGACTTTGGCTATATGAAGCATCAATTCAGAAATTAACCTCCTATAGTTATGGCTAATAAGGTAATTAAAATATGTCGATAATTCCCAACCTCTAGTCAATATGTCAAGTATTCTTCTCAGTAAGAGTTTATCAGACCCAAAATACTGTAAACTTTTGCAAACATAATCAACTTGCCCCTTAGAATACCTTTTCCTTTAGATGTTATAATGAGAGCTGAAACTGGAAGGAAGGAGAAAGGAAAATAGCAGAGAGAGAAGAAAAGAAAAATCTCTGTGTAAATAGAGGAACTGGATAATCGGCCCTGCAATAGTTGAGAGGTGACTGAGAGCCTCAAAAGTTTACTTAGAGGGCTCAATACAATTCCTCCTCTGTCAAGAAATCTGGAATGTATTCATGGTAGGTCTGTCACTTGCCACATTCTTTAGCTTGTGATGAAAAGTTCTACTTGTTTGCTTATAGGAAACAGGAGAGACAGATGTTTTATTTGAACAAATAAATTTTTCCATGTTGCTCTTCAACACTGTTACAGGAACAGTATAATTATATTAAAGTCATTAAGTGTCTTTACAGTGATTTCTTATATATACCTTACATGACTGAAATCAGAAAGTACGCTCCAAGAACATCTCAGATAAGCCAGCAATATTATATTACATCTGTTTTCCTCTATAAAATATAGGGACTGGGAAATGAAAAGATCTTGTTTCCCATTTCTTGGCATGTTTTTACAGAAGAAGGAGACAAACGATTCTGACAGTGATTTTCTGTTTTACTCTCTTTTTCAAAATATTCCCCACCCTTCCCCCATTTCCAGACTTGCAAAATGGAGAAAGAGAACATGCCACTCTGCTGGAAGAATTTCTTGGGACAAGTGACGAAAAGTACTTTAGTCAGTTAGTGAATATTTACAAGTTAATCTTAACACAAAGGAATGTCTGGTTAACCTAGTTTGAAATGCCCCCTGTAAAGGGCTGCTATGCGAGTCAAAATGAGACAGTAAATGTAAAAATGACCTGTAAATGGGACAGCATCCTACTGTCTCATTTTGACTAAGTAATGCTAAGTATAACTAATCTTACTTTTAAAATAAGAGGTATCTGGGTTTTCAAATGTTTATAATAAGAGGCCATAGAAAACACGCATAATAATGGCACCTCTTTACTCCCTGTGTGTTTGGATTCTCCTTCTAACGTTGTGCAGGAAAAGAAGCAAGAAGGCTTCAGAGGAAAAAAAAAAAAGGCATAAGGTAAGAAGGTGTAGTGGTGCAGAAAAACAGAAAAATGAAGAAAAACAGGAAAGAGGAGAGAACAGTGTCAAGCATGAGGACACTGAACAATGACTGTGTTCACAGATCTTGAGGGAAATTCTTAAAACACTCAGGGCATACATGGACTTTGGGGGAACCTATTGTAAGTGGAGTAGAAAAGAAGGAAAGATAAAAGACAAGGAGAGCCTTTAAAGATAAATAGTCCAGCTTCTTCATTAGCCCATGAATTTTCAGGTATGCTGCAGCTTGTGGAGACAGCCATATTGAATAAAATCTTGGCCAAAAGCCCTTGAAAATGAGAAGAACTTGCTCATTTCCTGTTTAAGTAGATGAAATGAATAGAAACCTCTTAAAAGATAGTGGCTTAAGAAAAATGACACAATTTTCCTTACTTTCTTTCACTTTTCAAATTTTAGAGGATTTACAGAACTCTCAATCTCTTTAGTCTCTGCCCATGATCACATTAATGACTCAGGGGATTGTTCAGGAATTCCAATTTGGGGATAGAATTTCACTTTACTTTGCCCTTGTCCTCCCCTGCAGGGGTTTCCCAGGTGAATCAGTGGTAAACAATTTGCCTTCAATGCAGAGGACCTGGGTTCAAGCCCTGTGTCAAGAGGATTCCCTGGAGAAGGAAATGGCAGCCCACTCCAGTATTCTTGCCTGGAAAATCCCATGGACAGAGGAGCCTGGCAGGTTACAGTTCATGGGGTTGAAAAAGAGGTGGACACAATTTAGCCACCAAAACAACAACAACCAACCTCCTCCGGACTTACTGTGGGCATCCTTTCAGACGCCATCCCTGGCCTCTGTCCTTTCATCACACTCAGAAACGCAGCCTACTCTCACAGTTTGAGCCTTTATCTTTCAATAGATTTATCCTAATTCCTCATCTATTGCCCTAAACTCTTACCTTAACAATAAAGAAGAAAGTTTTATTACGGTAAAATATGTATAACATAAAATTTGTCATTATAACCATTTTCAAGTGTACAATGCAATGGCATTAATTATATTCACAATGTTATTCAGTTACCATGATTATTTCCATCATCTTTTTATCACCTGGTCATTGTTATGAGCTTCTTCGTAGAATTTGGAAGTGTATAAATAGAGCTATACAAGCAGTAATTTTGACTGCCTGTTTTGCATGTGTTTTTTTTTTTTAAATAAGGTTAGCTCTACACTTTCTTATCTATACTTACAGATAGGAATATAGATGATAATAACTTTTTATTCTAATAAGAATGCTGAGATTCTATCATGCAAACAATTACAGCCTTTAGGAAGCTTGACTAATATGCTGGGATTCAGTTAAGAGCAATGTATTAATGTTGGTTTGAGTTAGTTGCTCAGTGTGTCTGATTCTGTGACTCCATGGACTAAAGGTGCCAGGCTCCTCTGTCTATGGAATCCTCCAGGCAAGAATACTGGAGGGGTAGCCATTCCCTTCTCCAGGGAATTTTCCCGATCCAGAGGTCAAGGGAAATTTTCCTGCCGAGGGGTAGCATTCCCAACTCTCAATCTCTTTAGTCTCTGCCCATGATCACATTAATGACTCAGGGGATTGTTCAGGAATTCCAATTTGGGGATAGAATTTCACTTTACTTTGCCCTTGTCCTCCCCTGCAGGGGTTTCCCAGGTGAATCAGTGGTAAACAATTTGCCTTCAATGCAGAGGACCTGGGTTCAAGCCCTGTGTCAAGAGGATTCCCTGGAGAAGGAAATGGCAGCCCACTCCAGTATTCTTGCCTGGAAAATCCCATGGACAGAGGAGCCTGGCAGGTTACAGTTCATGGGGTTGAAAAGAGGTGGACACAATTTAGCCACCAAAACAACAACAACCAACCTCCTCCGGACTTACTGTGGGCATCCTTTCAGGCGCCATCCCTGGCCTCTGTCCTTTCATCACACTCAGAAACGCAGCCTACTCTCACAGTTTGAGCCTTTATCTTTCAATAGATTTATCCTAATTCCTCATCTATTGCCCTAAACTCTTACCTTAACAATAAAGAAGAAAGTTTTATTACGGTAAAATATGTATAACATAAAATTTGTCATTATAACCATTTTCAAGTGTACAATGCAATGGCATTAATTATATTCACAATGTTATTCAGTTACCATGATTATTTCCATCATCTTTTTATCACCTGGTCATTGTTATGAGCTTCTTCAGTAGAATTTGGAAGTGTATAAATAGAGCTATACAAGCAGTAATTTTGACTGCCTGTTTTGCATGTGTTTTTTTTTTTTAAATAAGGTTAGCTCTACACTTTCTTATCTATACTTACAGATAGGAATATAGATGATAATAACTTTTTATTCTAATAAGAATGCTGAGATTCTATCATGCAAACAATTACAGCCTTTAGGAAGCTTGACTAATATGCTGGGATTCAGTTAAGAGCAATGTATTAATGTTGGTTTGAGTTAGTTGCTCAGTGTGTCTGATTCTGTGACTCCATGGACTAAAGGTGCCAGGCTCCTCTGTCTATGGAATCCTCCAGGCAAGAATACTGGAGGGGGTAGCCATTCCCTTCTCCTGGGAATCTTCCTGATCCAGAGGTCAAACCCAGGTTTCCTGGATCACAGGTGGATTTTTTACCATCAGAGCCACCAGAGAAACCAAACACTGGCTTGTTAGTTTTGCAAATGTTGATATGGTCATGTAAGATGTTAACAACAAGGGAACTGATGAAGGACATATAGCCACTCTCTGTGTTATCTTTGTAACTTACGTGTTTATTTAAAATTATTCCAAAATAAAAAATGTACTTTAAAAAATAGGCAGCTATTTTTTTTAGCCATTTAAAAATAATGCTTTAGAAAGTATAATAGTGAATTAAATATTTTCACTTGGTACTTACCCTGCATGTTGTTGCCTGTTACACTTGGTGATACAAAGATAGTAACCGACTAATCCCAAAATAACCATAAATACTCCAGCAGCAATTAATCCAGTCAGAAGGCTCATAACATCGATTTTCTCTCTGTTAGCATCTTAAGAGAAACCATTAAAATAACATACATATAACAACTGAAAAGAACCACCTATGATTTAATTATAAATTTAACACTGGGTGTAAATACATTATTAAGCATCTGATAATTAATACCGATTACTTTTAAAAGTCTGTGCCAGAGACATGACCAGAAAAAAAATAGATATACTTCCTAAAAGCCCTGGTTATAGCTTCATTCATAATTAAACTTATTTATTATGGCTGTGCTGGGTCTTAGTTGTGGTATGTGGGATCTAGTTCCCTGACCAGGGATGCAACCCACGTCCCCTGTATTAGGAGCTCAGAGACTTCACCACTGGACCACAAGGGAAGTCTGTGTTTTTTTAAATAAGGTTAGCTCTACACTTTCTTATCTATACTTACAGATAGGAATATAGATGATAATAACTTTTTATTCTAATAAGAATGCTGAGATTCTATCATGCAAACAATTACAGCCTTTAGGAAGCTTGACTAATATGCTGGGATTCAGTTAAGAGCAATGTATTAATGTTGGTTTGAGTTAGTTGCTCAGTGTGTCTGATTCTGTGACTCCATGGACTAAAGGTGCCAGGCTCCTCTGTCTATGGAATCCTCCAGGCAAGAATACTGGAGGGGGTAGCCATTCCCTTCTCCTGGGAATCTTCCTGATCCAGAGGTCAAACCCAGGTTTCCTGGATCACAGGTGGATTTTTTACCATCAGAGCCACCAGAGAAACCAAACACTGGCTTGTTAGTTTTGCAAATGTTGATATGGTCATGTAAGATGTTAACAACAAGGGAACTGATGAAGGACATATAGCCACTCTCTGTGTTATCTTTGTAACTTACGTGTTTATTTAAAATTATTCCAAAATAAAAAATGTACTTTAAAAAATAGGCAGCTATTTTTTTAGCCATTAAAAATAATGCTTTAGAAAGTATAATAGTGAATTAAATATTTTCACTTGGTACTTACCCTGCATGTTGTTGCCTGTTACACTTGGTGATACAAAGATAGTAACCGACTAATCCCAAAATAACCATAAATACTCCAGCAGCAATTAATCCAGTCAGAAGGCTCATAACATCGATTTTCTCTCTGTTAGCATCTTAAGAGAAACCATTAAAATAACATACATATAACAACTGAAAAGAACCACCTATGATTTAATTATAAATTTAACACTGGGTGTAAATACATTATTAAGCATCTGATAATTAATACCGATTACTTTTAAAAGTCTGTGCCAGAGACATGACCAGAAAAAAAATAGATATACTTCCTAAAAGCCCTGGTTATAGCTTCATTCATAATTAAACTTATTTATTATGGCTGTGCTGGGTCTTAGTTGTGGTATGTGGGATCTAGTTCCCTGACCAGGGATGCAACCCACGTCCCCTGTATTAGGAGCTCAGAGACTTCACCACTGGACCACAAGGGAAGTCTCTCATTTATTTTAAATATCTTCTTAAATGGATAAAAGTCAAGACTAAGTGGCATAAACATATTCTTCGTCCAACTATACACATTTGGGTATCAACTACTGAGATAAATGTAGTGTGCAGCTCCAGGCTAGCTATGTAATGTAGCCTCCCTACAGCTGAAGCCCTATCTAGGAGGAATGAAAAAAATAGCTGACAAAAACTAAACAAACCTGACTAAAAAGCAGCTAGAGATGATCAATGCCGATAAGACAAAGGATCGCTCCTCTCTAGAAGTTAATCTAACAACCTTACTTAGTAGCACAAGGATTCCATTCACTTGTGGTGGTCAAAAAGAAAAACGAAATAGCTTACTATTTGGAATGAACAGAGTCTTACTTTTATTCTCTGCAAGTCCTGACTTAGCTGAGCTGTTTAAAACAGCGTATTAAGCCTATTATCTCATTCCCGTAGTATCTCACCAAACTTGATTTTCAGTGTGTTAACAGATGATTGTGGCCTTCTCTGTCTTAGATAGCCCATCATATACTTGAGAAATCGCTTTTGGATTTACAAGGTATGTATGTTGTGCAACAACCAAACTCAAACAATGAAACTAAAAATGTATTATGATAGAAGGTGGGACAAAAAACCATTAAAATCGATCCACTCTTGTCTTACCTGATTTTGTGGTTGGTCCTCTAACTGAATATTCTTGCCAAAATTTCGTCTAAGAGAAAGGTAAAAATTTCCAGGTTTATTTAATTTCTTTCATGTTATTTCATGTGGTCTCAATGACCTAGACTAGGGGTGATAAACACTTGGCATGTGCCATAGATAGGATACCAGTTCATTCACGCTGGTGCTCGTGACTCACTCCATTAAATAATTAAAGCACTGGCACCCACCACTGTTTCTTGCAACTCTGAAATTGGCCAGGGGATTACTGTCAGTGCCAGCTCTTTACTACGTGTGAAGCCACTTCAGTCGTGTCTGACCTTTTGTGACCCCATGGACTATAACCTGCCAGGCTCCTCTGTTCTCCCCAGGCAAGAATACTGGGGTAGGCTATTTCCTTCTCCATTGTTACTACTGGACCCTGACAGTCTCCCTTCACCTGCCCACTCAGCTATCTGGTGCCACTATTACACGAGAGTCGATGAAAATAGCAGAGGTGGAAGTTGAAGCAGCGGACTCATCACGGTTCAAAACGACTTTTTTCTATGCGAAGTGAGCCCTCAAGTGTGCTAGGAGATTTTTACAGGTTTTTTAAAAAATTTATTTTTGGTGGCGCTGAGTCTACTGCTGTGTTCAGGTTTTCTCTAGTTGCAGCAAGCGGGGGGCAACTGTCTAATTGGTGGCGTGAGAGCTTCTCACTTTGGTGGCTTCTCTTGTTGCTCAGAGCATGAACTCAGCAGTTGTGGTGCTGGGGCTTAGTTGCCCCGAGGCGATGTGGGATTTCCCAGACCAGGGATCCAACCTGTGACATCTGCACTGGTAGGCAGGCTCTCAACCAAAGGACCACCGGGAAAACGCTTGCTAGGAGATTTTATTGAAAGGTATTTATTGATTGGAAAGACATCCCTGAGACTTTTCAAGTTCTGTGTTACTTGAGAAAATGGAAGCCATTTTTAATTAAGGAACTGTGATACAGGGTTTGTGAGAAACAATAGAATTTCAAAAGGCACAACTACAAGGCAGAGCAGACTCTGTTTCCTTTCTCTAATAGATGCAACAGATAATAGCAGGGAATGGGAGGCCGGACACAACTGGGGAAGAAAAGGAGCTAAGGGGCTTCCCTGGTGGTCCAGTGGGTAAGGACACCGCCTTGCAGTGCAAGGGGCGCCGGTTCGATCCCCGGCCTGGGAAGATCCCATGTGCCACGGAGCGGTTGGACCAATGTGTCCAATTACGGAGCCAGAGCTCTGGAGCGCATGCTCCCAGAGCCAGTGTTCTGTGACAACAGACGCCACCGCAATGGGAGACCCACACGGGCCAAAGAACAAAGATGGATGAAACTAGACAAATGAAAGACCAGTGCAAGTGGCCTGCTCACCCCGCTCCCTCCCCACCCCCGCCAAAATAAATAAATAAATATTAAAAAAAAAAAAAAAGAATCTAGGTCACTTGACATTCTTAAAGAATATGCCAGATTACAACAGGGACAGTGCTGGCTGTTTGTTTTGTACTTTTTAGGATTAACAGGATTTAATTATATTTTAATAATTGTATTTTAAGGGAGAACTTCTACAAGTTTACTGCCAAGCAATAAACTCCTGAATGCAGGGAATATATATTGTATCCTCAGTTTCTAGGAGAGCATATGGCACACAGTAGATTGTCAATAAAGTACTTGAAATATAAATACAGTCATCAGAAAGCTGTCTTGATAGGAAAAACTGCTCTGAGTCTTGAATGACTGAAGCCTGAATCAGAGAACTAACTCAATATCCTGAAGTTTAATTTACTGTGCTTCAAGACTCTCTTTGAATATCATAAATGTTAAACACAAAATTGCAACATAAGTGATAATTTGCTAATTACTGCAAACCTAGGTAAGTATAAAGTCAAACCTAAATGGGTTAATTAGCACTTTAAGAAAGCAGAAAGAGATAACAGGTATACAGTCCTAATTTTATTTAAGGCATATAATTTCTAATGCCTGAAAGTACCATTTTTTAAAGTACAATTTAATAAACGTGTATCCCATTAACATCCTCAACCAAATTACCGTTTGATCTTCATCCACAAAAATCTCTCTGGCTTCCTCATAATTACAGAGTTCTTCTATGCATTCTCTTTCGAGGTTACCGGGAGTGAAGAGCTCCAGATCAAATCTATTATATAGGAGGTGTCTACGTATGAACAGGTTTGCTTCTTCTTTTGATGTAAAGACTAACAGAGAAATAGAAAGATTTCAAACACTGATAAAAAATAAAGCAGAAAATTCGTTTTAATTATGGCAAAGGCTTATCATTTTTTGCATGTGGTTAAATTAGGCCAAACTTTCTTGTGTGGTTTTAAAATCTGACAAAAGAAACACCATCGGTAAAAATAATTCCTGCTAAATATGAAATACAGATAGTAACCAAAATTCAGGACATATATGAGTACATTTGGTCCAAATTATCAGCATAAGTGAAGAAACACTGAGTTTCACTCTTTCCTATATACAATTATTTTTCCAATAAATGACAGGCCAGACTACCCTATTTCTAAAGCACTGGCTTCCTATTATCTTTTTTTTAATTTTTATTTTACTTTTAACTTTTACAGTTTTGTTGTTTACGGATATGTATGATCCCAGATTAGTCATATGTATACCTTCCCCATCCCACCCCTCCAGGCCGTCACACAGCACTCCTGCAGGATCCCCTTTTGTCACAGCGCAATGACAATAGCTATTTTTTTCACATGTTTCCTAGTATCTGGGTTTTTTTTTTAAGATTTATTTATTTATTTATTTTGGGCAGGGGTCGGGTTGGGGAGGGAGGGGAGTGGGCGGGCCACTTCTATTGGTCTTTCATTTCTCTATTTTAATCCGTCTTTGTTCTTTGGCTCCTGTGGGCCTCCCATCGCGGTGGCGTCTGTTGCTGCAGAGCGCGGCTCTGGGCGCATGTGCTCCAGAGCTCCGGCTCGGTAATTGGACACATGGGTCCAGCCGCTCTGCGGCACGTGGGATCTTCCCAGGCCAGGGATTGAACCGGCGCCCCTTGCACTGCAAGGCGGTGTCCTTACCCACTGGACCACCAGGGGAAGCCCGTTTCCTATTATCTTAACTGAGAAAAATTAGTCTGGTTCAATGACAGAGTATTAGACTAACAGAAGATTTTTCTTTTTGACTTAGCTGTATATCCTGGGATTAAGTCACTTATGTCTCTGGGTTGCCATTTCCTAAATCACTTTTTCTTTTCTTTGGCAGTACCATATCGCATTCAGGATCTTAGTTCCTCAACCAGGGATTGAACCCATGACCCCTGCATGAGTAGCACAGTCTTGACTAAGACTGCTGGATCATCAAGCAAGTCCTAGAGCTGTTTTGTCCAATATAGTAGCCATGAGCCACATATGGCTACAGAGTGCATGAAATGTGGCTAGTCTGAATTGAGATGTGCTGTAAGTGTAAAAGGGACTTTAAAGACATGGTTAAGAAAAATGTAAAGTATCTCAGTGTTTTCTATTGTTTATATTTTGAAATATTAGTTTAAATATTTTTAATATATTGGGTTAAATTAAATGTATTATTAAAATTAATTTCATCTATTTCTTTTTACTTTTTAAAATGTAACTACTAGAAAATTTTAAATTATTTATGTGGTTCATATTCTATTTCTACTGGCTAGTGCTATTTTATTATCTTCCTTTCTACATTATAAATAACATTTCTGACCTAAACTTGAAGGAGGGGAGCTACAATGGGTTCACTGGTGATAGGTATTTTGAGAAATATTCTAAGAGGTGGGCCATTTTGTCCTGTGACAAAAATATTTGTTCTTTCGTCGTCTTTGTCTTCTTGTAGATTTTATGCTGCCACCAAACAGAATGGAAAATTTTCCAAGTCTCCATCTCCTCTCACTGGGATTCTTACAGTGGCCCTCTGAGGAGTCTCCCTGTTCCCTACAGCTACATTGGTTTCCAATGTGCCTGGATCTCTCCTGTCTCCCCTCTGCACTTGCTTTCCTCTGACTAGAACGTTCTTCTTTCAGCCTGCCTTCTCACGTCTTTCAGGATTTTGTTCAAAGTTACCTTGAAGCCCATCCCACCCACCCACTTCTGGCCATGCCCGTCCTCCACTCTACTTTGTTTTGCTTCATGACACTTCTCCCTATCTAGTGTTCTGTATGCTTTACTTACTTACTTGTTAGACTCTGTTCCCCTAGGTAGAAGGAAAGTCCATTAAAGCAGGGATGTTGACACATAGAGGTGCCCAAGAAGTTACTGGCAATAAAAAAATGAATGAATTTGACTTTCTTCTTGCACCTAAATTCTCCCAGTGGAGGCAATTCAGAAGTATAGTCTGTTAGTTAAACCGGTGATGAAATCACTCTGAGCCTGCCTAACTTAGCTGTACTGTACTTACTTACAATACATAAAATCTACTTCCAGAATGAAGAATTAAAAATCTGTACAGCTGGGCTTCCTTGGTGGTCCACAGGGTAAACACACCACCTTGCAGTACAAGGGACCCCGGTTCGATCCCTGGCCTGGGAAGATCCCACGTGCCGCGGAGTGGCTAGACCAATGTGTCTAACTACTGAGCCAGCGCTCTGGAGTGCATGCGCCCAGAGCTGGTGCTCTGCAATGAGAGAGGCCACTGCGAATGGAGGCCCACACAGGCCAAAGAACAAAGATGGAAATACATGAAAGACCAATAGAAGTGGCCAAAAAAAAATTTTTTTTAATTAAAAAAAAAATCTGTACTGCTGCTTCTCGGATGTGCCCAGATCTTTACATTTTACTAGCCAGAGAAGCAGTGCCAAATTTCTCATTGTCAGTTTCTTGTTAACTGAGTTACAAAACACCCCTGTCCTCCAAATGAGACTTTCGATTTCAAAGGAAAATTAAAAAGCAAGTCATAAACATTTTTATTGTCCCTGAAATGATACTTATGCCTATGAAGGTCTTCACTGAGGCATAAGACAGGCCCTCCCAGAGGGGCTGCTATCTACCACTTCCCTGAGTGTGCAAGTCCTCAGTCTGGGGTTGACCTTAGACCTTCAGTGCCTTCCTTATGCCTTCCAAACTTCTTCCTGCCTCCCGTATGATCTTAGGAGAAATACTGTCCTTTGTTATTTCCTATTCTAAGTAGCCCTGGATCTGCTTTTATTTAAGAGGCAAACTTCCGTGCCCTGGAGCATCCTGAACTTCCAGTGAGGGTTCCTGCTTTCCCTCTGGCCACAGACAGAGGAGGCACTGGCCTCTGCACTCTTCTATCTACTGCCTCAGACTAACTTCCCATTTGTTTCTCTCATCTTAGACCATCCTAAGAAATTGTGTATCACCCTATTTTAAACTCACCGACTGAGATATTCCATTTTCCTCCTCTCTCTTGTCTCCCCATGCTTTCTTAATAAATTCCTTTTGGATCATTTCAATCTCACGCCTTGGCTTTATCAGAATGCAGCTGAAGGTTCTTTATTTTCCTAGTTACTTTTCATAGCTCCATTTATTATATCTCATCTGCAGATACAGACAGCACTGGTTTCTATGCTATACAATTCTCCAGAGACATAGGTACTGCTAACTCACTTCTCTGCCCTTGAGCTCTCTGTTTCTACTTCTATCATAGAGTTTATGGAGACTATCAGTTGATAACCTGCTTCTTCCATTAGATGAAGCAATCCTCCTGGGCAGGGATTTCAGTTTTTCTACATTTCCAGTGCCTAGCATAGGGCCTGCTACATAGTATGTGTTAATAACGTAATTATTAAACTGAACAAATCAGCTTTTTAAATATTTGGTGGTTTAGTCACTAAGTAGTGTCTGGCTCTTGCGACCCATGGATTGTAGCCGACCAGGCTTCTCTGTCCATGGGGATTTCCAGGCAAACATATTAGAATGGGTTGCCACATCCTTCTCCAGGAAATCTTCCCAACTTGGGGATCGAACCAAGGTCTCCTGCATTGCAACTGAATTCTTTACTGGTTGAGCCACCAGCAAAGCTCTATAAATATATAGAATTCCTTATTTACATTTCCCACAGATATCTCCAGCCTGCTGCACTCAAGTATGATCTCTAAATTCCTTCCATAGTTTGTGATGTCCTGGAGACTGTCTTTTATGCTTGTATCATGCCAATGAATGAATATTCACATATATATTCTAGGATCAGCATCTGGTCCTGCCAAGTATGGATCATCGACCTTATAAATGAGTGGACTTACATATAGGGTGCAACTTGGAAGGCACCAAGAAGGATCTCCATCCAAATCTCCCCCTGTCCCACTAACCACCTTATCCAATAGCTTAGAATTCTGCAGTTAGTGTTTAATTCCCTCAGGTTAAGATACTGCCCTATCTGAACACACACACTCTCTCTCTCTCTTTCCTGGAAGGCTTGAGACATTAGGCCACATTAATCACGATCAGTGTTATGATTAAGAGCATTAGTGTAACAAATCCTTCCCAAAAGAAAACGAGAGTTGACTCTGATGAGAATGAATAAAGGAGAATGTGTGGGGAGGTGGATCCAAAGCACTGGCCCCAGGTAGGGAAGCACAATGACCAGATAGGGAGAAATAAAAGCCAAGTTTTTTTTCTTTCCTGTGTTTTCTAGGTTAGGCAGAAGTCAGTCTGTTTATGACCTGGAGACCACAATGTGTGCAATTCCAAGTTAGCAAGCCTCAAACCCAATCTTTTCACACTATCTAACTTTACCCAGACAACCAGGCATTTAAAAGTAAAAAAGGGCCTCAGAGATGACCCCTCACCCTTTTACAAGTTGAAAGGGGTTAACTAACTCGGTCAGAGTCTCCTAAAAAATCCAGACTAAGTCCTAGATTCCCTGTCCGTCTTTCCAGGAAGAACAATAATTATGTTCCTCAGAATTACCACACAGCCTCATCTAGAAAAGCTGGACCTCACTGGTTTTCAGAAGTTGAAATAGGTTTTCCATTTCAGTTAACCACCAGCCTGTTCTTAAATACATACTTACAAAAGTAACTCTCAGAAATGAAAATTGCAGTTAACATAACAAACCACAACATTTGCAAATAAACCACAAATGACAGGACATTTTAGCGCTTCTGTGATTGATGGGCACGTGCAATTTCAAAGACTATGCTTTCTCGTTTGAGCTCTGTAATATGGGCTCGGATTTCCAGGAGGATTTTCTTGGAATCAGAAAACAGGCTTACCGTCTTCTCCAGCATGCCTAGACTCCTCTGGACTTCTTGGGCTATGCGGAAACGCGAAGGTAACTAAGGGCAGTTGGCTGAGTAGCACCAAGAGTGTAAACATAGTCCAGCCACCGTCAAACACACTGAAACAAACAAAAATCACCAACCAACCAATCAACCAAAAAACACTTCAAAAAAAGCCCAAGGCTCAGCGCTTTAAATTCCTATGGGAACTGAGTCACCGACCAGAGTTACCGCGCGACTGCGCCCCGCGCGCAGTTTCGGTCGCCAGGGTCCGACCCGTGTCCGAAAAGTGTCCCCGAGAGCTCCGGGGGACACATACCGCCTCTCCTCCATTCCACCCGCCCTCCTCGCTCCTCCATCGCTGTCCCACCCGTTCGGCCCCCTCCCTCCGGAGACAACGCGGACGGCTGACCCGGCACCTGTCGCCGCGGCCCCCTCTGCGTCGCTATCGGACCCGGCCCGCCGAGGTGGCCCCCTCCGAGTCGCCCGCTCCCCGCCGAGCCGCCGGGCCCCGCACCTGCAGCTCCGCGCGCATGTTCCAGCAGCTGCCTGGCTGGCGCCCCGTGTTTCGGTAGTCGCTGCGGCCGCCAGACCCTCCGTCTCGGCGCCCCCTAGAGCCACGCCTTGCTCTCCGCCGGGCCGGAGGGGCCCCCACGCTCGGGCCGAGGAAGAGTTTGGGGCGCGTCGAGGAGGCGCCCTGGCCGGCTCCGGGACGCACGGCGCGAGTCCTGCCTGGAACCTGGGAAGTCGCGGAGCCGAGTGGAAAAAAGCGAAGGAGGCAGCGACCTGGGAGCACCCGGCCGCGCTCCTCCCCCCGGGGGCCGGCCCACCTGCAGCCGGCGGGCGGTTGGCTGGCTGGCGTCTCCGGGGAGCCGCGCCTCGCAGTCGCCGCCGCCGCCTCTTTCTGCCCGGAGCTTTGGGCGAGTCCGACCGCCTGAAGCCAGTTCTGGCCCCGCCTTGGCGCGCAGTTGGCAGGTTTGGGACTAGTTTCTAGATCCCGCGTCCTCCGCCGCCTTCAGGACTGCATATTCGGGTCCCCTGCTAAGCCGAACCTCGGCGCGTCCGGGGATTTCCTCTTTGGATTCCTCTAGGCTACGAGCTCCATCTTAAAATCTGAGGTCTCAAACGGTAGTCCGCGGAGAACAAAATATTCATCAGAGAATGTGAAACGGCAATCAGTATTAATTGATGACATCGGTTCTCCAATCGAGGTCCGCCAGGTTCGGGCCATCACCTAAATCCTTTTCAAGGGGTCTCTGAGGTCAGAACTATTTCTTTTATAATGCAAAGACATACTTTGTCTTTTTCATTGTCATTCTCCCCTGAATGTGCAGTGGATATTTCCAGAGGCCATTCGACGTGTAACGATGTCATCACTCATCTAATAGGCGGCTTGTATGAGTGTTGTGTTTTCCGTTCTTTTTTATGGTAATAGATTTAAGTATCAGTATGTACGTTTTTTATAGAGATTTGGAGAGGTTCATAAAATTTGCTTGTTCTTTGTTTCTTTTTTCTATACTTTTATTAACTATCTTTAGTCATGTCTGGCAGAGGATCTATAACCTCATTTTTTCAAATAAATAGTCATTTGAATCTTAAACTTTTCTGTGAGGCTATGCAGAAACTCAACAAAAAATACAAAAAGTAAGACAACAATTTGTTATCTTGATTTGAAATAATACTTTGAAGTTTTCTCAGTGTAACAGATAATATGATAAATATCAGTAGATATAATTCACATCAAGTAAGAGCTCTTTGGGGTCCTTGATAATGTTACAGAGTGTAAAGAGGTCCCAAGATCAAAGAGTTTCAGAATCGCTACTTCAAGTAATGAAGGCAGCGGGTGGACAGAGCACCTGTGTGAGGCGGTGTTCACATACTGCCTTGTCCAAACAACACGCCTAGCAACTCTTTGTAACATTATTTAAGGTTCCATGCTTTGGCCAAACTGGCTTGACACCCGGTAAAAGCCAGAAGAAACACTTTTTCCTCTTTCTAATCTTTGATTAATTCCCTTTCCACCCAATTTTTTCCCCCTACAATGGTTATTGCCTAGTTTATTCTAAATATTTAGAATCCATGGAGTGCTTTCTGTTTTCTTCAGAAATTTGTCTTCACTGATTCCTTTTAGATAGTGCATTTTCTTTTTCCTTCTCCCAGTCTTTTTCTCCTTGATTTCCATTTGTCCACTTTGTTCTTTAAATTGTTTCTATGATAGATCTGTCTTCAATCCTTGTATTGTTCTTAAGCGATTGAGAGCACATTGTGAAGACTATAAATGATTTCTTATAGTTGATATCCTAAACAGGGAACAGCTGCACTACAACACTCATCCTTCTATGCATCCATTCATTTAAGCCTAAGGATAGAGAGAGAAACACCACATTCTCTGTTTTGGAGGAGAATTTAATCAAAGAGCTATATCTAAGAATGTGGGTCGTTCTTATCAAAGGAAAAGTACTGACTGACTCATCTTTGGCCTCCAGAGAATCCGACGGAGTTCTGTTATGCTGTTTAGGCTCAGTACAGTTTTGTTTTCGTTCTTTATGGTAATAGATTTAAGTATCAGTATGTACGTTTTTTATAGAGATTTGGAGAGGTTCATAAAATTTGCTTGTTCTTTGTTTCTTTTTTCTATACTTTTATTAACTATCTTTAGTCATGTCTGGCAGAGGATCTATAACCTCATTTTTTCAAATAAATAGTCATTTGAATCTTAAACTTTTCTGTGAGGCTATGCAGAAACTCAACAAAAAATACAAAAAGTAAGACAACAATTTGTTATCTTGATTTGAAATAATACTTTGAAGTTTTCTCAGTGTAACAGATAATATGATAAATATCAGTAGATATAATTCACATCAAGTAAGAGCTCTTTGGGGTCCTTGATAATGTTACAGAGTGTAAAGAGGTCCCAAGATCAAAGAGTTTCAGAATCGCTACTTCAAGTAATGAAGGCAGCGGGTGGACAGAGCACCTGTGTGAGGCGGTGTTCACATACTGCCTTGTCCAAACAACACGCCTAGCAACTCTTTGTAACATTATTTAAGGTTCCATGCTTTGGCCAAACTGGCTTGACACCCGGTAAAAGCCAGAAGAAACACTTTTTCCTCTTTCTAATCTTTGATTAATTCCCTTTCCACCCAATTTTTTCCCCCTACAATGGTTATTGCCTAGTTTATTCTAAATATTTAGAATCCATGGAGTGCTTTCTGTTTTCTTCAGAAATTTGTCTTCACTGATTCCTTTTAGATAGTGCATTTTCTTTTTCCTTCTCCCAGTCTTTTTCTCCTTGATTTCCATTTGTCCACTTTGTTCTTTAAATTGTTTCTATGATAGATCTGTCTTCAATCCTTGTATTGTTCTTAAGCGATTGAGAGCACATTGTGAAGACTATAAATGATTTCTTATAGTTGATATCCTAAACAGGGAACAGCTGCACTACAACACTCATCCTTCTATGCATCCATTCATTTAAGCCTAAGGATAGAGAGAGAAACACCACATTCTCTGTTTTGGAGGAGAATTTAATCAAAGAGCTATATCTAAGAATGTGGGTCGTTCTTATCAAAGGAAAAGTACTGACTGACTCATCTTTGGCCTCCAGAGAATCCGACGGAGTTCTTTTATGCTGTTTAGGCTCAGTACAGTTTTATTTTATTTAACTTAAAAATTTTTAAATACTATTTTATTTGCTCTTTTATTTTTTTGGCTGCACGCCATGACTTGTGGAATCTTAGTTCCCCTACCAAGAGTTGCACTCAGGCGTTCAGCAGTGAAAGCATGGAGCTCAACACACTGGACTGCCAGGGAACTCCTTCAATATACTCTCTTTTTTTTTTTTTAAAGATTTATTTATTTATTTATTTATTTATTTGGGGGTTGGGTTGGGGAGGGAGTGGGTCAGGCGGGCCACTTCTATTGGTCTTTCATTTCTCTATTTTCATCCATCTTCGTTCTCTGGCTCCTGTGGGTCCCCCATCGCGGTGGCCTTTGTCGTCGCAGAGTGCCGGCTCTGGGCGCCGCGCCAGAGCTCCGGCTCGGTAATTGGACACATCCGTCCAGCCGCTCTGCGGCAAGTGGGATCTTCCCAGACCAGGGATTGAACCGGCACCCCTTGCACTGCAAGGTGGTGTCCTTACCCACTGGACCACCAGGGAAAGCCCTTCAATATACTCTTTTGGAGGGATGAAAGCAATTTATTTTCAGGTAGAAAAAGTACTCTTCACTCTGGAGACACAAATAGTCAGATGCTTCATGCTGTGGAGTAAATAGATACAAACTTTTATGACATTCCTTGGTCGAATTCGTCCACCCACATATCTGGGTATTTGGACCAAAACAAATGAGGCTTTGTGTTCACATCAAATATCAGAGTTTATAGTCTGAGAGCGGAGTCAGATACAGAAATGAAAGTCTGTTTCTCGGTGGTGAATTACAACCCTGCATATTTTCCTTTAATACTGGATCCCAAAGAATATTATATATAGCATTTGACAGTTATGAACACAGACTTTAGCGACTGTGGAGCTGCAAGATATTTTGAAATTAGGTAGTGAAGAGAGGAAATAATAACATGGTTTAAGATTGTTGATTTCTCCTGTTATTTATTTGAAAATTTAATCGTATCTTTTTATCAAAGGAAAAGTACTGACTGACTCATCTTTGGCCTCCAGAGAATCCGACGGAGTTCTTTTATGCTGTTTAGGCTCAGTACAGTTTTATTTTATTTAACTTAAAAATTTTTAAATACTATTTTATTTGCTCTTTTATTTTTTTGGCTGCACGCCATGACTTGTGGAATCTTAGTTCCCCTACCAAGAGTTGCACTCAGGCGTTCAGCAGTGAAAGCATGGAGCTCAACACACTGGACTGCCAGGGAACTCCTTCAATATACTCTCTTTTTTTTTTTTTAAAGATTTATTTATTTATTTATTTATTTATTTGGGGGGGGTTGGGTTGGGGAGGGAGGGGGATGGGCGGGCCACTTCTATTGGTCTTTCATTTCTCTATTTTCATCCATCTTCGTTCTCTGGCTCCTGTGGGTCCCCCATCGCGGTGGCCTTTGTCGTCGCAGAGTGCCGGCTCTGGGCGCACGCGCGCCAGAGCTCCGGCTCGGTAATTGGACACATCCGTCCAGCCGCTCTGCGGCAAGTGGGATCTTCCCAGACCAGGGATTGAACCGGCACCCCTTGCACTGCAAGGTGGTGTCCTTACCCACTGGACCACCAGGGAAAGCCCTTCAATATACTCTTTTGGAGGGATGAAAGCAATTTATTTTCAGGTAGAAAAAGTACTCTTCACTCTGGAGACACAAATAGTCAGATGCTTCATGCTGTGGAGTAAATAGATACAAACTTTTATGACATTCCTTGGTCGAATTCGTCCACCCACATATCTGGGTATTTGGACCAAAACAAATGAGGCTTTGTGTTCACATCAAATATCAGAGTTTATAGTCTGAGAGCGGAGTCAGATACAGAAATGAAAGTCTGTTTCTCGGTGGTGAATTACAACCCTGCATATTTTCCTTTAATACTGGATCCCAAAGAATATTATATATAGCATTTGACAGTTATGAACACAGACTTTAGCGACTGTGGAGCTGCAAGATATTTTGAAATTAGGTAGTGAAGAGAGAAAATAATAACATTTTTAAAGATTGTTGATTTCTCCTGTTATTTATTTGCTGTATTGATTTTTTATTTTGTACTATTGGCTTTTTTTTAAAGTCACAGTATTCTTATGCTTTTTCTCCCGTATCATTTTAAGTGCTTTTATTCTGGCCCTCTGCACAGTTGGGCCAGATATTGTGATTTCTTTTTTTTTTTTACAAAGAAGAATACTGAAGCATGAAGAAGTTAGGAGTCTTGGAGAGTCATTGGCCAAGAGGTAGCCCAACTCTTGACTCTTTCCAGTGCCTTTTATTATCGAGTTTGAAGGGCAGGAGGTAAAGGATTATTTAGTTTCAAATGAAAGAAACAAAAAATCAGAGCAATGAGATTAATGGACTTGGATTAATGTGATAATGCATCTCTGAATTTGAGCACATACCCACCCGCTTACGTGTGTGAACTCAAGAATGAAATGGAAACTCTCTGTATTGTGTGGGCATGAAGATTGACTCAAAGACTGTGACAAGATATGTTCAGGTTGCAGCCTAGAAGCTCTGCAATGTTAAGGTCATGTCCATATCCTTAAAGGCACAGTAATAACTATGTCACTAGACTACTTGGAACAGAAGAGGCGACTTTACTGAACTTATGTGTCAGTGACATTGTGTGTGTGTGTGTGTGTGCATTTAAAAAAATTTTTTAAAAAATTATTACAGAGTTTTGTTGTTCACAGATGTTGGTGACATTTTAGCCAACATTTCAGTGTCCATTGTTTGTTGTTTTAATTTATTCCAATAAAATCAGTAGGTAGGAGATAAAAAAGACTCCTACGGATTTGGGTCGATTTGTTGCAGTAAACAACAAAACTCTGTAAAAAGTAAAATAAAATAAAAAAAGGACTCCTACTATTATTATTATTATTTTTTTTTTTTTGGCCACTTCTATTGATCTTTCATTTATTTTTGTTCTTTGACCTGTGTGGGCCTCCCATTGCAGTGGCCTCTATCGCTGCAAAGCACCAGATCTGGGTGCATGCGCTCCAGAGCTCCAGCTCAGTAATTGGACACATCGGTCCAGCAGCTCCGTGGCACATGGGATCTTCCCAGGCCAGGGATCAAACCGGCGCCCCTAGCACTGCAAGGCAGTGTCCTTACCCTCTAGACCACAAGGGAAGCCCGGACTCCTACTATTTAACGGTGATGATATATTTGTCTGCAGGTATTTTCAGATTTAACAGATAAGCAGAGGGATTAAAGATTTTATTTTAAACATTTGCTTAAAGCTCTCTAAAGGACCTTTTTTTTAAAATTCTTTATTTTAAACATTTTGCAGAGTTTTGTTGTTCACCGACATGTATATTCCCAGATCATTCATATGCACATCCCTGGTCCCCTCCCCCACCCAGTTCCCTGCATCCCACCCCTCCGGACCATCACCCCAAGCCATTGTAAGCACTCCTATTCCCTTAGCACAATGACAATAGCTATCTTTTCCACACATGACCGTATAGGTTTCCATGTTACTCCCTCTATGCCTCCCCCTCACTGTTTGTTCCCCACAATGTCCATATGTCTATTCTCTGTTTTTCCCTGAGTTCACTGCGTGTATTATCATGACCATCTTACTAGAGGTGGCTAGCTCTAGAACCTATCATAAAAAGTGAAGTAAGTCAAAAAGAGAAAGACAAGTGCAGTATACTAACTCATAAAGGAACTTTTGACTAGAGCTCCCACTTAATTATATCATTTAAGAATAACGACTGTTAATAACAAGATAAAAGAAAAAACGGTGTGAGAGGTTATCTGGTTTCCTGGTCACTTGCGTGCTGTGGGTAGTAACAAGAGCTACATGCCATGTTAAAAAAACAGTAATCCTCAGAGTCCATACAGAGCACGTAGGAATTTGAATCCATATGGTTCTGAACTGCCCTCTGGGGCCTGTGACAAGGACTTGTGTCAGAGCTGGTCACAAAACTCTCACTCTTTGTTCAGATCTTGGCAGTTTTATAGCTATACCTCATTCTTTCACTCCTTGGACTCATTTTATCAACATAATGCATGCTATTCTCTGATTGCCACACAAATGTTTTGGCCTCTTTTCAGGTAATCATCCTGCTGTAGCTGAAGAGTTTTGTTTTCATACACAAGTTTATTTGGCCTCAATGGCAATATCATACTTTCATACACAACGTCTGCAAAGAGAGTTTAGAGATCATATGTTTTTAGCTAGACAACTGACAGTGTTTAAGAATCATTCATTTATCCTACATCAAAGAAGGATAATAACGAAATGTTGCTGGTGCTGATTAAAAATACACATTGTAAAAATAAAAAGATACACATTATAGGGAAGACCTGTTAGTAAGTCTATAATTTAGAATCTTGTTTATCCTTCTTTGGTATAGAATTCTCCTTACCACCCTGGCCTGATGCTCTCCAAGTGAGCGTTCTCAATAACTGAGTTTTGACATACACAATGTGGGTTTTAAAGCACTGTTTATTTTACTAATGACATTAATGGCTTTAGTAGGGTTTATGAGTCACCTTTGCATCCCTGGTGACTTAGCAGTAAAGAATCCACCTGCTAATGCAGGAGACACAGGTTCGATCCTGGGTTGAGAAGACCCCCTGGAGAAAGAAATGGCAATCCACCCCGGTATTCCTGCCTGGGAAATCCCATGGACAGAGAGGCCTGGCAGGCTACAGCCCATAGAGCCACAAAGAGTCAGACATAACTTGGTGACTAAACAACAACAAAAATCGGTCTCCTTTACCCACTCTTGACACTGCCAACTTGAGAGCCAGGAGCAATGTTCACCATTTTTTGTACTTTGTCAGGCACATGGCAGAATTTCCTGACTTCTAAGGGAATGAAAGAAGGACTAAGTTCTAGTACTAAGTCTGTTTCTAGCTTTGAACAAATCATTTCTCATCACTCTGCCTCTTGAGACACTGAGGTGGTGGTGATCTGACTTTGCGATCCTGTGGACTGTAGCCTGCCAGGCTCCTCCGTCCCTGAGATTTCCCAGGCAAGCATACTGGAATGGGTTGTCATTTCATTCTCCAGGGATCTTCTTGATCCAGGGATCAAGTCCAAGTCTCCTACATTGCAGATGTATTTTCTCTCACTCTTTGTTCAGATCTTGGCAGTTTTATAGCTATACCTCATTCTTTCACTCCTTGGACTCATTTTATCAACATAATGCATGCTATTCTCTGATTGCCACACAAATGTTTTGGCCTCTTTTCAGGTAATCATCCTGCTGTAGCTGAAGAGTTTTGTTTTCATACACAAGTTTATTTGGCCTCAATGGCAATATCATACTTTCATACACAACGTCTGCAAAGAGAGTTTAGAGATCATATGTTTTTAGCTAGACAACTGACAGTGTTTAAGAATCATTCATTTATCCTACATCAAAGAAGGATAATAACGAAATGTTGCTGGTGCTGATTAAAAATACACATTGTAAAAATAAAAAAAGATACACATTATAGGGAAGACCTGTTAGTAAGTCTATAATTTAGAATCTTGTTTATCCTTCTTTGGTATAGAATTCTCCTTACCACCCTGGCCTGATGCTCTCCAAGTGAGCGTTCTCAATAACTGAGTTTTGACATACACAATGTGGGTTTTAAAGCACTGTTTATTTTACTAATGACATTAATGGCTTTAGTAGGGTTTATGAGTCACCTTTGCATCCCTGGTGACTTAGCAGTAAAGAATCCACCTGCTAATGCAGGAGACACAGGTTCGATCCTGGGTTGAGAAGACCCCCTGGAGAAAGAAATGGCAATCCACCCCGGTATTCCTGCCTGGGAAATCCCATGGACAGAGAGGCCTGGCAGGCTACAGCCCATAGAGCCACAAAGAGTCAGACATAACTTGGTGACTAAACAACAACAAAAATCGGTCTCCTTTACCCACTCTTGACACTGCCAACTTGAGAGCCAGGAGCAATGTTCACCATTTTTTGTACTTTGTCAGGCACATGGCAGAATTTCCTGACTTCTAAGGGAATGAAAGAAGGACTAAGTTCTAGTACTAAGTCTGTTTCTAGCTTTGAACAAATCATTTCTCATCACTCTGCCTCTTGAGACACTGAGGTGGTGGTGATCTGACTTTTGCGATCCTGTGGACTGTAGCCTGCCAGGCTCCTCTGTCCATGAGATTTCCCAGACAAGCATACTGGAATGGGTTGTCATTTCATTCTCCAGGGGATCTTCTTGATCCAGGGATCAAGTCCAAGTCTCCTACATTGCAGATGTATTCTTTACCAACTGAGCCACCAGAGAAAATTTGAGGGGACTTCACTGGCCATCTAGTAGTTAAGACTCTATATTTCCAATACAGAGGGTACAGGTTCCATTCCTGGTTAGGAAAATAAGATTCCTCCATGCCTTGTGGTGCTGACAAAAAATTGTATGTATAAATATATTTATATATGTGCATATATACATATACTTGGAATTTATCTATATATACAAATTATCTTTTATTATTTATTCATCTTTAATTATAGAATATTGGTTGTTAATATACTTTTCTATGTGGCAAAAGAGAGTGTGAAACATTTTGAAATTTACTTTCAGAGGCATGCTCTGATAACTTGATTTACAGTTTTCATTCTTGTGTTGTCAGGTGACCTTGATGCAGAATCTTTTCTCTATTATCAGTATTCCTATTTTATCTTCTTCCAACTTTGCTACCTTTATCTTACCTATTTTTTTGTATTTCTACTGCCATTTCTCCTGGTTTAGCTCTTCCAGTATCTCAATATTTTTCTCGTTTTCCCTTTTATCCTCAGAATTTAGAATTTAAAAACAGGAGGCACATTGATCTTTCTTCTCTAAGAGAACAGTGTTTTCTCTTTCTTTTGTGCTGACTATGAGATTGATCTATATAGTGTTAGACAATAGATACTGAATGAATTAAATTATTAATAATATATTAGTTTTTCAACAAACAGACAAACAGAAACTCAAGATCATAGATACAGAGAACAGATTGGCAGTTGCTATAGATAGGATAATGGGGAGTGGGTGAAACGAGCGAAGGGGGTCCAAAGGTCCAAACTTCCAGTTCTAAGATAGGTCATGGGGGTGTAATGTGCAACATAGTAACCATAGTTAATAATACTGTATTGCATATTTGAAAGTTTCTGAGTAGATCTTTTTTTTTTTTAAATTTTTGGCCTCTTTTATTGTTTATTTATTTATTTATTTCCATCCATCTTTGTTCTTTGGCCTGTGTGGGCCTCCCATAGCAGTGGCCTCTCTCCTTGCAGAGCACCGACTCATAATGGGACACACCAGTCCAGCTGCTCCGTGGCACGTGGGATCTTCCAGGGCCAGGGATTGAACCGGTGTCCCTTGCATTGCAAGGTGGACTCTTTATCCACTGGACCACCAGGGAAGCCCTGCTGAGTAGATCTTAAAAATTCTCATCATCAAAGATAAATAAATGAAAGATCAATAGAAGTGGCCAGCCCCCCACCTTTACCCCCTTTATTTTTTCAAAAAAACAAAAACAAACAAAAAAAGTTCTCGTTATAAGAAAAAAAATTTTTTGTAAATGTGTATGGTGATAGATGTGTACAAGATTTCACAATAGTATATACAAATATTGAATGATTATATTGTATACCTGAAATTAAAATAATGTGTCAATTATACTTCAATGTTAAAAGCTTAAAAATAATTTATAAGTTTTTATCAACATATGTTTTTATTGTTCTTTCTATTTTCATTTATGTTTCTTTTTCCCATTTCCCAATTCAGTTTTTTTTCTTTTTCCTTTCATTCCCTCTTATTTCCTCTAAGTCATTATTTTGGGAAAAAGATCTTTTCTTTTTTCTTTTTTCTTTTCTTAATTGAAGGATAATAACTTTACAGAGTTTTGCTGTTTCCTGCCAAACATCAACATGAATCAGCCACAGGTATACACATGTCCCCTCCCTCTTGGACTTCCCTCCTATCTCCCTCCATATCCCACCCCTCCAGGTTGTTACAGATTTTCAACTCTTTTATCTTCTTCCCCTAAGGAATCTGTAATTTTCTTAGGTTGAACTATGTGGATTGCCACTGTTACGAGGAAAAAAATGCTTAACTGTCGGCAATTTCATGTGATTGAAGCTGTTTCCTCAGTGCCTAGCACAGTGCTTGGCAGATGCTCAATTAGTATCTATTGAATGAATTGATAAATAAATTCTCCTTTTCACTGGTTTCTCTGAGGGCCTGGATCACATTAAACAGATGACACTGTACTAGTTGTGGATTCAGAAGTTTTAAATCATCAGTAATCTTACTGATTTACTTACTCCCTGGTTTTCTTAGTTCTTTTCATTAATATGCAAAAGATAAACCCAAAGATATAGTTATGAACAAGCATATGCTTACTGACATCAATGTTGTTGTATATTTATTTGCATGAATGTTAGTAAACATAAATTTCTGGAGCACGTGCCCTTTTGTGAGCTTTTGTGGACATTTATGTGATTTGCATCTCAGAAAGACGAACTGTCTTACAAGAGAAGTAGGAGAAAGTGAGAGGAAGGTTACATTTCATTATATATAAATAATTTTATTTATTTTGGTTATGCTGGGTCTTTATTGCTGTGCAGGTTTTTCTCTGGTGGCAGCAAGTAAGGGCTACTCTCTAGTTGTGTGTGTTGCTAGGACTTCTCATTGCAGTGACTTCTCTTGTGGAGTACAGGCTCCAGGGAGAGGGGGCTTCAGTAACTGAGGCACACGGGCTAAGTAGTTGTGGTTCGTGGGCTCTAGAGCATAGGCTCAATGATCGTGGCCCACAGGCTTAGTTGCTCCACAGCATGTGGGATCTTCCCACATCTTGGATTGAACCTGTGTATCCAGCATTGGGAGGCAGATTCTTTATTAATGAACCATCAGGGAAGTCCTAAATTTCTTAAAATACTATTTCAGTCTCATCAGCAGTAACATGAAATATCTGTTATTCCCAAACATTCACCTCTGATGTTCCACAGCCCTTAATGAGCTGATGAGAATTTATGCATATTGAAATAATAGTTGAGCCTTGAAGGGGAGACATTAAATGAGGAAATATTTTAGGTTTTCTACGTTGCTAATGACTAAAATTGCTGAGCTGTTCATGAAGATTTTTAGTTCAAGATGCTTTTAATACTTTAACATGTTAACTCATGAGCCCATTTTTTTCTAATAAAGATCTTTGTTGCATGCACTGACAAACAGGTGCAGATACTTAAATTTATCTAAGGAAATTTAGCAAGTGAATCAGGGGAAGCCATTGAAACCAGGATTTCTGGTTTCCACCTAATAGGATTTCCATTTCACCCCATTGTCGTTAGAATTCACTTAATGATTCAGTTTTTGTTTTATGATTCATGCCCTATGAATCATGAAGAGTTCTTATCTTGTCTTTTAGTCATGAAAAGGTGAAATTCAAGATGTCTCTGACATGAGGTATCAACCTCTCATGCAATGAAGAACATACTTTTTCCTTTTTAAAGATTAAATTTCCATTTATTAAATAGCAAAGTAATATGGACCCTTTGTAATGTTGTGATATTTATTTGCATGAATGTTAGTAAACATAAATTTCTGGAGCACGTGCCCTTTTGTGAGCTTTTGTGGACATTTATGTGATTTGCATCTCAGAAAGACGAACTGTCTTACAAGAGAAGTAGGAGAAAGTGAGAGGAAGGTTACATTTCATTATATATAAATAATTTTATTTATTTTGGTTATGCTGGGTCTTTATTGCTGTGCAGGTTTTTCTCTGGTGGCAGCAAGTAAGGGCTACTCTCTAGTTGTGTGTGTTGCTAGGACTTCTCATTGCAGTGACTTCTCTTGTGGAGTACAGGCTCCAGGAGAGGGGCTTCAGTAACTGAGGCACACGGGCTAAGTAGTTGTGGTTCGTGGGCTCTAGAGCATAGGCTCAATGATCGTGGCCCACAGGCTTAGTTGCTCCACAGCATGTGGGATCTTCCCACATCTTGGATTGAACCTGTGTATCCAGCATTGGGAGGCAGATTCTTTATTAATGAACCATCAGGGAAGTCCTAAATTTCTTAAAATACTATTTCAGTCTCATCAGCAGTAACATGAAATATCTGTTATTCCCAAACATTCACCTCTGATGTTCCACAGCCCTTAATGAGCTGATGAGAATTTATGCATATTGAAATAATAGTTGAGCCTTGAAGGGGAGACATTAAATGAGGAAATATTTTAGGTTTTCTACGTTGCTAATGACTAAAATTGCTGAGCTGTTCATGAAGATTTTTAGTTCAAGATGCTTTTAATACTTTAACATGTTAACTCATGAGCCCATTTTTTTCTAATAAAGATCTTTGTTGCATGCACTGACAAACAGGTGCAGATACTTAAATTTATCTAAGGAAATTTAGCAAGTGAATCAGGGGAAGCCATTGAAACCAGGATTTCTGGTTTCCACCTAATAGGATTTCCATTTCACCCCATTGTCGTTAGAATTCACTTAATGATTCAGTTTTTTTGTTTTATGATTCATGCCCTATGAATCATGAAGAGTTTCTTATCTTGTCTTTTAGTCATGAAAAGGTGAAATTCAAGATGTCTCTGACATGAGGTATCAACCTCTCATGCAATGAAGAACATACTTTTTCCTTTTTAAAGATTAAATTTCCATTTATTAAATAGCAAAGTAATATGGACCCTTTGTAAAACATCCAAACAATATAAAAGTTAATTAGGGAAAAGACACTTGCTCCAAAAGAAAATTATTAAAGTAAGTTTCCACACAGCCCAATCCTTTTTTTTAGTGAACTCTGAAGAAACTGTTTATAAGCTTATGTCATAGGAAATGTTGTTATATTAAGTGATGACTCCTTGGACACATTTAATATTGCAAACATTTTCTTTGCACAGGCTCTTTTATAGTGTGTAATGTCTTAAAAATGTGTTTTAAAGAGTTGTCTCTCTCACATCTTTTTCCAAAATAAACTCCAGATGGCTTTAAGAATAAAATTTAAAAAATGAAGCCATAAAAGAATTAGAAGAAAAGACTGGTGGAGAATATCTTCTCCTAGAATGAGGAACTCTTAAAAAGTAAAAGCAAAGGAAAAATGATAAAGGACAAGATTGATATATTTGACCTCGTAAAAATTAGACACTTTTAGACCTTGTAAGACACCATTAAGGTTAAAAGAAGAAATTGGAATAGCCAATAAATAAATCTTAGAAAATGTTCAATTTTACTAACAATCTAAGAGATGAAAAGTAAGTGTTAGTTACATTTAGTACTGGGAAGGGCATGGTGAAAAGGGCTTTCTCTGTTCATTACTGAAACAATCATTTTAGAAGGTAATTTAGGGGCTTCCCTTGTGGTCCAGAGGGTAAGGACACTGCCTTGCAGTGCAAGGGACACCGGTTCGATCCCTGGCCTGGGAAGATCCCATGTGGCACTGAACGGCTGGGCCGATGTGTCCTATTTCTGAGCCGGAGCCCTGGAGCTCATGTGCCCAGAGCTGGTGCTCTGCGGCAGCAGAGGCCACCGCGATGGGAGGCCCACACGGGCCAAAGAACAAAGATGGATGAAAATAGATAAATGAAAGACCAATAGAGGTAGCCCGCCCACCCCCTCCCTCCTCAGCCCGCACCCCTCCAAAAGAAAATTGAAAAAAAAAAAAAGAATTAAAAAAAAACAGAATTGGAAGGTAATTTAGTAAATCACTCTACTTAATGTGGAGATTCTGTTCTTAAACATCATGAGAGGTTATTGCCTTGTCCATTTTCATGAACTTAACTATCGCACTTTTGCATTGCTGGTTTGCAAAGATAATATCTCATGGATCATACATCTAACTGTAGATCTAATGTCTCCTCAATTATTTCTATATTTTACCTATTCATCATTTTTCAAATATACCACTAATAAGCTCAATAGTTTCCTAGATTATTCATAAAAGTTTTTTAAAATGAAAGGTTGACTTCAACAAAGAGAAATGATTCCTCCTGCCTCTACAACTTTTCAAAAAACTTAAGAAATACTTTTACTATTATCTATTACAAAAGTAACATTTCTGTTTATCACAGAAAATTTTAGGGGATAAAGATAGGGGAGATAGTTGCCTCATTCTGCCTCCAAGTATATCACTTGGAGTGCATCATTCTAGACCTTTTTCTAGTCATAAATATATGTATGTAGTATGATGTAATATGAGGGTGATGGTTTAGTTGCGAAGTTGTGTCTGACTCTTTTGGCCCCATGAACCCCATGATGGCTCCATTGTCCATAAGATTTCTTGGGCAAGAATACTTGAGTGGGTTGCCATTTCCTCCTCAGGGGGATCTTACCAACCCAGGGGATCTTCTTCAAACCTGCTTCTCTTGCATTGCAGGTGGATTCTTTACCACTGAGCCACCAGGGAAGACCATGTATGTAGTATAACATACTGTCAACTTAACCTTCAGAAAGCTTAACAAAGTGTATGCCCACCTACATATAGTGGGAAATGACATACAATATCATAATTTCCCCTTGTCAACAGTGGATATTAATGTTTCAAACGTGATTTTAAGTGGTTTAAAAATAGCTCTGCTATTGTTTTACTTAGGTATTTTTTTAAAACGTAATCAGTGAATATTTATAGAGCTGCTTTAGTTTCCTATCAATATTTTTTGCTGGATTGTATTTTAGCTGCGTGTAATCCCAGAATTGTTGGAAAAGTTTTGTTTTAGTTGCACCTAGTCTGTTCTTGGAATTTCTACAAAGCAATAAACGGTCATTTATCTATCCTTTGTTCTGCATGCAAATTAAAATCACTATAATTTATAGAAGTTGCTCAAATAATTTCACCTTAGCTTTAAGACTATATTAAATATCTTTCCCTTAAAAAATCATACTTCTTTAATGACATATCTTTAGACACTCTAGGGGATACAAAGATGAATATTTATGTAAATAACATTTTAAAAAATTGAGATAATATTCACATAACATAAAATTTATCATTTTAACCGTGTTAAAATGCACAATTCAGTGGATTTTAATATATCCACAATATTGTGCAACCACCACCACCACCTAATTTTAGAACATTTTCATCACTCAAAAAAGAAGCCTCGGGCTTCCCCTGGTGGTCCAGTGGGTAAGGACACCGCCTTGCAGTGCAAGGGGCGCCAGTTCAATCCCTGGCCTGGGAAGATCCCACATGCCGTGGAGTGGCTGGACCCATGTGTCCAATTACCGAGCCGGAGCTCTGGCGTGCGTGCGCCCAGAGCAGGCGCTCTGTGACAACAGAGGCCACAGCGATGGGAGGCCCACAGGAGAACAAAGACGGATGTAACAAAGAACAAAGATGGATGAAAACAGAGAAATGAAAGACCAATAGAAGTGGCCCGCCCATCCCCCTCCCTCCCCACCCACCGCCCAGAAGATAAATAAATTAAAAAAAAAAAAAGAAAAGAGGCCTCATACCCCTTAATCAGTCAGTCTCCTTTCCCCCTGTTCCTCACCCCTGGCAACCACAAATCTACTTCTATATCTATGGGATTTGCTTATTCTGAATATTTCATATAAATGGAACCGTACAATAGAATATGTTTTTTTGTGACTGACTTCTTTCACTTAGCATCTTTTCAAGGTTCATCTGTGTTGTAGTATGCATCAGCGTCTCATTCACTTTTATGGCTGAATATTCCATTGTATGGAGGATATACCACATTTTATTTGTTCATCAGTCGATGGAATTTGGACTACTTCCAATTTTGACTCAAAAAAATAATGCTACTAGGAACATTCATGTACTCTATGAGTTTTTGTGTGAACATATGTGAACGAAATTCTCTTGGATTTATACCTAGAAATGGAGTTGCTAAGTCATATGATAACACTATGCTTAAATTTTTGAGAAATAGATAAGATTTCTGAATACTTGATATATATGTGGCACTTAGCAGAGCAGTTGACTTGCATTTTCTCATTGAATCCTCACAATTTTCTGTGGTTGGTCTAATTATTATGCCCATTTTACAGATGAGGACAACCCAAAGATGTTAAAAAGCTTGCTCAAATACCCAGAGCTAGTTGGGACAGATTGAGGATTCGAACCAGAGAAGTCTGGTTACAGAATCTGAACTCTTTACCTGCTTGACACATATGGTTCAAAAAAGGCAGAAGATAGCTCACAAGTAATAAAACAAGATGAAATGAAGTGAGAAGTGTAAATGACATGTAATGGGTTAAGAGGATGAGAAGTGGAAAGTACATTTGGGAAAGGCTTATTAGATGTGAGACAGTTTATGGGAACAAGTTCAAGAGAGCAGCTAGGGTGAAAGCCAACTAGGTGAAAAGACTATTACAAGGATGGCAAGTTAGCTTTATATTAAGTGCCAATGCCATTTCATCGGTACTGACCGTCTGGAGCACTGTGTGGAGATATTATATACCAGCTCAGTGGGAAAGAGCATGATGAGTAATTAGCAAATTCTGCCATGGGCAAGGGAGGGGAGATTTGAAGAGCTGGTGACATGAATTTTCATCGCTGGACTATTACGCTATGGAGATGAGAAATTATGGGTCATGTCCTGGAAAACAATGACTATATGATTTTGACCGGATCATAGGTTATGTGTAGTGGAGGCTGAAACGAGATTGGAAATTGGAGGCCAGATTGAGCAGAGTTTTAGATGACAGACTGATGAGTTTGTGCTAATTAGGTAGATAGTGAGGAGTCATTAAAGATTTTTGAACAGGAAATACTGGCCTAGGAATCCTGCTATAAGAAGATGAATCTGAACAAAACTCTGTAAAAACTTTAAAATAAAGAAATAAATTTAATTAAAAAAAGAAGAAGAAGACGAATCTGATGGTGGCACACAGAATGTACTGACATGGAGAAAGATTAGAAACGAGGAGACCAGCTAGGGTGATGCTAAAAAAACATAGTAGGTGGTGATAAAGTCAGGTAAAACCAGGGAACTACCCTCTTTTCCCATTAATCCCTTCAAGATTAAAATGTACATATTCTTTTGTGGCAATACTTGATATATATGTGGCACTTAGCAGAGCAGTTGACTTGCATTTTCTCATTGAATCCTCACAATTTTCTGTGGTTGGTCTAATTATTATGCCCATTTTACAGATGAGGACAACCCAAAGATGTTAAAAAGCTTGCTCAAATACCCAGAGCTAGTTGGGACAGATTGAGGATTCGAACCAGAGAAGTCTGGTTACAGAATCTGAACTCTTTACCTGCTTGACACATATGGTTCAAAAAAGGCAGAAGATAGCTCACAAGTAATAAAACAAGATGAAATGAAGTGAGAAGTGTAAATGACATGTAATGGGTTAAGAGGATGAGAAGTGGAAAGTACATTTGGGAAAGGCTTATTAGATGTGAGACAGTTTATGGGAACAAGTTCAAGAGAGCAGCTAGGGTGAAAGCCAACTAGGTGAAAAGACTATTACAAGGATGGCAAGTTAGCTTTATATTAAGTGCCAATGCCATTTCATCGGTACTGACCGTCTGGAGCACTGTGTGGAGATATTATATACCAGCTCAGTGGGAAAGAGCATGATGAGTAATTAGCAAATTCTGCCATGGGCAAGGGAGGGGAGATTTGAAGAGCTGGTGACATGAATTTTCATCGCTGGACTATTACGCTATGGAGATGAGAAATTATGGGTCATGTCCTGGAAAACAATGACTATATGATTTTGACCGGATCATAGGTTATGTGTAGTGGAGGCTGAAACGAGATTGGAAATTGGAGGCCAGATTGAGCAGAGTTTTAGATGACAGACTGATGAGTTTGTGCTAATTAGGTAGATAGTGAGGAGTCATTAAAGATTTTTGAACAGGAAATACTGGCCTAGGAATCCTGCTATAAGAAGATGAATCTGAACAAAACTCTGTAAAAACTTTAAAATAAAGAAATAAATTTAATTAAAAAAAGAAGAAGAAGACGAATCTGATGGTGGCACACAGAATGTACTGACATGGAGAAAGATTAGAAACGAGGAGACCAGCTAGGGTGATGCTAAAAAAACATAGTAGGTGGTGATAAAGTCAGGTAAAACCAGGGAACTACCCTCTTTTCCCATTAATCCCTTCAAGATTAAAATGTAGGCATGAGGAAACGAATACTCTGACACTCAGCTGACACATTAGTTCCATTTTTTCTGGAGGACATTTTGGCAATGTGTATAAAAAATCTTAAATATGGTTTATTCTTTTGAATTCAGTATCTAGAAATTTGTGCCAAGGAAGTAATTCTGAACATACGTAGAGATGTAGCTCCAAGGTGTTCATTGCATTGCCATTAAGAAAAACACATGAATGAAGGCTGAGGGGCCATTTCCTTTGGAGTTGCCCAAAAGTAGGATTTCATACATGAAGCAGATTCTTAAAGGATAATAAAGAACAAGAGTCATTGGAAAATCTATTTACAATTTCCTCATTTGGGGGATTTCTATGACTCTCCCCCATTGGAGACTGTCTCCATTTTTTATACTGCCCATGGCTTTGATGAACTCTGACAGGTATATTTCTATAAACAACAGTTAAAAGGAGACATATTGGGCTTCCCTGGTGGTCCAGTGGGTAAGGACACCGCCTTGCAGTACAAGGAGCACCAGTTCAATCCCTGGACTGGGAAGATCCCACGTGCAGTGGAGCAGCTGGACCAGTGTGTCCAGTTATAAGCCAGTGCTCTGGAGCACAAGCGTGCAGAGCTAGAGAGGCCACTGCAATGGGAGGCCCACACAGGCCAAAGAATAAAGATGGATGAAAGTAAATAAATAAAAAATCAATAAAAGAGGCCAACATTAAATAGGAAGAGATAAATGATCCTTCCACAGTGTTCCAATTAATACTTAAGGATTGTCTTTTTATTTTCAGCTTGACATATTAATCAGTGTCTATAGAAAAATATATTACAAACTTAACAGTTTCATTTCCCTACAACTTATGTTGCAGTGGAATCGAATAGTAAAACATATGCTTGTGAAGTGTTGGGCTGTAGCACTGTGTTTCTGTAAAACTTTAAAATAAAGAAATAAATTTAATTAAAAAAAGAAGAAGAAGACGAATCTGATGGTGGCACACAGAATGTACTGACATGGAGAAAGATTAGAAACGAGGAGACCAGCTAGGGTGATGCTAAAAAAACATAGTAGGTGGTGATAAAGTCAGGTAAAACCAGGGAACTACCCTCTTTTCCCATTAATCCCTTCAAGATTAAAATGTAGGCATGAGGAAACGAATACTCTGACACTCAGCTGACACATTAGTTCCATTTTTTCTGGAGGACATTTTGGCAATGTGTATAAAAAATCTTAAATATGGTTTATTCTTTTGAATTCAGTATCTAGAAATTTGTGCCAAGGAAGTAATTCTGAACATACGTAGAGATGTAGCTCCAAGGTGTTCATTGCATTGCCATTAAGAAAAACACATGAATGAAGGCTGAGGGGCCATTTCCTTTGGAGTTGCCCAAAAGTAGGATTTCATACATGAAGCAGATTCTTAAAGGATAATAAAGAACAAGAGTCATTGGAAAATCTATTTACAATTTCCTCATTTGGGGGATTTCTATGACTCTCCCCCATTGGAGACTGTCTCCATTTTTTATACTGCCCATGGCTTTGATGAACTCTGACAGGTATATTTCTATAAACAACAGTTAAAAGGAGACATATTGGGCTTCCCTGGTGGTCCAGTGGGTAAGGACACCGCCTTGCAGTACAAGGAGCACCAGTTCAATCCCTGGACTGGGAAGATCCCACGTGCAGTGGAGCAGCTGGACCAGTGTGTCCAGTTATAAGCCAGTGCTCTGGAGCACAAGCGTGCAGAGCTAGAGAGGCCACTGCAATGGGAGGCCCACACAGGCCAAAGAATAAAGATGGATGAAAGTAAATAAATAAAAAATCAATAAAAGAGGCCAACATTAAATAGGAAGAGATAAATGATCCTTCCACAGTGTTCCAATTAATACTTAAGGATTGTCTTTTTATTTTCAGCTTGACATATTAATCAGTGTCTATAGAAAAATATATTACAAACTTAACAGTTTCATTTCCCCTACAACTTATGTTGCAGTGGAATCGAATAGTAAAACATATGCTTGTGAAGTGTTGGGCTGTAGCACTGTGTTTCTTCTGAAATAGGCAATATTACAGAGTTTTGTTTTTGTACCATTTTAGAGATGGGTAAAAACAAGACTCTGAGATTTAAGAGATGTATGGAAGAACCAGGAACAGTCCGTTGTTCTATATTGTAAATCACCACATTTTGAATGAATTGCCTGATTCACAGAGAAGCTTCATCTTTATTAGGTATAAGAGATGAAGAATAAGAAGGGATAGGATTGGGGGATGTAATAAAAAGAAAAATGGTAGGAGAAGGAGAAGGGTAAGAAGAAGAAGAAAAAAGAACTACATTATTTTTCTCTTTGTTCATATTCCCAGTTCAAAGTCGGAACCTGGTAGCTCAGATAGAAGGGATATGCAGGGCTAAAGCTGTACCCTCTGAGTGCTCAACAAATTAATTGAATAATGTTTACACCGAACTGTTATCATGCTGCGAACTGGGCTGGGGGGAAGTGTGGATTTATTTATTCACTATTTATAGCACTGAAAACAAGTTGAGTGAAATTAAGGCAGGCTTACAGTGTGTTGACTTGTTCTTAGCCAGCAAAGATCACGTTCCTGTCATATTTACTCAGCTCTTGCTACTAGGATTGCACAAAAGTTTAGCCAGTGCAGAGCACTTTAAATTTTTTCCCCAAAGTCATAAACTATAGACATTCTTAGGTATGGATGTATTTGGATTATAGATTTCAAATGTAAGTACAAGAGAAGCACCAAGCAGTTTGTTTCCCAATGAAAATAAAATTGTCATTAGCAACAGATAAAACTAAAAAAAAAAAAAAAAAAAAGAAAAACACATGCAGCCCAGAAACTGGCTGTGCAGTTTCTTTTCTTGTCACCAGTCCACCTGACTCATGACTTGACATTTAATTCTGCAGAGAACTCACTGTGTGAAAACTATTTAGTTAGTAATAGTGAGTTTACTAAGATTACGTAGGGGAGATGGAAAAAAGACTTTTAAAAAAATTGAAAAACATTCAGTAAACTTGATAAATACTCCTTAGATACTTATGCTTTTTTCACAGTGCTGAGCAGGGGTCCTCCTCTCCCTGCCCCTTGCCGTCCACCCCTCATACTATTTAGCCCTATTTCTTCTCCTCTTCTCGCTTTTACTGTTCTGAGTTACTTCTTCTGCTTGACTTTGGGAATCAAAATCTATTCTAAGTAGGCCTCTTCTTTGAAAAGCTGGTTTCTATTAGAAAAAAAGTGTCCCTAACTATTTCTTCTCCCATCTTTTCCTGGAACACACTGCTCTATTTAAAATGGATAACTAACCAAGTCCTACTGGATAGCACAGGGAACTCTGCTCAATGTTATATGGCAGCCTGGATGGGAGGGGAGTTGGAGGAGAATGGATACATTTGTGTATGGCTCAGTCCCTTTGCTGTCCACCTGAAATGATCACAAATTGTTAATTAGCTATACTCCAATGTAAAATAAAATGTTTAAAAGAAGAAAAAAGTGTCAAATATTTGCAGAGGACATAAAAATTATTCATGAATGACACAAAACACTGGGGAAACATATGTTTTAAAAAATAGAAAAGGACTTGTTGAATATGAATTATGGCACAATTTGTTCCTACCTAACACTGAGCACTCTTTGGTAACCTTTTCTCCCTAGGTTGACTATATTCATATCTACGGGGTTTTTTTGTTTGTTTGTTTGTTTTTAAAGATTTATTTATTTATTTACTTTGGGCGGGGGTCGGGTTGGGGAGGGAGGGGAGTGGGCGGGCCACTTCTATTGGTCTTTCATTTCTCCACTTTCATCGTCTTTGTTCTTTGGCTCCTGTGGGCCTCCCATCGCGGTGGCGTCTGTTGCTGCAGAGTGCCGGCTCTGGGCGCATGCGCTCCAGAGCTCCGGCTCGGTAATTGGACACATTGGTCCAGTCGCTCCGCGGCACGTGGGATCTTCCCAGGCCAGGGCTCGAACCGGCGCCCCTTGCACTGCAAGGCGGTGTCCTTACCCACTGAACCACCAGGGGAAGCCCCATATCTACGGTTTTAAACATTACTTCTGTGCTGACAATTTCCAGATTTATACCTCTAGCGCAAATATTTCCTCTGTGTTCCAAACATACATTATCTCACTCCAGACTGTTTATCCTTGGTATCTCTACTCGGTGTCTTAAGGACAGCTCAGAGTTACCATGTTAAACCTGGTCTTTCCCAATCCTGGTCTTCATAAACTTGGTAAATGGCAGTATCATCTGAAAAGTTGCTTAAGTCAGAAGCTTAGGCAATCTTGATTCCTGATTCTTTCCTACCCCATATAGAATTTATTTGCAAGTTTACTGAGTACTGCCTCCAACATAAAGCAATCAGTTTCTTTCTCTCTCTCTCTTTATTTGGCTGCCCACGGTCTTAGTTGAGGCATATAGGACCTAGTTCCTTGACCAAGGATCAAACCCAGGCCCCCTGCATAGACAATGTGGACCCTTAATGACTGGACATCAGGAAAATCCTATCATCCGTCTCTTTTTTTGTTTGTTTGTTTTTTTGGGGGGGAGGCTGATATGCATATTTTATTTAACAAACATAATGTACAATGACTAAGAGAATGGTATGTTCCCAGAGTGTGTATACCTGGCTTAGCACCTAAAAAGTACATAGAAAAGAAAAAAAGGGGAAAGCTTTCTACCAAGACCTTCTGGGCCCAGGTTTCTATGAGCGCGTTCTCTAGGTGTGCCAAGTCACTTCAGTTGTGTCCAACTCTGTTGCGACCCCATGGACTGTAGGCCTGCCAGGTTCCTCTGTCCATGGTATTCTCCAGGCTAGAATACTGGAGTGGGTTGCCATTTCCTCCTCCACATCCATCTCTTTTTGATAATTGATACCCCCATGCCAGAAGTTTCCAGGCAGAGAGCACATGATACGTAAAGGCACAGAGACCTAGGAGGAAAGTATTGTCTGAGGAAACACACAAGTGCATTAGGGTGGTAAGTCCATGTGGTTTTAGGAGATGATGCTGGAAAGGGGGTCCCTGGGGAAGTGGGAGAGAATGGGATTCAGAGCAAAGGTAGCAGGCAGGACTCTGGATGAGGACCTAAGCAGAAAATTGGAAGAAATAGACCACCTCTTTTTAGAAATATTAGTAAAGAAAAAAAAAAAAGATACCTGTGCAAGGCAACATAAGCCATCGAAGAAATGTTACAAAGCTGTTTGCATTAATCTGGAAGGATAGGTCTTCTAAATGTACAGTATCAAAGGTGTTACTATAAAGCAGTTATTACAAAAGAAAAGATAATACAAACATAAATGTTCTTTCTGAGTCATGAGTGTTTTTTATCTCAGTTACTCGGTGTCTTAAGGACAGCTCAGAGTTACCATGTTAAACCTGGTCTTTCCCAATCCTGGTCTTCATAAACTTGGTAAATGGCAGTATCATCTGAAAAGTTGCTTAAGTCAGAAGCTTAGGCAATCTTGATTCCTGATTCTTTCCTACCCCATATAGAATTTATTTGCAAGTTTACTGAGTACTGCCTCCAACATAAAGCAATCAGTTTCTTTCTCTCTCTCTCTTTATTTGGCTGCCCACGGTCTTAGTTGAGGCATATAGGACCTAGTTCCTTGACCAAGGATCAAACCCAGGCCCCCTGCATAGACAATGTGGACCCTTAATGACTGGACATCAGGAAAATCCTATCATCCGTCTCTTTTTTTGTTTGTTTGTTTTTTTGGGGGGGAGGCTGATATGCATATTTTATTTAACAAACATAATGTACAATGACTAAGAGAATGGTATGTTCCCAGAGTGTGTATACCTGGCTTAGCACCTAAAAAGTACATAGAAAAGAAAAAAAGGGGAAAGCTTTCTACCAAGACCTTCTGGGCCCAGGTTTCTATGAGCGCGTTCTCTAGGTGTGCCAAGTCACTTCAGTTGTGTCCAACTCTGTTGCGACCCCATGGACTGTAGGCCTGCCAGGTTCCTCTGTCCATGGTATTCTCCAGGCTAGAATACTGGAGTGGGTTGCCATTTCCTCCTCCACATCCATCTCTTTTTGATAATTGATACCCCCATGCCAGAAGTTTCCAGGCAGAGAGCACATGATACGTAAAGGCACAGAGACCTAGGAGGAAAGTATTGTCTGAGGAAACACACAAGTGCATTAGGGTGGTAAGTCCATGTGGTTTTAGGAGATGATGCTGGAAAGGGGGTCCCTGGGGAAGTGGGAGAGAATGGGATTCAGAGCAAAGGTAGCAGGCAGGACTCTGGATGAGGACCTAAGCAGAAAATTGGAAGAAATAGACCACCTCTTTTTAGAAATATTAGTAAAGAAAAAAAAAAAAAAAAAGATACCTGTGCAAGGCAACATAAGCCATCGAAGAAATGTTACAAAGCTGTTTGCATTAATCTGGAAGGATAGGTCTTCTAAATGTACAGTATCAAAGGTGTTACTATAAAAAGCAGTTATTACAAAAGAAAAGATAATACAAACATAAATGTTCTTTCTGAGTCATGAGTGTATTTATTTAATCTCAGATTCAGAACTAATTTTGTATTGGCAGGTTTTAATTTTAAAGGAAGGTCCAATACATGCTTGTTTTCTTTTCTTTCTTTTTTTATGTTAAAAAAATCTGAAATATACCATAAAATTCACTTTTTCAACATGTACAGGTAATGTTTTTACTATCTTCACAAGGTTTTGAGGGTAGGAGGAGAAGGGGGCGACAGAGGATGAGATTGTTTGACAGCAGCATTGACTCAATGGACATGAATTTGAGCAAACTCTGAGAGACAGTGAAGGATCCAAACTGAACTTGAATAACCTCTTCTAGTTGAAGACAAATGAGTCGTGATTCAAAATCTCCCATGGGCCAGAAGCACTCTAGCCCCAGGGCTGTCTGGTTTGCTCGCCAAAGACCAGCTAGCCTCAATGCACCTCACTTGGCTATCTTTGCTCTTTCTCAAGTCTGTTAACCCTCTGTTTACAAGTTTTTGTGTGGATGTATGTTTCTCTCTCTGAAGTCTTTTTTCACTTGTTGAAACCTGACATTTGACTTATCAGTCTTCATTTTAAATCATCTAAAGATGATCAAAATTGGCAGTCTACACCATGTTTAAAAAAGCAAAAGATTTCTAGAAAGTCTAAAATATTTGGAAGTGTTAGTAACATTGGGCAGCAAATGGCTGAATCTGAGTAGAGGCGGTCCAATCTTCATCTTCTACTGTCTTACTCTTGGGCTGCTTTTCACATGATTTGTTCTTATTTGGCTCCATAGATAATTAAATTTTCAACTCCTGGTTAAAGCTATTTGGTATAACTTCATTGTGGATATTAACTCTTAGAGCCAAATATAATGTATTCCACATAGAAGGAGATTTAGAAATAAATCTAATCAAGAATATACATAAACTTTATATGAAAAATTATAACACTTTACTGGAAGAAATCAAAGAAGACTTAAATAAATGAAGAGAAATAACATGTTCAAGAATAGAAGGTTGAATTCTCCCTAATATAATCTAATTCAGCACAATACAATAACATAAATACAATATAATAAAAATTCTGACAGGCTTCCTTGTGGAAACTTGAAAAATTAATTCTAAAATTGATTTAGAAAAGTAAAAGACCAAGGAAAACCAAGACACTCATGTAGAAGAACATGGTAGTGGGAAAGCTGTTTGGCCAGATTTCCACATGACTTGGAAACAGAAGTGTGGCATTACAAATCAAACGGATAAAAGCAATAGAGTACTGAAACCATTTGTTTTCCATATGGGAAAAAAGTTCAGTCCTCACATGATATATGAAAATAAATTTTAGGCTATTTGTTATTGTTATTATTTTTGGCCAGAGCCAAAATAAGAGTCCTATTTCTTTATATCATAATGTCACAAAGAATAGCGGAAAGTTAGATATTTTGTTTATTATTTTGCCTAAGAGAAGACCACTCCTCAGGCATAGGAACGGCAAACATTAGAAACACCAGCATTGTGGAAAGTACAATAAAGGAATTTATCCCCTCCACCTTTAAATAGCCTGACAAGTTTGAAAGAGTTTGAAAGGATTAAGAGTCAGAAACCCACGTTTCTAGATTCGCTTTTGTCCTTACTTAATTGTGTGACCTTGGGTAAATAATTTTGTCTCACTGAATAGGTTTCCTTAACAAGATTATTTCTAAGACTCAGCTTTAAATCACTGTCTGACATTTGACTTATCAGTCTTCATTTTAAATCATCTAAAGATGATCAAAATTGGCAGTCTACACCATGTTTAAAAAAGCAAAAGATTTCTAGAAAGTCTAAAATATTTGGAAGTGTTAGTAACATTGGGCAGCAAATGGCTGAATCTGAGTAGAGGCGGTCCAATCTTCATCTTCTACTGTCTTACTCTTGGGCTGCTTTTCACATGATTTGTTCTTATTTGGCTCCATAGATAATTAAATTTTCAACTCCTGGTTAAAGCTATTTGGTATAACTTCATTGTGGATATTAACTCTTAGAGCCAAATATAATGTATTCCACATAGAAGGAGATTTAGAAATAAATCTAATCAAGAATATACATAAACTTTATATGAAAAATTATAACACTTTACTGGAAGAAATCAAAGAAGACTTAAATAAATGAAGAGAAATAACATGTTCAAGAATAGAAGGTTGAATTCTCCCTAATATAATCTAATTCAGCACAATACAATAACATAAATACAATATAATAAAAATTCTGACAGGCTTCCTTGTGGAAACTTGAAAAATTAATTCTAAAATTGATTTAGAAAAGTAAAAGACCAAGGAAAACCAAGACACTCATGTAGAAGAACATGGTAGTGGGAAAGCTGTTTGGCCAGATTTCCACATGACTTGGAAACAGAAGTGTGGCATTACAAATCAAACGGATAAAAGCAATAGAGTACTGAAACCATTTGTTTTCCATATGGGAAAAAAGTTCAGTCCTCACATGATATATGAAAATAAATTTTAGGCTATTTGTTATTGTTATTATTTTTGGCCAGAGCCAAAATAAGAGTCCTATTTCTTTATATCATAATGTCACAAAGAATAGCGGAAAGTTAGATATTTTGTTTATTATTTTGCCTAAGAGAAGACCACTCCTCAGGCATAGGAACGGCAAACATTAGAAACACCAGCATTGTGGAAAGTACAATAAAGGAATTTATCCCCTCCACCTTTAAATAGCCTGACAAGTTTGAAAGAGTTTGAAAGGATTAAGAGTCAGAAACCCACGTTTCTAGATTCGCTTTTGTCCTTACTTAATTGTGTGACCTTGGGTAAATAATTTTGTCTCACTGAATAGGTTTCCTTAACAAGATTATTTCTAAGACTCAGCTTTAAGTTCAGTCTTTCTGTGAGTTAGAGAGCCTCTCAACCAAAAAGAAAGTAGGCATGCACATTCATCATTTTAATAAAGATATATTCTATTAATTTGGAAAAGTGGAAGAGAGTATTAATTTTCCTCCCACAGTCTTAATGAAGAAATAAAGAAACTAATTTTCCATTACCATTCAAGGGGCAATCCACTCCTTCACAGATTGTAAATTAATGTAACAGATTCAACCAACTGAGCAGTCTATGCATCTTTCTTCCCCTCTCCAATTCCAAGCCTGGGAACTGGGTTTAGTATAAAAAAGTTGAAAAAGTTAACTAAAAATGAGTGTCATTTTAAAACTGAAGTTTATACATAGTACTGTCATTAGAGCAAAACAGCTGCAGTTTCCAGTGTCTTTGTAACATTTACTGAGTACTTTCTGTGTCTGAAGCATGGCAGATATTATGATCTTTACTAATGATAATTTTCCCCATTAAAGTAACTTGTATCTATAATGTGTTGTTTTCCTAAGGTGTTCATTGTAGGTTAGCAGATATTAAATCATGTATCTTTACAACATATCAGTGACATTAGTAGGAGAGGTATTGTTCTTATAATTTTGAGGAGAATATTAAAAGCCAATAGTCATAGGTCATGATCACAGAGTATTTTTTGTCATGAACATGAGACTAGATCTCCTTCTGTCTCTCTAGTTTCCTCCTCCATCCACTTCCCAGATAGAGGTAATTCCTTACCATGGACAACCTTAGTGGGATGCAGGAATTGTCTTCCACTACTGAGGCCAAAGAATAGTGACATTCCCTCTCCCTGGTGGCCAGAGTAAGGGCACCAGGATAAGAGCACCAGAGTAAGGGCACTTCCTTAGGATCCAGGATTTGGACACTCTAGCTCAGAGTCTAGAACCTTTTATTATTATTGGAGTATAGTTGAGTTTTGGGTGCAGATCTTTTTCCGTGCTCAGTCATGTCTGACTCTTTGTGATCCCATAGACTGTAGCCTGCCAGGCCTCTATCCATGGGATTTTTCCAGGTAAGAATACCAGAGTGGGTTGCCATTTCCTTTTCCAGGGGATCTTCCTGACACAGGGATTGAACTTGCATCTCTTGTGTCTCCTGCATTGGCAAGCAGATTCCCCACCACTGTCAAAAGGAGAAGGAGCCGTAAGGGATGAAATAGAGATAGCATCACTGACTCAATAGATAAGAATTTAAGCAAACTCTGAGAGATAGTGAAGGACAGAGGAGCCTGGCATGCTGCATTCCACAGGGTCTAAGAGAGTCAGACATGACTTAGCTGCTGAACACAACAATAAATTGTTGATTTTCAAGGTGGTGCTAGTTTCAAGTGTACAGCAAAGTGATTCAGTCATACATACACATGTATCTATTCTTTTTCAGGTTCTATTCCCGTATAGGTTTTTTCAAAAAAACTGAATTTATACATAGTACTGTCATTAGAGCAAAACAGCTGCAGTTTCCAGTGTCTTTGTAACATTTACTGAGTACTTTCTGTGTCTGAAGCATGGCAGATATTATGATCTTTACTAATGATAATTTTCCCCATTAAAGTAACTTGTATCTATAATGTGTTGTTTTCCTAAGGTGTTCATTGTAGGTTAGCAGATATTAAATCATGTATCTTTACAACATATCAGTGACATTAGTAGGAGAGGTATTGTTCTTATAATTTTGAGGAGAATATTAAAAGCCAATAGTCATAGGTCATGATCACAGAGTATTTTTTGTCATGAACATGAGACTAGATCTCCTTCTGTCTCTCTAGTTTCCTCCTCCATCCACTTCCCAGATAGAGGTAATTCCTTACCATGGACAACCTTAGTGGGATGCAGGAATTGTCTTCCACTACTGAGGCCAAAGAATAGTGACATTCCCTCTCCCTGGTGGCCAGAGTAAGGGCACCAGGATAAGAGCACCAGAGTAAGGGCACTTCCTTAGGATCCAGGATTTGGACACTCTAGCTCAGAGTCTAGAACCTTTTATTATTATTGGAGTATAGTTGAGTTTTGGGTGCAGATCTTTTTCCGTGCTCAGTCATGTCTGACTCTTTGTGATCCCATAGACTGTAGCCTGCCAGGCCTCTATCCATGGGATTTTTCCAGGTAAGAATACCAGAGTGGGTTGCCATTTCCTTTTCCAGGGGATCTTCCTGACACAGGGATTGAACTTGCATCTCTTGTGTCTCCTGCATTGGCAAGCAGATTCCCCACCACTGTCAAAAGGAGAAGGAGCCGTAAGGGATGAAATAGAGATAGCATCACTGACTCAATAGATAAGAATTTAAGCAAACTCTGAGAGATAGTGAAGGACAGAGGAGCCTGGCATGCTGCATTCCACAGGGTCTAAGAGAGTCAGACATGACTTAGCTGCTGAACACAACAATAAATTGTTGATTTTCAAGGTGGTGCTAGTTTCAAGTGTACAGCAAAGTGATTCAGTCATACATACACATGTATCTATTCTTTTTCAGGTTCTATTCCCGTATAGGTTATTAGAATATTGAGAAGAGTTCCCTGTGCTATACAGTGGTCCTTGTTGATCATCTACTTTACATATAGTAGTATGTATATGTTAATTTCAACCTCCTAATTTATCCCTCTCCTGCCAATCTTTCCCCTTTGGTAACAATAGGTTTGTTTTCTATGTCTGTGAGTCTGTTTCTGTCTTGTAAATAGGTTCATTTGCATCATTTTCTTTTTTTTTTCGATTCCACATATAAGTGATATCATATGATATTTGCCTTTCTCTTTCTGGTTTACTTTGTTTAGTATTACCATCTTCAGGCAAGTCCATGTTGCTGCAAATGGCATTGTTTCTTTCTTTCTTTTGTGACTATACCATAAGTGTGCAGGACCTTCGTTCTCCAATCAGGAATTGAACCCCTGCCCCCTGTAGTGTAAGCGCAGAATCGTAACCTCTGAACTACCAAGGAATTCCCAGTTTCTTTATTTTTTTTACAACTGAGTAATATTACACTGTATATAAACCTCATACCATTTTTTCCCTCATAATTTGTATTTGTTTGTTTTTAGTTGTGCTGGGTCTTTTTGCTGTGCAGGTTTTTCTCTAGCTACAGAGAATGGAGGCTTCTCTTTGTTGTGGTGAATGTTTTTCTCATTGTGAAAGCTTCTCTTGTTGTGAAGCCTCTCGAGTACATGTACTTCTGTTAGGACCAGCGTGTGTGCTCCACAATTCCCCTTCCCGGGCTCTAGAGCACAGGCTCAATAGTTGTGGCACATGGGCTTAGTTGTTCTGAGGCATGTAGGATCTTTCCGGACCAGGGAGTGAACCTGTGTCTCCTGCACTGGCAGGCAGATTCTTTACCACTGAACCACCAGGGAAGCCCGTTACCACACCTTCTTTATCCATTCATCTGTTGATGGACATTTAAGTTGCTTCCATGTTTTGGCTATTGTAAATAGTGCTGCAATGAGCACTGGAGTGCCTGTATCTTTTCAAATTATGGCTTCCTCCAATATATGCCTCAGCATGAGATGGCAGGGTCATAAGGTAGCTCTATTTTTTAGTTTTTTTTTTAAATTTTTTTGCCTCTAAGTCATTGTTTAGTTTTTCATCCATCTTCTTCTTCTTCTTTTTAAAAAAATTTTGGCCTCTTTTATTGGTTTTCCATTTGTTTATTTTTCATCCATCTTTATTCTTTGGCCTGTTTGGGTCTCCCATTATAGTGGCCTCTCTTGGTGCAGAGCACCAGCTCTGGGCACATTTGCTCCAAAGCACTGGCTTGTAATTGGATGCACTGGTACAGCCGCTCCTCAGCATGTGGGATCTTCCCAGGCCAGGGATCAAACCGGTGCCCCCTGCACTGCAAGGCGGACCCACTGCACCACCAGGGAAGTCTATTTTTTAGTTTTTTTTAATAAAGTCAGCATTTGTTAATCATCATGAGGTATTCTTTTTTTTTTTTAAAGATTTATGTATTTATTTTGGTGGCGGTGGGGTGGGGAGGGAGGGGAGCAGGCGGGCCACTTCTATTGGTCTTTCATTTGTCTATTTTCATCCATCTTTGTTCTTTGGCCTGTGTGGGCCTCCCATCGCAGTGGCCTCTGCTGTCGCAGAGCACCGGCTCTGGGCGCATGTGCTCCAGAGCTCTGGCTCGGTAATTGGACACATGAGTCCAGCTTCTCCGCAGCATGTGGGATCTTCCCAGGCCAGGGATCAAGCCAGCACCCCTGGCACTGCAAGGCGGTGTCCTTACCCACTGGACCACCAGGGAAGCCCTATTTTTTAGTTTTTTAAGGAACCTCCACACTGCTCTCCATAGTGCCTGCACCAATTTACAGTCCCACCACCAGTGTAGGGGTCTAAGACAGTAAACCATCCATCCGCAATGTGGGAAACCTGGGTTCAGTCCCTGGGATGTGAAGATCCCCTGGAGAAGGGAACTGCTACCCACTCCAGTATTCTTGTCTGGAGAATTCCATGGACATAGGAGCCTGGCAGGCTACAGCCCATGGGGTTGCAAAGAGTTGGACACAACTGAGCGACTTCCACTTCATTTCACAACCATGTAGGAGTGTTTCCTTTTCTCCCCACTCTTTACAGCATTTATTATTTGTAGAGTACTTTTTAAAAACACTTTATTGAATTTTTTACAGTATTGTTTCTGTTTTCTGTTTTGTTTTTTTGACTTCAAGGCACATGGGATCTTAGCTTCCTGATTAAGGATTAAACCTCTACCTCCTGCTTTGGAAGGTGAAGTTTTTTTTTTTTTTTAACTTTTTTTGGGGGGGGGGGGGGGGGGTGGGGGGGGGGGGGGGGGGGGCAGGCTACTTCTGTTGGTCTTTCATTTATATATTTTCATCCATCTTTGTTCTTTGGCCCGTGTGGGTCTCCCATCGCAGTGGCCTCTGTTGTCGCAGAGCACTGGGTGCATGCGCTCCAGAGCTCCGGCTCGGTAATTGGACACATGGGTCCAGCCACTTCGCGTACGTGGGATCTTCCCAGGCCAGGGATCGAACCGGCACCCCTTGCACTGCAAGGCGGTGTCCTTACCCACTGGACCATCAGGGAAGCCCCTGGAAGGTGAAGTTTTAACCGTTTTTAATGATGGTCATTCTGACTGGTATGAGGTGATACCTCATTATAGTTTTGATTTGCATTTTTCTAACGATTAGTGATGTTGAGCACATTTTCATGTTCTTTTTTGGCCAGGACCTTGAATCTTGAAGGAGGGAGTAACATAGTTTTGGAAACAGTTTAGGAATTACTTATGCATGCTAGCAAAGACAGCCAGAATCTACAGTGGTGCTGAGTGTCTCATGTCAATTGTGCCCTATGGTATGACCTTAACCAGTGTCCTAGCTGGACCATTCCTCTGGTATTATCAGGGTTGTGTCTTCTGATGATCAAGGTTTCTTGGTTCAGTCCATGTTCTGAATCTCCTCCTCTGGGCTTCTCATTGATTTTGTGAGCTGCCCAATGTCCTTCCAATACACTCCTCTCCTAATGTTAGTCACACTTGATTTCAATGACTGGAACACAAGAACACAGATTTCCTTATGATAACTGCAATTGAAAATATCATGTTTTAATGATTGAATTGTCCTGTATATCTAGGCTGTTTAAGTTCTGCATGGGGTTGCAAAGAGTTGGACACAACTGAGCGACTTCCACTTCATTTCACAACCATGTAGGAGTGTTTCCTTTTCTCCCCACTCTTTACAGCATTTATTATTTGTAGAGTACTTTTTAAAAACACTTTATTGAATTTTTTACAGTATTGTTTCTGTTTTCTGTTTTGTTTTTTTGACTTCAAGGCACATGGGATCTTAGCTTCCTGATTAAGGATTAAACCTCTACCTCCTGCTTTGGAAGGTGAAGTTTTTTTTTTAACTTTTTGGGGTGGGGAGGCGGGTTGGGGAGGGAGGAGGGCGGGCAGGCTACTTCTGTTGGTCTTTCATTTATATATTTTCATCCATCTTTGTTCTTTGGCCCGTGTGGGTCTCCCATCGCAGTGGCCTCTGTTGTCGCAGAGCACTGGGTGCATGCGCCCCAGCGCTCCGGCTCGGTACTTGGCCACATGGGTCCAGCCACTTCGCGTACGTGGGATCTTCCCAGGCCAGGGATCGAACCGGCACCCCTTGCACTGCAAGGCGGTGTCCTTACCCACTGGACCATCAGGGAAGCCCCTGGAAGGTGAAGTTTTAACCGTTTTTAATGATGGTCATTCTGACTGGTATGAGGTGATACCTCATTATAGTTTTGATTTGCATTTTTCTAACGATTAGTGATGTTGAGCACATTTTCATGTTCTTTTTTGGCCAGGACCTTGAATCTTGAAGGAGGGAGTAACATAGTTTTGGAAACAGTTTAGGAATTACTTATGCATGCTAGCAAAGACAGCCAGAATCTACAGTGGTGCTGAGTGTCTCATGTCAATTGTGCCCTATGGTATGACCTTAACCAGTGTCCTAGCTGGACCATTCCTCTGGTATTATCAGGGTTGTGTCTTCTGATGATCAAGGTTTCTTGGTTCAGTCCATGTTCTGAATCTCCTCCTCTGGGCTTCTCATTGATTTTGTGAGCTGCCCAATGTCCTTCCAATACACTCCTCTCCTAATGTTAGTCACACTTGATTTCAATGACTGGAACACAAGAACACAGATTTCCTTATGATAACTGCAATTGAAAATATCATGTTTTAATGATTGAATTGTCCTGTATATCTAGGCTGTTTAAGTTCTGCATAAAATTTAAAATGTCCTCTACATATTAATTGAAGTCTAGCAACACACAAAGCACAATGTATAAAATATTCTCAATTTTATAGACATTTGTGGATAGAAAAAAGTACTAAAACAATAGATAATGAAAATACTAAAAAGTGTAGTGGAAATATAGGTTTCATTTCTTTATGCTTTTTTCTGACATTAAAAAATTAACACTTATTATTTTATAATTAACAAAAACCCTTAACAACTTAAAATTCTGCTTTTTTTAATGGAAATTTATTGTTAAAAGAAACATTTTCACAGCCAATTTACTGATTTAGTAGGCTTTGATTCAACTATTCATGAACTGGTCAGCATTTAAACTAGCAGATAGAACGGTGCTCTAAAGAACTGCACAAGATTAGAGAGTTTTATACACCAAAGTGACCAGGAACAAGGAAGTTGTACTGGGCACTTAGTGTTTGCTTAGAGCAGGGTTTCTTTCTTATATGGAGCAAAAGAGTATCTTGAAGCAGGTTGGGTAACTTGTACTGAGTAGGCAAGCACTGATTGGTTGACCTAGGACTTCCCTTTCTAGGAGATCCAAGCGTAGAAACAGAGTTAAGTGTTGGTTTGCTAACATGGAATTTAGCATGAGTGACTCCAGATTGGGCCACATCTGTTTACTTTAACAATACAAACAGAAAAAAACTAGTCCTCATCTTACAAACATAGAAAGAGAAGTAGTCATCATTTGACTTCAACAGTTACCAACATGTGGGTTTCTTGTTTTATCTGATATATACTTTAGTCCAATGCATTATTGACTCTGAAAAATTTTTTCAAAATTTTATTTGTTACTTTCTCTTTTAGAAATTGTCTTCTGATGATCAAGGTTTCTTGGTTCAGTCCATGTTCTGAATCTCCTCCTCTGGGCTTCTCATTGATTTTGTGAGCTGCCCAATGTCCTTCCAATACACTCCTCTCCTAATGTTAGTCACACTTGATTTCAATGACTGGAACACAAGAACACAGATTTCCTTATGATAACTGCAATTGAAAATATCATGTTTTAATGATTGAATTGTCCTGTATATCTAGGCTGTTTAAGTTCTGCATAAAATTTAAAATGTCCTCTACATATTAATTGAAGTCTAGCAACACACAAAGCACAATGTATAAAATATTCTCAATTTTATAGACATTTGTGGATAGAAAAAAGTACTAAAACAATAGATAATGAAAATACTAAAAAGTGTAGTGGAAATATAGGTTTCATTTCTTTATGCTTTTTTCTGACATTAAAAAATTAACACTTATTATTTTATAATTAACAAAAACCCTTAACAACTTAAAATTCTGCTTTTTTTAATGGAAATTTATTGTTAAAAGAAACATTTTCACAGCCAATTTACTGATTTAGTAGGCTTTGATTCAACTATTCATGAACTGGTCAGCATTTAAACTAGCAGATAGAACGGTGCTCTAAAGAACTGCACAAGATTAGAGAGTTTTATACACCAAAGTGACCAGGAACAAGGAAGTTGTACTGGGCACTTAGTGTTTGCTTAGAGCAGGGTTTCTTTCTTATATGGAGCAAAAGAGTATCTTGAAGCAGGTTGGGTAACTTGTACTGAGTAGGCAAGCACTGATTGGTTGACCTAGGACTTCCCTTTCTAGGAGATCCAAGCGTAGAAACAGAGTTAAGTGTTGGTTTGCTAACATGGAATTTAGCATGAGTGACTCCAGATTGGGCCACATCTGTTTACTTTAACAATACAAACAGAAAAAAACTAGTCCTCATCTTACAAACATAGAAAGAGAAGTAGTCATCATTTGACTTCAACAGTTACCAACATGTGGGTTTCTTGTTTTATCTGATATATACTTTAGTCCAATGCATTATTGACTCTGAAAAATTTTTTTCATTTAATTAATTATTCCTTCATTTGCATGTGTTACTTTCTCTTTTAGAAATTCTTAATCAAACTCTGTTTATTTCCCTCTTCGAAACCTTATTCTCATATTTTTCTTTCCTTTCTCCTTTATCTCTTTATTTTGGCTTAATTTCTAAGTTTGCCTCCTGTTTTACTAATTTTGGCTTTTACCTTTGTTGCCTACTGCCTTCAGTGCAGTTTTAAATCCAATCTTTTTTAAAGAGTTCATCTTTTTCTTTTTCTTTTTTTTTTTTTAATTTTCTTCCCTTTTCCCTTCTATGCCTTTTTTATTTATATATATTTTCATCCATCTTTTTTATTCTTTGGCCTGCGTGGGCTTTCCATTGCAGTGGCCTCTCTCACTGCAGAGCGCCTGCTCTAGGTGATTGTGCTCCAGAGAGCTGACTCAGACACACTGGTTCAGTGGCTCTGCAGCACGTGGGATCTTCCGGGGCCGGGGATCAAACCAGTGCCCCTTGCATTGCAAGGCGGACTCTTTACTCACTTGACCACCAGGGAAGTCCCAAATGAAGCTCATCTTTATGAATGCTTATTTTGTTCTCCCAAATGCAATCTAGTTTTCAATCTTACTGAAAAAAAGAAATCAGAAAATTCCCCAGACTTTCCTGTTTTTGTATTGAATTTATTTTAGATAAACTTGTTCGTTTGATCATTCCAGATCAGGAGTGCTTAAACTATAGTTCTCAGAGGCGTGTTTCAGAAAACAGTTTTGTTGTAAAACAACCACGCCCTTCTATTTACATAGTGTCTAGGGCTGCTGTTGCCTCATAAAGGCTAAGAGAGCAGCTTTCCTGCTATGGTACAACTCTGTCTAGTTGTCACAGACCGTCTGGTTTGCAAAAGATAAGATAGTTACTATCCAGACCTTTAGATGCAAAGTTTGTGGGTGATTTTCCCAGGTGGCATTTTACGTTTGAATTTCAGAATGTTTTCATAGTTTCAGAGATTTTTCTTTATTTGCATATCAACAAGAATTATGAACATGGTTTAGTACCAGAATCAAAAAGTGTTCCTTTCAAATTTTGCCTGCCTGGTACCCCACATTAGACCTACCAAATCAGAATTCTCTGTAGTGCCAACTCTCTCTCACTACCCTGGCCTCACTGTCAAGGTGTCCTGACCGTTTGCTCTTATGGCCAGCTCTGTGATTTGTACCTGGGAAGGGAGGCTAACTGCCTGGATAAAGTCTGATTGGAAGACTAGCCCTTTTTCTTTATCTTTTATTTTCTTATTCTCATATTTTTCTTTCCTTTCTCCTTTATCTCTTTATTTTGGCTTAATTTCTAAGTTTGCCTCCTGTTTTACTAATTTTGGCTTTTACCTTTGTTGCCTACTGCCTTCAGTGCAGTTTTAAATCCAATCTTTTTTAAAGAGTTCATCTTTTTCTTTTTTTTTTTTTAATTTTCTTCCCTTTTCCCTTCTATGCCTTTTTTATTTATATATATTTTCATCCATCTTTTTTATTCTTTGGCCCATGTGGGCCTCCCATCGCAGTGGCCTCTCTCACTGCAGAGCGCCTGCTCTAGGTGATTGTGCTCCAGAGAGCTGACTCAGACACACTGGTTCAGTGGCTCTGCAGCACGTGGGATCTTCCGGGGCCGGGGATCAAACCAGTGCCCCTTGCATTGCAAGGCGGACTCTTTACTCACTTGACCACCAGGGAAGTCCCAAATGAAGCTCATCTTTATGAATGCTTATTTTGTTCTCCCAAATGCAATCTAGTTTTCAATCTTACTGAAAAAGAAATCAGAAAATTCCCCAGACTTTCCTGTTTTTGTATTGAATTTATTTTAGATAAACTTGTTCGTTTGATCATTCCAGATCAGGAGTGCTTAAACTATAGTTCTCAGAGGCGTGTTTCAGAAAACAGTTTTGTTGTAAAACAACCACGCCCTTCTATTTACATAGTGTCTAGGGCTGCTGTTGCCTCATAAAGGCTAAGAGAGCAGCTTTCCTGCTATGGTACAACTCTGTCTAGTTGTCACAGACCGTCTGGTTTGCAAAAGATAAGATAGTTACTATCCAGACCTTTAGATGCAAAGTTTGTGGGTGATTTTCCCAGGTGGCATTTTACGTTTGAATTTCAGAATGTTTTCATAGTTTCAGAGATTTTTCTTTATTTGCATATCAACAAGAATTATGAACATGGTTTAGTACCAGAATCAAAAAGTGTTCCTTTCAAATTTTGCCTGCCTGGTACCCCACATTAGACCTACCAAATCAGAATTCTCTGTAGTGCCAACTCTCTCTCACTACCCTGGCCTCACTGTCAAGGTGTCCTGACCGTTTGCTCTTATGGCCAGCTCTGTGATTTGTACCTGGGAAGGGAGGCTAACTGCCTGGATAAAGTCTGATTGGAAGACTAGCTTTTTCCTCTGTGCCTTTTCCTGTTTCTCCTCTATGTTAGTACAAACCGATAGGAATCAAAGTGTTATTTTAAGCTGTTTTGGCTTGTCATAAATGGCAATCATAAGTTACCAAAATAACCTTGAATTTTTTTTTAATTAATTAATTTATTTATTTATTTTGGGAGGGGGTCGGGTTGGGGAGGGAGGGGAGCAGGCGGGCCACTTCTATTGGTCTTTCATTTATCCATTTTCATTCATCTCTGTTCTTTGGCCCGTGTGGGCCTCCCATCGCAGTGGCCTCTGTCGCTGCAGAGCACCGGCTCTGGGCACATGCGCTCCAGAGCTCCGGCTCGGTAATTGGACACATCAGTCCAGCTGGCGCCCCTTGCACTGCAAGGCGGTGTCCTTACCCACTGGGCCACCAGGGGAAGCCCCATAACCTTGAATTTTTGACCTTCTTTAACTGGTTTCCTCTTTGGTGTATAGGTTATACACATTTATACATATTAACTAACATAGGATACTGTGAGTTAAACACCCTTATTATCTCAGGTCAGATTACTTTGTTACTTCATAACAAGAAATGAGGACTTTTCAAAATGTCTTAGACCCTGAACAGGCAAAAAATTAACCACAAATTTGGAATTAAAGCATTAGTTGTTCAGTCAAGTCCAGCTCTTTGTGATCCCATGGACTGTGGCCCACCAGGCTTTCTGTCCATGGAGTTCTCCAGGCAAGAATACTGGAGTCGGTTGCTACTTCCCTCTCCAAAATTTGGAATTATTGTTAGCTTATTGATGACTCACTGTAAAGTCTTCTAATTTTCTGCCCTTCTGGTTCTTCACGCTTCAGCACCATTGTAGGAATTGAGAATCTTATTTCCTTCTGGCTTTTTTTAAATTATTTACTTACTAGTGAGACACTTTTACCAAATTCAGGTTTAGTACCAGAATCAAAAGTGTTCCTTTCAAATTTTGCCTGCCTGGTACCCCACATTAGACCTACCAAATCAGAATTCTCTGTAGTGCCAACTCTCTCTCACTACCCTGGCCTCACTGTCAAGGTGTCCTGACCGTTTGCTCTTATGGCCAGCTCTGTGATTTGTACCTGGGAAGGGAGGCTAACTGCCTGGATAAAGTCTGATTGGAAGACTAGCTTTTTCCTCTGTGCCTTTTCCTGTTTCTCCTCTATGTTAGTACAAACCGATAGGAATCAAAGTGTTATTTTAAGCTGTTTTGGCTTGTCATAAATGGCAATCATAAGTTACCAAAATAACCTTGAATTTTTTTTTAATTAATTAATTTATTTATTTATTTTGGGAGGGGGTCGGGTTGGGGAGGGAGGGGAGCAGGCGGGCCACTTCTATTGGTCTTTCATTTATCCATTTTCATTCATCTCTGTTCTTTGGCCCGTGTGGGCCTCCCATCGCAGTGGCCTCTGTCGCTGCAGAGCACCGGCTCTGGGCACATGCGCTCCAGAGCTCCGGCTCGGTAATTGGACACATCAGTCCAGCTGGCGCCCCTTGCACTGCAAGGCGGTGTCCTTACCCACTGGGCCACCAGGGGAAGCCCCATAACCTTGAATTTTTGACCTTCTTTAACTGGTTTCCTCTTTGGTGTATAGGTTATACACATTTATACATATTAACTAACATAGGATACTGTGAGTTAAACACCCTTATTATCTCAGGTCAGATTACTTTGTTACTTCATAACAAGAAATGAGGACTTTTCAAAATGTCTTAGACCCTGAACAGGCAAAAAATTAACCACAAATTTGGAATTAAAGCATTAGTTGTTCAGTCAAGTCCAGCTCTTTGTGATCCCATGGACTGTGGCCCACCAGGCTTTCTGTCCATGGAGTTCTCCAGGCAAGAATACTGGAGTCGGTTGCTACTTCCCTCTCCAAAATTTGGAATTATTGTTAGCTTATTGATGACTCACTGTAAAGTCTTCTAATTTTCTGCCCTTCTGGTTCTTCACGCTTCAGAACCATTGTAGGAATTGAGAATCTTATTTCCTTCTGGCTTTTAAATTATTTACTATAACAATAGTTGAATATAATTCTGGAGCCTGTACTAGTGCTAAGCTCTGAGACTCCACAGAGGAGTCCTGGTGGCTCAGAGGGCTGGCTAGGAGGCAGGGGAAAGGGAAAACAATTTGGAAAACAATTAAAAAATAATACCATAGCTTTTCCCAAGACTGGTCCAGGTCTCACTTACTTGATCTTGCAAAATTGTTTTAACTGACTTAACAGGGATGTTTCAAGCCACATTTGGTCAGAATATGAATTGATTAGGTAAGTATGATCTTCAGAAAATTACCTCAAGTTGGCCTCATGTTTTGTATCTTTATTTAACTTAGATCCACATTTTAGATACAGTTTTTTTACTTACCGAACTCTGTGAATAAAGGAGACTAAAAAGCATTTTAGTATATTTTATAGCAGTATAAGTTTTAAGAGCACTTTCATCCTTTCCTTACTTATGTGGAATTCCTATTAATGTTAGTAAGATTTACGGTGATTGAAATGAGAGACATCTGTGTCCTTGAAAATTTTTTGAGCAGTCTTTAGCCATATAAACTGTATTACGTATTTATGAACAACATATAAAAGTTTAAGTAGCATTAACGTGAATAGAATAAAATAAGATGTTAAAGATACATCTGTATTAGCAATTGAAGAGAAGTGGAGAGGAACTTGAATTAATTATCTGGGTAATTACCTTCTTTTTTCACTTTAGGTTTGAGAGAGAATATTGGGAAAAACTCACTACTCGGGCTGAATTATCATCATGTGCCTTCTTTGAGATATGAGATTCTGTATGTTTGAGTTAGTAAATCAGAGATTGCAAGGATAAAACCACTATCTGCCAGGTGATTTTTTTTTGCATACTTTCCTTTATCTCACAGTTTGAGACAGGGAAAAACAGGTGGATGTTTTATCTATATTCTACAACTAATTTTGGAAGAAGTGGGTGGAGGTTGACCATTCCATTATATTCTCTAGCATAAGTGAGTCTCTATTTTATTTCAGCATAATTACTCATTGAGGAATAGCCCAACTTCATTCATCAAAGCTACACAGACAGGACTTAAGCCAATCTTTGTTTTGAGGTTATGGACCAAATCTTTAGTAAAAAAAAAAAAAAAGAAAAGAAGAAGAAAGAGTGTGGAAAATTCAGAGCAGCCTATTCACAGTATTTCCAGGAAATACTTGGCCTATTAAACTGAGGAATAGTTCAGCATTTGAAGCCCTGGGCAAAATCCATCAGTAAGTCCTGAAACTTGGAGGAAAGGAGTAAGAGAGAGGAAAAGACAAGAAAACAGTTACTATGAAATCTCTGTTTTGGTTAACTTGGAGAATAATGCTACAGCAATGGCATAATATAAGTAAAGGGGTGAGAAAGAGGATCTGATTGAGGGGGGGCAAATAAGATAAATTGCATAAACTTTCTGGGTTTGTCTCATTACATTTCATTAAGATTTAGATTTTGAAAAACTCAGTATATTAGGGGAAAACGGTCTTAGGAAGAATATGTTTAATGCAAATTTTATGACATGAGGAATTTTTTGATGGTGGAGGGGCATACATCTTAGTTTCACTAGCTTCCCAACCAGGGATTGAACCCCGGCCCTTGCCAGCGGAAGTGCAGAGTCCTAACCACTGGACTGCCAAGGAATTCCTAAGGAAGTTTTGATTTGTTCTCCTATATAGTATATAATATAACAAACATTTAAATAAAGTCAGCTACTCATAAACTCAAAAAAACTCTCACCAAATTGTAAGCACAGAATAACACCCTTTCCTTAGTGTATGTAGTGTTGTTGTTGTTAAGGCAAGGTCATGTCCAAGTCTTTGTGAACCCATGGACTCCCAGGCTCCTCTGTCCATGGAATTCTCCCAGCAAGAATACTGGAAAGGGTAGCTATTTCCTTCTCCAGGAGATCTTCCTGACCCAGGGATCAAACCCATGTCTCTTGCATTGGCAGGAAGATTCTTTACCCCGAACCATAGCCCAGAACCCTAGTGCACGTAGTATATACAGTAAATGTTTTGTAGTTGGTTAATCTGTTGTTCTCATACTGACACCTGAAATTCAATAGCTAATTGATATCTTACATTGTTATATGTGTCAAAGAGAAAAGTCAGAGTGAAGACCCAACATGTTCAGAGGATTTTAGAGAGATTTTGACCACAAGCTGTGATACTTCCAAAATGAAATGAAATTCTTGTTACGTGCAATTTTGACTTTTTCCAAAATGAAATGAATAGGGCCCAACTTCATTCATCAAAGCTACACAGACAGGACTTAAGCCAATCTTTGTTTTGAGGTTATGGACCAAATCTTTAGTAAAAAAAAAAAAAAAGAAAAGAAGAAGAAAGAGTGTGGAAAATTCAGAGCAGCCTATTCACAGTATTTCCAGGAAATACTTGGCCTATTAAACTGAGGAATAGTTCAGCATTTGAAGCCCTGGGCAAAATCCATCAGTAAGTCCTGAAACTTGGAGGAAAGGAGTAAGAGAGAGGAAAAGACAAGAAAACAGTTACTATGAAATCTCTGTTTTGGTTAACTTGGAGAATAATGCTACAGCAATGGCATAATATAAGTAAAGGGGTGAGAAAGAGGATCTGATTGAGGGGGGGCAAATAAGATAAATTGCATAAACTTTCTGGGTTTGTCTCATTACATTTCATTAAGATTTAGATTTTGAAAAACTCAGTATATTAGGGGAAAACGGTCTTAGGAAGAATATGTTTAATGCAAATTTTATGACATGAGGAATTTTTTGATGGTGGAGGGGCATACATCTTAGTTTCACTAGCTTCCCAACCAGGGATTGAACCCCGGCCCTTGCCAGCGGAAGTGCAGAGTCCTAACCACTGGACTGCCAAGGAATTCCTAAGGAAGTTTTGATTTGTTCTCCTATATAGTATATAATATAACAAACATTTAAATAAAGTCAGCTACTCATAAACTCAAATAATCTCCCACCAAATTGTAAGCACAGAATAACACCCTTTCCTTAGTGTATGTAGTGTTGTTGTTGTTAAGGCAAGGTCATGTCCAAGTCTTTGTGAACCCATGGACTCCCAGGCTCCTCTGTCCATGGAATTCTCCCAGCAAGAATACTGGAAAGGGTAGCTATTTCCTTCTCCAGGAGATCTTCCTGACCCAGGGATCAAACCCATGTCTCTTGCATTGGCAGGAAGATTCTTTACCCCGAACCATAGCCCAGAACCCTAGTGCACGTAGTATATACAGTAAATGTTTTGTAGTTGGTTAATCTGTTGTTCTCATACTGACACCTGAAATTCAATAGCTAATTGATATCTTACATTGTTATATGTGTCAAAGAGAAAAGTCAGAGTGAAGACCCAACATGTTCAGAGGATTTTAGAGAGATTTTGACCACAAGCTGTGATACTTCCAAAATGAAATGAAATTCTTTGTTATGTGCAATTTTGACTTTAAGTATATATCCATAAATATGTGTTAAAATACGTATCACGTGCTGAACACTGTGCTGAGGCTGCAGATACAAAGATGAATTAGATACCATCCCTGCCCACAAACACGGAAACAAATAACTATGATGTGTGATAAGTGCTGTGACTAACAACTTATAAGCACTTGCTTTCACTATAGCATTTACATAAGCTATGGAAATCTATTTATTTACTTTGCGCATATAACATTTTTCTTCAATGTACATATTATCTCCTGTTATTCTCCTAGGGAGTCACTGTGCTTATTCATGACAAATTCTAAGGCCTATTAATGTAGGATATGAAAACTGTGATTATAGAGAACCTAGTTTGAGAGACATGTAAATATGCTCACTCCTTTTAGACACCAAGTGAAAATGACATATTTTCACTCTCTGACAATTATGGTTAGGGTTGGATTAAGACATTCTGAAGCCTTAGTCTATGTCAAGTGTAAAAGTGATTCTACATTATAATAAAGATCCACTGCTGCATAGTTACTTCAGTCGTTTCCAACTCTGCATGACCCTACGAACTGCAGCCTGTAAGATTCCCCCATCCATGGGGATTCTCCAGGCAAGAATACTGGAGTGAGTTGCCATGTCCTCCCGACTCGGATGAAACCTGAGTGTGCTGCATTACAGGCAGATTCCTCGCCACTGAGCCATCATGCAAGCCCCATATATACATATATTTGAGACTCCATGGACTATAGCTCACCAGGGTTCTCTGTCCATGGAATTTTCCAGTCAGGAATACTGGAGTAGGTTGCTATTTCCTTCTACAATAAAGATCTACAGTCTGTTCATAAAGGAACACATATTTGGTGGTGAGGAAAGCTTTTACTATGTATATATGTAAAATTGTGTGCATGCTAAGTAACTTCAGTTGTATCCAACTCTATGTGACCCTATGAACTATGGCCTGTCAGGCTCCTCTGTTCATGGAATTCTCCAGGCAAGAATACTGAAGTGGGTTGCCATGCCCTTCTCCAGGGAATCTTTCTGACCCAGGGACTGAACCTATGTCTCTTATGTCTCCTGCATTGGCAGGCAGGTTCTTTACCACTAAGCTGTCAGGGAAGCCTGTTACATCAGACTGGATGAGAGGAGGAAATGAGGACAGAAGAGCTAAAAGGGAAAAAAAGAGAGAGTGCAAAAGAAAGACTAAGAATTTCCCATCAACTGGGCTTAGACTTAAATACCCAATAGCCAGTTAACATTTATCTTATTCATTAGTTTATTTATGCATTTAATGCTTATTGAGTTCTTATACATGAGAGCCATAATAATAATGCATAATAACAATAATAACAGTTATCACTTATGGAGTGCTTACTACCTGCCAGGCACAGTCCTGTGTTCTTTATGCAACTCCTCTATCATATTTATATCTTACAGGTGGATACTTCTATTCTTTCCACTTACAGATGTGGATTTTGAGGCACAAGAAGATTTATTCCCTTGTTCTACGTCATCAGCTAGTAAATGACAGAGTCAGAATTTGTATCAAGCCATCTGCTGTTAATCACTAGGTATGTGCTAGCCTTTGTGGATTTAAATGTGAGTATGACCACAGTCCCTGTCCCTAAAGAGCTCTGGAGAAAGAAAGTGCAAATAATTGTACTAGAGAGGAAAAGCCCTGGAAAAAAGACTCCAAGGATATGTCAGGTAAGTGAAAGAAGTGTATGGTATTCTAAACTGTTTTATTATGTTTATTAACTTTTAGATAAGGCATGTCTCTATTAGTAAGTTATTCAATGATAAGATAACCATCTACTAAATAGAATTCATTATAAGATATAACAACTTTTGATAAAAGTTTTAAAAATTAAATGATTTTTCCAGCAGTTATTTTCTCTTTGTGGGTATGACCTTCACTTTGATGATGTCGCTTTTAGGCCATTGTACACATAGACATTTTAAAAACAAATTTCCACTTTATTGCACTGTTAAACCATTTTTAAAGTATATATGTAAAATTGTGTGCATGCTAAGTAACTTCAGTTGTATCCAACTCTATGTGACCCTATGAACTATGGCCTGTCAGGCTCCTCTGTTCATGGAATTCTCCAGGCAAGAATACTGAAGTGGGTTGCCATGCCCTTCTCCAGGGAATCTTTCTGACCCAGGGACTGAACCTATGTCTCTTATGTCTCCTGCATTGGCAGGCAGGTTCTTTACCACTAAGCTGTCAGGGAAGCCTGTTACATCAGACTGGATGAGAGGAGGAAATGAGGACAGAAGAGCTAAAAGGGAAAAAAAGAGAGAGTGCAAAAGAAAGACTAAGAATTTCCCATCAACTGGGCTTAGACTTAAATACCCAATAGCCAGTTAACATTTATCTTATTCATTAGTTTATTTATGCATTTAATGCTTATTGAGTTCTTATACATGAGAGCCATAATAATAATGCATAATAACAATAATAACAGTTATCACTTATGGAGTGCTTACTACCTGCCAGGCACAGTCCTGTGTTCTTTATGCAACTCCTCTATCATATTTATATCTTACAGGTGGATACTTCTATTCTTTCCACTTACAGATGTGGATTTTGAGGCACAAGAAGATTTATTCCCTTGTTCTACGTCATCAGCTAGTAAATGACAGAGTCAGAATTTGTATCAAGCCATCTGCTGTTAATCACTAGGTATGTGCTAGCCTTTGTGGATTTAAATGTGAGTATGACCACAGTCCCTGTCCCTAAAGAGCTCTGGAGAAAGAAAGTGCAAATAATTGTACTAGAGAGGAAAAGCCCTGGAAAAAAGACTCCAAGGATATGTCAGGTAAGTGAAAGAAGTGTATGGTATTCTAAACTGTTTTATTATGTTTATTAACTTTTAGATAAGGCATGTCTCTATTAGTAAGTTATTCAATGATAAGATAACCATCTACTAAATAGAATTCATTATAAGATATAACAACTTTTGATAAAAGTTTTAAAAATTAAATGATTTTTCCAGCAGTTATTTTCTCTTTGTGGGTATGACCTTCACTTTGATGATGTCGCTTTTAGGCCATTGTACACATAGACATTTTTAAAAACAAATTTCCACTTTATTGTACTGTATTAAAATACCTCTTAGATATTTTGACATAGATATCTGGACCAGTTAGTTTCCATCTGGCTACTAGCATCAGAATTCTGGTGTTGAGAGATGAAAAAACAAGATCGGCAACGTAACTTACAGAATGGAGTCTTAGGGCTTCTGTCTATAAAGTACAAAACAGAAAATCTCAACTTGAGGAATGGTATCTAGCTTAAAATGAGTCGTCACTTAGGTCCTCTGAATTTTACAGGTCCTTTCATGAGGAATCTGGGGTTGGGGTCATGAATCCTAAAGTCCTCCTTTCATATTTTTTACTTTCAACTTTTAGATTCTTCCTTTCATGTCTTTCCCACACAATTGACTAATATCATGAATTAGATCTCTGAAAGGTATACAGGGTTGGTAGCACTGTTTCTTGCATGAGTTCATTAAGTAATTATGTGATAATTATGCAATTATGCATTATGGTAATCATATGAGAAATAGTTATATACAATAAAAATGTTATGATTATAATAGAAAGGGGTTTGTTCCCTCATTCTTTAATTTGATATTTAGGTTATTTTCAATTTCATACCATTATAGACAATGCTTCAATAAATAACACTGTGTGCATATTTTCCCCACATGTTATTTCCTCATTATAAATTCCCAAGAGTGAGAGAAAAAATTTTTCATAGCTTTTCTGTGTATTACCATATTGTTTTCCAAAAAGAGTATGCAATTTATAAAGGCATCAAATGTATGAGCAACCAACTTAATCACATACTTCATTGGCACCAGGTCTTACAATTCAACAACAAGAATTGCTAACATAAGGACTTCCCTGGAAGTCCAGTGGTTAAGACTCGGTGTTTCCACTGGTGGGGGCCTGGGTTTGATCCCTGGTTGGGGAACTAAGATTCCACATGCTGCATGTCTATAATAGGAATCAAAAAAAAACCTCAGTAAGATGTGAAATACATATATATATATATATAGGAATATTATTCAGCCATCAAAAAGAATGACATAATGTCATTTGCAGCAGCATGGATGGACCTAGAGACTGTGATACTGAGTGAAGTAAGTCAGAGAGAGAAACAGAAACATTGTATGACGTCTCTTATATGGGGAATCTAAAGAGATATGATACAAATTAACTTATTTACTAAACAGAAACAGACTCATACAGAACAAACCTGGGAGAGGGATGAGGGGAAGGGATAGGTAGGGAGTTTGGGATCTACAGGGCCACACTGCTATATTTAAAATGGATAGCCAACAACCTACTGTAGAGCACAGGGAACTCTGCTCAATATTATGTGGCAGCCTGGATGGGAGGGGTGTCTGGGGGAGAATAGATACATGTACATGTAAGGATGAATCCCTTTGCTGTCCATCTGAAACTATCACAACATTGTTAATTGGCTCTACTCCAATACAAAATAAAAAGTTTAACAAAAAAATGAAAGTAAAAAGAAAAATCTCAAGTTTATTTTGACTTGAAGTTCTTTGAGGGACTGCAATGATGGTCATCCCATTGGTTCTCTTGTTGTACATAAAAGCAAATATCAATTATGGCTTAAGGCAAGTCTACATAGTTATAACTTAAAAGAACTAGGTCTTGTTAAGTATTTTAACAATTAAAAAAATAATTCCATCAGGGAAATAATTCCATTCCCTGATGGCTCAGACAGTAAAAAATCTGCTTGCAATGCAGGAGACCCCAGTTTGATCCGTGGAGAAGGGAATGGAAACTCACTCCAGTATCCTAGCACGGAGAATTCCATGGACAGAGGATACCTGAGGGGCTATCGTCCATGGGTCTGCAAAGAGTGGGACAGGACTAAGCTAGTAACACTTTCATTTTCTTTTTTTTTTTTTTTAAAGATTTATTTATTTATTTATTATTGGTGGGGTGAGGAGGGAGGGGAGCAGGCGGGCCACTTCTATTGGTTTTTCGTTTATCTATTTTCATCCATCTTTGTTCTTTGGCTCCTTTGGGCCTCCCATCGCGGTGGCCTCTGTGGTCGCAGAGCACCGGCTCTGGGCGCATGCGCCCCAGAGCTCCGGCTCGGTAATTGGACACAGCGGTCCAGCCGCTCCGCGGCACGTGGAATCTTCCCAGGCCAGGGATCGAACCGGCGCCCCTTGCACTGCAAGGTGGTGTCCTTACCCACTGGACCACCAGGGAAGCCCAACACTTTCATTTTCAAGTGATGTTATATTGTGCTAAAGTTTTCTCTGATTCTGCTCAGAATTCAAAGTTATAGTTTTAATCAACATGCCCATTACTATGTTCTTTGAGATTACTTATTTTTTATACTTTGAAAAAGTAGACTTATTTTTTAAAGGTTATGAAGGGCTTGATTAATATATATATTAATACTATGGAGTTGTCTAAATATCCAGCATTTCAGAATGATTATTTCAAAGCTTTTATTACCACAAGTAGTACCGAACACCTCTGTACAATTGTCATTCTTTCTCCTGTCTCCATTCGATTTTTCCCCTTGGAATGTCATCTCAAAAGCAGGATTACTGGGCCAAAGGGTGTGCCTAATGTTAATTGTTAATTGTTGTTAACATAAGGATGCATTGTTTTTATGCAATTAACTACTTAAAATAGGCACTTTAGTTGAAACCAAGGCGTTTTCCATTGAACCAGACGTCTATAAAGAGTATTTTTGAAAAGGAAAAATGGCTAAATATCTTCTGAAAATTATTTTAATATTTCTTCTAGGGTCTTTATATTTACCAACGATTCAGAAATTTGCAAAAAATTGTGAGGATCAAAGGTTACTAAGTTCAATTCCTTAACTTCTCTAAACACCTTGGTTTCTTAACGAGCAAAAAGTATGTAGTAACAGTCTTGTGGAAACTAAAACAAGATAATACATGTGAAACGCACACCCACCCACCCAGCCACCCACCCTACCGCTCATAAATCTCCAGTCACTTGTCAGCTGTGAATGGTTTGCTCTCAGAAACACACACGAACAGAATCCCCCCATTTTTTTTTTTAACATAGATATGGAAACCAATACTTCAGGTGAACAAAGAAAACCATGGAACATACAGAGATAACTTTCCAGGAGCTTTATCTTTAAAAACAAACAAACCAACAAATCAATCGCATTGACCCAGGTGCTTAACCTTTCCCTCCCTCGCTCAATTAGGATCCAAAGAACAGAAACCGGAAGTGCCCTAGGGAGGGTAAAAGGTGAACCGGAAGCATGAGGACGGCCGGGCTCTAGCGGCTTTTGGCTGAGGAAGCTGAGAGTGGTTGACAGCTTGCGGGTGAATGTTGAGAAGCAGTCCAGATTTTTATCATTTAAGGTCCATTTAAGAGTTTGACCTGCATCTCTGGCCCCTCAGGGTGTTTGACTTGCCACCAAGATCCCTGACTGTTGCGTTGGTGGAGTCTAGAATCTTCCAGCCACCGGACCAGAAGAGAGTCCAGCACTCTCGGACCTCGCTCTCTTGGGGCTTCTCGCGACTCGAACGCTGTGGAGGCTGCGGGTTAGTACCTGGCTCTTGTCTGTTCGTTATAAGGAAGCGTAGCCGCGTCCATCCTAAAGCACGCTTATAGAGTGTTTTGTGTTTAAATATCGCGTTGGCGTTTTAGAATCAGTGTAATCATATTGGTCACTCGTGAAAAATTTAGGAGTTCGGTGCTCAAAGTAACATTTCAGACTGTGGTGAATTTCGATAGTCTTTGGTGGGTGTTAGTGTGTGGAATGAACAATCATGCAAAAATTCTTCTAGGTCTGGGAGCAGTTACCAAAGTGCTTGCATTCTCAAGGAAAATTTCTTCAGTTTTCTTCATTCTTAGGGTGATTTTATTCTCAAGTGCATAAGCGAATTGGAATGGAATCTCCCTGAGGAAATGACTGACCTAATCCTGATGATGCTAAATTACGGATTTAAATCTGTCGTGTGTTGTCTTAATCTTCCACTTAGCTTTGCTTTTGTACCATCAGTGATGTCTCTCAAGGCGTTTATGGGAACCTTTATTAGTAGGACAGTTCATTTAGGGGACTTATTTGGCAGTCCAGTGGTTATGACTCCAAGCTTCCATTGTAGGGGTCACACGTTCCATCACTAGTTGAGGAAGTAAGATCTCACATGCGGCAAGGCGGGGCCAAAAAAAGCAAACAAAATCAGTACAGTTCATTTAGAAAGAAGAATGAAGATTCCCTATCTGTTCTGTAAAGCATGCCGCCTTGTATGTAGAAGTTACTTAACAAATTCATATTGAACCAAACGCATATACTTATTATTATGTTTCTTTGTTACCCTCTTAACACCAAAAAGATTTGTATTGATCTTAAAAAAAATTGTGAAGATTCCATTAAGAATCTTCCCCCTAGATTAATGAAATTCTTTAATTTTGATTATTAGTTATTTTTCCTTGGTTGTTATAAAATGTCTGTGGATGTTTTTGTTTTGTACCTTGAAGGAAAAACCCTTCCTGGAATATTCCAACCTGAAAATCACCAAGTACTATGTAGGTGAAATTTATCCTGCAGGCCCTCACAGTTTTCTTTGCTAACCATTTCTTTAGCCAGTTGAGTTTTATGATAACCCTCCCTGGTTTCAGGGTTGATTTGGAGCAGTTAGTGAATTTTTCAAAATTATATTTTCTACTTAATGATTTATGAAGTATGCTAATGAAACTGAGAGAATATTTTAATTTTTATACGGCTTTATGCTATATTATCCAGGAACTAATATCAGTTTTTATATCATCGTGCCACTGGGTGGCAGCATAGTGTTTTTTAATAGTTTCTTTAGCTTTGACTATGAGTTTCATAGCTCCTTGTGCTATCATAGTACTCTTCTGATTGTGGTAGGTATCTGTCATGCTTAAATGCCAGGCAGGCACTGGGCTAAATATGCATGTAATCTCATTTAACTATAAACAACAAATCTCAAACCCTCTGACATAAATATTTCCATTTTTCTTATATCATCTGAAGAAGACATGGGAAATGTAATAATAATGCAAGGCCTATAAACAATAAGGCTGATAAACTACACAGCCAGTAAGTGGTAGAGCCAGAACTGGAATACAGGTGCTTAACTACAAATTTCTGCTAGTCAAACTAAAGTTATTGAAAATTTGACCAAGTAGTGAAGAACCAGCAGTTAAAATAAGTCAGTGGATATTCTGAAAGAGATGAGAACTAAACATTGCTTTTTTTCTGTTTTGTTTTTGATGTGGACCATTTTTAATGTCTTTATTGAATTTATCACAATATTGTTTCTGTTTTATGTTTTGGGTTTTTGGCCACAAGTCATGTGAGATTTTCGCTTCTCAAGCAGGGATCAAACCCAGACTCCCTACATTAGAAGGCAAAGTCTTAACCATGGGACCACCAGGGAAGTCTCTGAACATTGATTTTATATAATGTGCCTCAAAATAGCTGGTGGTGCATGGTTTCCAAAAGCCAGTATTTCCTAAATTGTATTCCAGGGAGCACTCATCCTGGGAGATGTTTTAGTAACAACAACAACAAAAAGATTACTGTAACCAGAAATGCTGTTGGAAATTCATTAAAGGCTCTCAAAAATCCTGCAGTAAAGGAATCTGTTTGACCCAACATTTTTTGGAACTGATAGCATGCTTAAAATTTCTGATTATATCTCACATGAAAAAATATGTTTTATGTGCAGGTCCATGTAAACATATGTATTGGGTTGGCAAAAAGCTCCAGTGTTTCTGTAAGATATTATGGAAAAACTCAAACTTTCTTTTTGGCCAACCCAATATTTATACCTGAAATAAAATACTAAAATAAATACACATGAAGAAATACTTACCTTTAATAAGTATTAAGTATTTAATATGTAAAAAGTATTTTCTATTTTTTTTCTAGTCCTTTTTTTAAATGATAAATATCTTTGTTGATATTTATTTTTCTATTAGTCCTGGTAATAGTTAAGTGAATACAGTGTTTCTTGCTGGGAAATTCCCCAAAATACATTCTTTGGACACATGTTCCTCAGAATATTAGTTGGCATTACGAGTTGTTAAAGCAGTGTTTCATGGTCAAAATAAACTTGGGGAACTTGGGTTAAACAAATTCTGTCTATGCTAATGGTACTTTTAATCTCTAAGGTGGAGAGTTAGTATGCAGTGTATCCCAGATTTATTTGACCATGGAACCTATTTTTAGAAATATATCTTGTGGACCTTATGCCCCATTAGAATACACTTCGGGAAATGATCGTGTTGCTAATTAGGGCAAAAGCATTTTTGCTGTAATGTATGAATATCATGCGAAAATTTTTGTTGTAAATTATTCACCTAAGTTTTATAATTCATTTAAACCTATTTGCTAATATTGACATGACAGAGAAATATGTCAGACCCCAATCCTCCATACGTATAGACATGTCCCCCCCACCCCAGACCACCCCCTTTCTCTTTCCCCATCCCACCCCTTCCAGGTCGCCACAGACCCCTGTTTGAGATCCCCTAGTCCCACAGCATATTCTCCTCTCACCCCAATGTCCATAATATTATTATCCATGTCTGCCTCTCCATTGCTGGTTTGCATATTCATTTAACAGCACCATCTTTCTAGATTCCCATGAAAACTTTCTGCTAAGAGAAATCTTTATGAAATTCTCTGGCACTGGTTAATGTCATATAAAAAATATGTTTTATGTGCAGGTCCATGTAAACATATGTATTGGGTTGGCAAAAGCTCCAGTGTTTCTGTAAGATATTATGGAAAAACTCAAACTTTCTTTTTGGCCAACCCAATATTTATACCTGAAATAAAATACTAAAATAAATACACATGAAGAAATACTTACCTTTAATAAGTATTAAGTATTTAATATGTAAAAAGTATTTTCTATTTTTTTTCTAGTCCTTTTTTTAAATGATAAATATCTTTGTTGATATTTATTTTTCTATTAGTCCTGGTAATAGTTAAGTGAATACAGTGTTTCTTGCGGGGAAAATTTCCCCCAAAATACATTCTTTGGACACATGTTCCTCAGAATATTAGTTGGCATTACGAGTTGTTAAAGCAGTGTTTCATGGTCAAAATAAACTTGGGGAACTTGGGTTAAACAAATTCTGTCTATGCTAATGGTACTTTTAATCTCTAAGGTGGAGAGTTAGTATGCAGTGTATCCCAGATTTATTTGACCATGGAACCTATTTTTAGAAATATATCTTGTGGACCTTATGCCCCATTAGAATACACTTCGGGAAATGATCGTGTTGCTAATTAGGGCAAAAGCATTTTTGCTGTAATGTATGAATATCATGCGAAAATTTTTGTTGTAAATTATTCACCTAAGTTTTATAATTCATTTAAACCTATTTGCTAATATTGACATGACAGAGAAATATGTCAGACCCCAATCCTCCATACGTATAGACATGTCCCCCCCACCCCAGACCACCCCCTTTCTCTTTCCCCATCCCACCCCTTCCAGGTCGCCACAGACCCCTGTTTGAGATCCCCTAGTCCCACAGCATATTCTCCTCTCACCCCAATGTCCATAATATTATTATCCATGTCTGCCTCTCCATTGCTGGTTTGCATATTCATTTAACAGCACCATCTTTCTAGATTCCCATGAAAACTTTCTGCTAAGAGAAATCTTTATGAAATTCTCTGGCACTGGTTAATGTCATATAAACTAAAACTTTTATTTTCAGTTTAAATTCAGTGAGCAGTAGATTTCCAGGCGTGTTAGAGTGAGCCTTGCTAAGACATTTTGGCAATTTTTGTTTCATATTTGGAAATATTTGGAGTTTAGTTAAAGGTTATAAGTGTTTAAGAAATGTTCAAAGGATTTTTCTATGTTTTATAAGTTGGCTAATATCAGTACTTATGTACTTGATCCAAAGATCTCTGTTGTGTTGTTTTAGATTAGTTTAATTTATGGATCTTTTTTTGTTTTTGAAAATTGGTCATTTACTTTTTATGGCCTCTTTTATTGTTTTTTTATTTATTTATTTTCATCCATTTTTATTCTTTGGCCTGTGTGGGTCTCCCATTGCAGTGGCCTCTCTCATTGTAGAGCACTGGCTCTGGGCACATGCGCTCCAGAATACAGGCTTGTAACTGGACAAACTGGTCTAGCCACTCGGTGGTCCATGGGGTCTTCCCCGGCCAGGGATTGAACTGGTGCCCCTTGCATTGCAAGGCAGACTCTTTACCCACTGGACCACCAGGGAAGCCCTCATATATGATATCTTTAATAGTTTGTTTCATGTTTGCTCCCATAGTGATCATTAGGGAGAGAATTTCCAGTTCTTTCAAACATTTCAGACCATTCATTTTTTGAATTTAAGTATTTCTAACTTTATAGAATTTGTATATAAAATCCCTATTCATTAAATCAAGTAGAAATTTGGCAAAGATTTTATTGTGGATAGAGAATATTTTACTCATAACAGTGTAAAGCATTTTCTGTAAGAAACTCAGTGTTTTAGTAACTATACATAATTTATAGGAACTTTGAATAAATATTTACCAAGCATTGCCAATAGTGCTTTTCTTGCTGGCGCTTAAGAAAACTGTAAATATAAAACAATTAATGAAAAATAACTTTTTTGGCAGTATTATCAATTGATATATAAGATTATGTGAACTAAACAGTAAGAACAGGGCAGTATGAGCAGCAGATACAGTTCAGAAAAGGAGCAACTGGTGTAACAGCACCATCTTTCTAGATTCCCATGAAAACTTTCTGCTAAGAGAAATCTTTATGAAATTCTCTGGCACTGGTTAATGTCATATAAACTAAAACTTTTATTTTCAGTTTAAATTCAGTGAGCAGTAGATTTCCAGGCGTGTTAGAGTGAGCCTTGCTAAGACATTTTGGCAATTTTTGTTTCATATTTGGAAATATTTGGAGTTTAGTTAAAGGTTATAAGTGTTTAAGAAATGTTCAAAGGATTTTTCTATGTTTTATAAGTTGGCTAATATCAGTACTTATGTACTTGATCCAAAGATCTCTGTTGTGTTGTTTTAGATTAGTTTAATTTATGGATCTTTTTTTGTTTTTGAAAATTGGTCATTTACTTTTTATGGCCTCTTTTATTGTTTTTTTATTTATTTATTTTCATCCATTTTTATTCTTTGGCCTGTGTGGGTCTCCCATTGCAGTGGCCTCTCTCATTGTAGAGCACTGGCTCTGGGCACATGCGCCCAGAATACAGGCTTGTAACTGGACAAACTGGTCTAGCCACTCGGTGGTCCATGGGGTCTTCCCCGGCCAGGGATTGAACTGGTGCCCCTTGCATTGCAAGGCAGACTCTTTACCCACTGGACCACCAGGGAAGCCCTCATATATGATATCTTTAATAGTTTGTTTCATGTTTGCTCCCATAGTGATCATTAGGGAGAGAATTTCCAGTTCTTTCAAACATTTCAGACCATTCATTTTTAGAATTTAAGTATTTCTAACTTTATAGAATTTGTATATAAAATCCCTATTCATTAAATCAAGTAGAAATTTGGCAAAGATTTTATTGTGGATAGAGAATATTTTACTCATAACAGTGTAAAGCATTTTCTGTAAGAAACTCAGTGTTTTAGTAACTATACATAATTTATAGGAACTTTGAATAAATATTTACCAAGCATTGCCAATAGTGCTTTTCTTGCTGGCGCTTAAGAAAACTGTAAATATAAAACAATTAATGAAAAATAACTTTTTTGGCAGTATTATCAATTGATATATAAGATTATGTGAACTAAACAGTAAGAACAGGGCAGTATGAGCAGCAGATACAGTTCAGAAAAGGAGCAACTGGTGAAAAACAGATGCATAAGAATGTTTTATGGAGGTGATGGAATTTAAAATGATTTTTGTTTAAATATGTTTGAACAGAAAAGGTAGAGGAAGGCCTTTTGTTAGAGAGTAGAATATGTGATAGAATATGTCAAGCAGTTCAAGCTCCTTACCATGGCTTTTTTCTTTTTTTTTTCTTTTTCCTTAACATGGCTTGAAAGAACCTCGACCTACCTGCCTGTCCTCTCTTTTCATATTTAATCAAATGGTCTTTACCTGCCTTTTTTTCAGTAAAATGTAAAATGTTTGAATTTCTTCTCTTCTGTCCGCTATTTTCCCTTGATTATTTATGACCTCACATCTCTTACTGTCTCATTTTTATAAAATCTGCTCACTTCCAACCTCCTACTTTCCAAATCAATCTGTGTCAGTAAGAACTAGCCTCCTATCCTTCAGCCAAATATGATTTCCCTTTGCTCAGGTCTTACCTCATGAACTATTTCTTGAATTCCTCAGTAGCCTAAAGTTTCCTCTCTGAAGGCTAACTAGATCAGAATTTTACAGTTAGAACTAGAACTAGACAACAAGTTGCTCTTATACTTTTAACAGTCTGGGTAATGAGACAGAATATGTACAAATTAACAACCAAATTATAATTTAAATTTAGTTCAGCATAGGTGAATAGATAAGGTTTGGGCAATGTTTACTTTGAACCGTTAAGAGTGAAAGTGTTAGTCATGTCTAACTCTTTGGGACCTCATGAACTGTAGCTCACCAGGTTCTTTTGTTCATTAATGAATTCAGCAGAGTTGCGGGATACAAAATCAATACACAGAAATCACTGGTGTTCCTATATACAAACAATGAAAAATCAGAAAACGAAATCAGAGGCAATCCCCTTCACCATTGCAACCAAGAGAATAAAATATCTAGGAATAAGCCTATCCAAAGAAACAAAAGAACTGTACACAGAAAACTACAAAACACTAATGAAAAAAATTAAAGATGACTTAAACAGATGGAGAGATATTCCATGTTCATGGGGTCAGAAGAATTAATAATGTGAAAATGACCATACTACCAAATATCATCTACAGATTCAATGCGATCCCTATCAAACTACCAATGACATTCTTCGTAGAACTAGACCAAAGAATAACACAGTCCATATGGAAACACAAAAGACCCCGAATAGCCAAAGCAATCGTGAGAAAGAAAAATGGACCTGGAGGGATCAGCCTCCTTAACTTCAGACTATATTACAAAGAAAAAGTTATCAAAACAGTATGGTAGGGCTTCCCTGGTGGTCCAGTGGGTAGGGACACTGCCTTGCAGTGCAAGGGGCGCCAGTTCGATCCCTGGCCTGGGAAGATCCCACGTGCCGCGGAGCAGCTGGACCAATGTGTCCAATTACCGAGCCCGAGCTCTGGAGCGCATGTGCCCAGAGCCGGTGCTCTGCAGCAACAGAGGCCACTGCGATGGGAGGCCCACACGGGCCAAAGAACAGAGATGGATGAAAATGGATAAATGAAAGACCAATAGAAGTGGCCCGCCTGCCCCCTCCTCCCCAACCTATGCCTCCCCTCACCCCACCAAAAAAGGAAAGAAAACAAAACAAAACAAAAAGACAGTATGGTACTGGCACAAAAACAGAAATATGGACCAATGGAACAATACAGAGAACCCAGAGATAAACCCGCACACCTGTGGGTATCTAATTTTTGACAAAGGAGGTGAAAATCTAAAATGGAACAAAGACAGCCTCTTCAATAAATGGTGCTGGGAAAATTGGACAGCTACATGCAAAAAAATGAACTTGGAACATTCCCTGACACCATACACTAAGATCAACTCAAAATGGATTAAAGACCTAAATGTAAGACCAGAAACCCTAAAACTCTTAGAGGAGAATATAGGCAAAATACTCAAGGACATAAACCAAAGCAAGATCTTCCATGACCCGCCTACTAGAATAGCGGAACTAAAACCAAAAATGAGCATGTGGGACCTAATGAAGCTTAAAAGCTTTTGTACAGCAAAAGAAACTACAAAAAAGGTGAACAGACAGCCCACAGAATGGGAGAAAATCATAGCAAATGAAACAACAGACAAAGAATTAATCTCCAAAATCTACAAGCAACTCAGACAACTCAGCACTGGAAAAATGAACAAACCAATCAAAAAATGGGAAAAGGACCTAAACAGACATACAGATGGCCAAAAAACACGTGAAATGATGCTCAACTTCACTTATTATTAGAGAAGTGCAGATCAAAACTACAATGAGGTATCATCTCACACCAGTCAGAATGGCCATCATCCACAAATCGACAGACAATAAATGCTGGAGAGGGTGCAGAGAAAAGGGAACTCTCTTGCATTGCTGGTGGAATGTCAATTAATACAGCCTCTATGGAAGACAGTATGGAGATTCCTTAAAAAACTAAAAATAGAAGCACCCTATGACCCAGGAATCCCACTCTTAGGCTTATACCCTGATGAAACCAAAACTGAAAGAAGCACCTGTACCCCAATGTTCATTGCAGCTCTCTATACAATAGCCAGAACATGGAAGCAACCTAGATGTCCATGGACGAATGAATGGATCCAGAAGCTCTGGTACATATATACAATGGAATACTACACAGCTGTAAAACGAAATGCAGAAGAATTGGCCCTAATGAGGTGGCTGGATCTAGAACCTATTATACAAAGTGAAGTAAGTCAAAAGACGAAATGCAAGTAAGAATGCATGAGCGTGCAATGGAACAATACAGAGAACCCAGAGATAAACCCGCACACCTGTGGGTATCTAATTTTTGACAAAGGAGGTGAAAATCTAAAATGGAACAAAGACAGCCTCTTCAATAAATGGTGCTGGGAAAATTGGACAGCTACATGCAAAAAAATGAACTTGGAACATTCCCTGACACCATACACTAAGATCAACTCAAAATGGATTAAAGACCTAAATGTAAGACCAGAAACCCTAAAACTCTTAGAGGAGAATATAGGCAAAATACTCAAGGACATAAACCAAAGCAAGATCTTCCATGACCCGCCTACTAGAATAGCGGAACTAAAACCAAAAATGAGCATGTGGGACCTAATGAAGCTTAAAAGCTTTTGTACAGCAAAAGAAACTACAAAAAAGGTGAACAGACAGCCCACAGAATGGGAGAAAATCATAGCAAATGAAACAACAGACAAAGAATTAATCTCCAAAATCTACAAGCAACTCAGACAACTCAGCACTGGAAAAATGAACAAACCAATCAAAAAATGGGAAAAGGACCTAAACAGACATACAGATGGCCAAAAAACACGTGAAATGATGCTCAACTTCACTTATTATTAGAGAAGTGCAGATCAAAACTACAATGAGGTATCATCTCACACCAGTCAGAATGGCCATCATCCACAAATCGACAGACAATAAATGCTGGAGAGGGTGCAGAGAAAAGGGAACTCTCTTGCATTGCTGGTGGAATGTCAATTAATACAGCCTCTATGGAAGACAGTATGGAGATTCCTTAAAAAACTAAAAATAGAAGCACCCTATGACCCAGGAATCCCACTCTTAGGCTTATACCCTGATGAAACCAAAACTGAAAGAAGCACCTGTACCCCAATGTTCATTGCAGCTCTCTATACAATAGCCAGAACATGGAAGCAACCTAGATGTCCATGGACGAATGAATGGATCCAGAAGCTCTGGTACATATATACAATGGAATACTACACAGCTGTAAAACGAAATGCAGAAGAATTGGCCCTAATGAGGTGGCTGGATCTAGAACCTATTATACAAAGTGAAGTAAGTCAAAAAGAGAAAGGCAAGTACAGTGTACTAACACATATATATGAAATCTAGTAGGGTGGTAATGATAACACATGCAGTGAAGCGATGGAAAAACAGATATAGAGAACAGACGTATGGACATTGTAGGGTATGAACAGTGGGTGGGAGGCATAGAGGGAGTAACATGGAAACCTATACTATCATACGTGAAAAAGATAGCTATTGTCATTGCCCTGAGAGAATAGGAAATCCTGCAGGGGCGGGGGGTGATGGCCTGGAGGGATGAGATGGGGGACTGGCAGGGGGAAGGGTGCCAGGGATATGCATATGACTGATATGGGAACATACATGTCTGTGAACAAAACTCTGTTAAAATTAAAAAATAATAAAATTAAATAATTAAAAAAAAGAATACTGCAGTGGCTAGCCATTCCCTTCTCTAGGGTATCTTCCCGACCCATGGAATGAACCCAGGTCTCCCACAGTGGGTAGATTCTTTACCATCTGTGCCTCCGGGGAAGCCCCTTAGGGAATCCTTTTTTATCTATTATGTCTTTTGTATCATGCCTAGTGTTATCTGTCTGGGATTACACTTACTTGAATAAATGCTATATCTACCTTCCTAGACTTTAAAAGTAAAGACAATTTGCTCACATTCATATCACTTGCAGGTTCTTGATCAGAGAGATGCGTTTAAAAATATCCTCTTACTCTTCACTATCTCTATATAAGAAGTCTAATTTAAAAAATCCATAGTGGGCACTTCTTCCATTTTTGTTCATTTCATAATTGTTCGCTGGATGGAAAGGAACTCACTTGCATTGCTGGTGGAATGTCAATTAATACAGCCTCTATGGAAGACAGTATGGAGATTCCTTAAAAAACTAAAAATAGAAGCACCCTATGACCCAGGAATCCCACTCTTAGGCTTATACCCTGATGAAACCAAAACTGAAAGAAGCACCTGTACCCCAATGTTCATTGCAGCTCTCTATACAATAGCCAGAACATGGAAGCAACCTAGATGTCCATGGACGAATGAATGGATCCAGAAGCTCTGGTACATATATACAATGGAATACTACACAGCTGTAAAACGAAATGCAGAAGAATTGGCCCTAATGAGGTGGCTGGATCTAGAACCTATTATACAAAGTGAAGTAAGTCAAAAAGAGAAAGGCAAGTACAGTGTACTAACACATATATATGAAATCTAGTAGGGTGGTAATGATAACACATGCAGTGAAGCGATGGAAAAACAGATATAGAGAACAGACGTATGGACATTGTAGGGTATGAACAGTGGGTGGGAGGCATAGAGGGAGTAACATGGAAACCTATACTATCATACGTGAAAAAGATAGCTATTGTCATTGCCCTGAGAGAATAGGAAATCCTGCAGGGGCGGGGGGTGATGGCCTGGAGGGATGAGATGGGGGACTGGCAGGGGGAAGGGTGCCAGGGATATGCATATGACTGATATGGGAACATACATGTCTGTGAACAAAACTCTGTTAAAATTAAAAAATAATAAAATTAAATAATTAAAAAAAAGAATACTGCAGTGGCTAGCCATTCCCTTCTCTAGGGTATCTTCCCGACCCATGGAATGAACCCAGGTCTCCCACAGTGGGTAGATTCTTTACCATCTGTGCCTCCGGGGAAGCCCCTTAGGGAATCCTTTTTTATCTATTATGTCTTTTGTATCATGCCTAGTGTTATCTGTCTGGGATTACACTTACTTGAATAAATGCTATATCTACCTTCCTAGACTTTAAAAGTAAAGACAATTTGCTCACATTCATATCACTTGCAGGTTCTTGATCAGAGAGATGCGTTTAAAAATATCCTCTTACTCTTCACTATCTCTATATAAGAAGTCTAATTTAAAAAATCCATAGTGGGCACTTCTTCCATTTTTGTTCATTTCATAATTGTTCTTCCCTAGGTCTTACTAGTGTTAAGATATTAGGATACAAGCACATACATCTTAAGACGTAAACACTTAATATATCTTAAGATATAAATAGCTACATTAAACACTTTTCAGTGCAACATGCAGTGCAACAAATATTGAGTGCCTGACTTCAGTAAATTATTGTATAAGGTCGTATAAGCAGGGAGATGGTTACTCAGGCCCGGTGCTCAGTTGTATGACTTGTATCTCACAACTTTTGTCGTATCTGTTAAGTATATGCTATGTGATAAATGCTTTAAAGAAAATAAAAAGAATGAGACTTGGCTACTAGTGTCACTACTTAAAATGTAACAGCTAACACATAGCTGTTGCTAATACAAGATATAATGTGAGTGCAAATTTAGTAAGTTCCAGTTTGGTACTGTGCTATATGGAACATAAAAACCCTTTGGTTCTTCACGTTTACAGGGAATACACTCTATAAAATGTTTGTAATGATTACCATACTATTATAAACAGTCCTGATGGAGTTAAGGCTATTTTCCAATAAATCTTGTAGCAATCCAAGATTATGTAATTAAATAGTGATTATGTATTTTTAAATCCTGTTTTGGTCTTTTTTTCTTAATCTTTTTCAGTCTGTACATACACTGGCTTATGTGTAATTAATGAATACAGTTTTTTACATAAGAGCTCAGTTATTTTGATACTCATATTTTACACTTAAATATTACGTTAATTACTTATGAAGGAGACATGCTTATAAAACTGCTTTAGCATTCAGTTCAAGTCATAAAGAGTATTACAGCAATATGAAAAAACTAAGTATGGGCTATTTAGGAAAAAAAAGGAAATGTGGAACTTACAGCTTTTTAACAGAAGGTTTTGGGGGAAAAACTCTTTAGAAGTTTTAGTAACAGAAAAATCAAATTTTTGTTAGATATTTGTAAAGCTGTTTTTATTGATTTTGTTTATACTCTGAGTGTTTTAGCTAATGCCAAAGACTACCAATTGTTATTATGTGAAATGATAGTGTGAAATTGATGCTGTTATACTATAACAATAAGGACGTGACTCATGTATTTTATGTACACATGCATTCAACTGTAGTGACAAATGGCTTCATGCTGTGTGATTAAATGCATATTAGTGTTTGCCCTAGGCATTGGATTATTACCATCTTTACTTCATTACATTACCACACTGTATGGCCATATAATTTATAAGATAATACACACATCACTTTGTTGCTGATAGGAATTATTCTGTTTTATGGATGGTGTCCTTTAATTTTGCCTTTCATGGATTATAAAATTGGTTAATATCTGCTGAAGTGAATCACTGGAGAAGCAAATAAAGATGTTGGCCTCAGGTCACAGTGTCATTTGTGATACTGGCAAAATCTTACAGGCTCATTTATCCCTGTACATGATTGATAACAGCATGGGTTAAATGGAGAAAGCTTTGCTTCTATTAGAGGATCATCATGAATGAAGACCTCCCACTTAAAAGTCAGGCATGATGAGAAGACAAGAGACTATCTACAGGTCAAATTAAATATCTTAAATAATTTAAGCAGAATGACAGTGTAATTTGTCCATTCTGTGTTATTACTCTGACCCCTATCAGGATTATAGGCTAACTTAGTTTCTTCTATAAAGTATTTAAAATGTAATTTTTAATAAATACTTTGAAAGGTAAAGAGGCCTTCAGAACTCTTAAATTGCGATAAAATATAGATATTTTATTATGTGCTTCTGAAAAAAAGGTCTCCTTTTTAAAAAAACTGCAATACTTGTAAAATACTGAATCAAGTTATATGGTGAATGCTGAGGTAATATTTTAAGCATTTTATAATATTGACTTTAGTTTAAAATACTTTAATAATGAAATACAGATAATACAGTTTTATATTAAAATTTTTATATTTACAAATACTATGAATAATAAATGTATTAATATAACTTTCTATAAGTGAATTGTTTACAAGAGTTTGTTAGTAACACTGCATGCCAAATGTTAAAAATAAAAATGCAGTCAGCATTTTCTAATAACTGCTTTCCTATATGGAATCATTGTTATAGTTGCGCTATTCAGACTGTGTTTCAAGTTAGGAAATCCCCATGCATTTTTGGATAATAAAAGGAGTGTTGAAATGTGAGAGTATTTTGTTCTATTAAGAGTAAAATACTGGATGAAAACCTTAGATTAAATATTACATGCTTCCTCTAAATGACTTCTAAACACACCAAAAAGGTGTGTTTTGTACATAAAAGAATTCTCATTTCTTGTTCACTAGCTATTGAACCCTTACTGTATGCCAGACCTTTAATATACTGCCTCATTTAATCCTCATACCCTGTGAAATAAGTATATCTGTTTATAGATGAGGAAACTGAGATGATGATTATGTAATTTTGGATCCAAATTTTAAAAATTTGATATTTACTTTTATCAAAGTTACGTGTGTATGTAACGGAAAGAATTAACAATTTTAAATAAGATTTGTTCAGAAAATCAGTAATTTTCCCTGCCATTTCCTCGTCTCCAGAGCAACTACTTTAAACTGTTTTAGCTGATCCTTTATATATTTACTTCCATAGCTCTAAATAATATCACTGAGCACTACTGGAGAAAGCTTTGCTTCTATTAGAGGATCATCATGAATGAAGACCTCCCACTTAAGAGTCATGCAAGATGAGAAGACAAGAGACTATCTACAGGTCAAATTAAATATCTTAAATAATTTAAGCAGAATGACAGTGTAATTTGTCCATTCTGTGTTATTACTCTGACCCCTATCAGGATTATAGGCTAACTTAGTTTCTTCTATAAAGTATTTAAAATGTAATTTTTAATAAATACTTTGAAAGGTAAAGAGGCCTTCAGAACTCTTAAATTGCGATAAAATATAGATATTTTATTATGTGCTTCTGAAAAAAAGGTCTCCTTTTTAAAAAAACTGCAATACTTGTAAAATACTGAATCAAGTTATATGGTGAATGCTGAGGTAATATTTTAAGCATTTTATAATATTGACTTTAGTTTAAAATACTTTAATAATGAAATACAGATAATACAGTTTTATATTAAAATTTTTATATTTACAAATACTATGAATAATAAATGTATTAATATAACTTTCTATAAGTGAATTGTTTACAAGAGTTTGTTAGTAACACTGCATGCCAAATGTTAAAAATAAAAATGCAGTCAGCATTTTCTAATAACTGCTTTCCTATATGGAATCATTGTTATAGTTCAGCTATTCAGACTGTGATTCAAGGTAGGAAATCCCTATGCATTTTTGGATAATAAAAGGAGTGTTGAAATGTGAGAGTATTTTGTTCTATTAAGAGTAAAATACTGGATGAAAACCTTAGATTAAATATTACATGCTTCCTCTAAATGACTTCTAAACACACCAAAAAGGTGTGTTTTGTACATAAAAGAATTCTCATTTCTTGTTCACTAGCTATTGAACCCTTACTGTATGCCAGACCTTTAATATACTGCCTCATTTAATCCTCATACCCTGTGAAATAAGTATATCTGTTTATAGATGAGGAAACTGAGATGATGATTATGTAATTTTGGATCCAAATTTTAAAAATTTGATATTTACTTTTATCAAAGTTACGTGTGTATGTAACGGAAAGAATTAACAATTTTAAATAAGATTTGTTCAGAAAATCAGTAATTTTCCCTGCCATTTCCTCGTCTCCAGAGCAACTACTTTAAACTGTTTTAGCTGATCCTTTATATATTTACTTCCATAGCTCTAAATAATATACTTACTGCTACTACTTCTTTATTTTTCCCATTAGGCATTATTAAATGACTTTCCATAATTTCTATATTTAGAGTTATATTATTATAACTGTGTAAATGCTCTTCATAACTGAACCATTGTAGTATGCTGTGATTATCTTTCCTTTCTTATATAACATTCTTAACTCCACTGTCTTTTTTCCCCATTCCTTAATTTTTAATATATTCATCACTAACTCCAAACTTTTCTCAGTTATATAAAATTCCTATTAATGACTTTTTTTTTTTTGATTATTAATGACTTTAAAACAGTTGGCAATCTGTTAATTTCATCCTTCTGAGTAACTTTCTATCAACACTTACTAAACCACTCCAGTCTGAACTGGTTGCTTTCTGGGTTTGCTGTACAAGTGCCATCTTGCTATCTCCCTTCACCATCCCAGGAGTTCCTTTCCTTTTGCTCTATTGTATGGGGTCCCCTGTTTACTGGATCCCATACCTTCCTCTTTTTCAGAGAAATCTTTAAGTGGTTACCTGAAATAGGTTACAGGGAAGGTAAAATTGTTTTGAACAGTGCATGTCAGAATGTAACTTTTACTTTCTCACTTGACGTGACTGGTGAAATTCCAGTTTTGTAACTATTTCCCCTTAATTTTGAAGACTTAGCTTTTTTTTTTTTTTCAAACTTTTATTTTACTTTTAACTTTTACAGAGTTTTGTTGTTTACAGATATGTATATTCCCAGAGACTTAGCTTTTTTATTCTAACTTTCATTGTAGATGTAGAAAAAGTCTAATGTAATTCTTCCTCCTTTGTATTAAAAAAAATTCCTTTTCTGGAAGTTTATGGGATCTTTCTGTTTGCTCCCGTATTTTAATATTTCACCATGTTATGTCTTGATGCCAGCTCCTAATGAGCTCTTTGCAAACTCTTGTTTTTTATTTCTATGAAAATTGATTTTGAAATTTTTGATTTGTTCTTCATTTTCTCTCTTTGCTTATTTTGGACTTCTAGGGTACAGTTTTTGGACCTTCTGAATTATCTAATCCTTTTTTTGTTTCAACTTGATACTTCTTTGGCTTTCTGTTCTTCTTTTAATAAGATTTCTTTAATTTTGTCTTCCAGTTGTTCTAATGAATTTTTCATCTCTATTATCTTAATTTTTTTAAAAAACTTTCTTTCTATGAGTTTTACATTAGTATTTTTTCCCTGTAAATTGGTATATACTGTTATCTTTTAATAAGAATATTAATAGTGGGCTTCCCTGGTGGTCCACTGGGTAAGGACACCGCCTTACAGTGCAAGGGGCGCTGGTTCCATCCCTGGCCTGGGAAGATCCCACGTGCCGTGGAGCGGTGGGACGGATGTGTCCAATTACCGAGCCGGAGCTCTGGAGTGCATGCACCCAGAGCCGGTGCTCTGCGACAACAGAGGCCGCTGTGATGGGAGGCCCACACAGGCCAAAGAACAAAGACGGATGAAAATAGATAAACGAAAGACCAATAGAAGTGGCCCGCCGCCCCCCTCCCTCCCCACCGCCCTTTTCTCTCCCCCCTCAAAAAAGGAATATTAATCGTGTTTCTTTTGAAAGAATTCCCTCTGCTTAATCTTTGCTTCCTTTAACTTTCTATTTGCTTTTGTCTGACATTGAAATTAGACACTTGCCTTGAAATTCTATTGATCTTTAGCTTTCTGCTCTGTATTTAAGTATGGAGAACCAAAAAGTGGATTGGAAGCTCCATATGTTACTTTTTTTCTTTTTTTTTAAAGATTTATTTATCTATTTATTTAGGGTGGGGGTCGGGTTGGGGAGGGAGGGGAGCAGGCGGGCCACTTCTATTGGTCTTTCATTTCTCTATGTTCATCCGTCTTTGTTCTCTGGCTGCTGTGGGCTTCCCATTGCAGTGGCGTCTGTCGTTGCAGAGCGCCGGCTCTGGGTGCATGCACTCCAGAGCTCGGGCTCGGTAATTGGACACATCAGTCCAGCCACTCCGCGGCACATGGGATCTTCCCAGGCCAGGGCTCGAACTGGCGCCCCTTGCACTGCAAGGCGGTGTCCTTAGCCACTGGACCACCGGGGGAAGCCCTCCATATGTTACTTTTGCTCAGTAACTTAGTCTTGTCTGACTCTTTGCCACTCCTTGGACATGGGATTTTTCCAGGCAAAACTACTGGAGTGGGTTGCCATTTCCTAGTCCAAGAAATCTTCCTGACCCGGTGATTGAACCCACATCTCCTGCACTGGCAGGTGGGTTCTTTACCGCTGCACCACCTAGAAAGCCCTTATATATATGGATAGGGCTTTTGACTATAGCCTTCATTTAAGTGTAATCTGACCAGAACATTTTGTGAGGAGCCTCCCACTGTCACGTTACTTATGTCTTTTCTCTTGGCCACTCAAATCCTTAAAAACATACTCCTGTCTCCTGCTTTGAGTGCTGTGTGTCGGCAAGTGTGCAAGCACTGTAGAGGAAGAAGGCTTATTGGCCAGGGTGTCTCAGAATTTTAGGGCAGTGAATATACTCCATGTGATATCCGTAATAGTGGATACATGTCATTATGCGTTTGCCCAAACCCATAGAATGCACAGCACCCAGAGTGAGCAGTAATGTAAACCATGGACTTTGGGTCAGTGTAGGTTCATCATTTGTAACCAATGTACCACTCTGGGGGTGGGGATGTTAATAGCAGGGGAGCTTATAAATGTGTGAGGGCAGAGGGTACGTGGGAAACCTATGTACCTCTCTTCAATTTTCTGTGGACTTTGAACTACTCTTTGAACTATAAAATAAAGTCTTCGTTTAAAAATTGAAAAAAAAATGTGGTACATAAACTTTTCATTATAGTAGCCACTCCCCTACCATCGCCCTTTTCGGCTGTGCCTGTTATCTCCTATTCTAGAGATGCTGTTTTATCACCTTCAGAACAACTTCTAATCTGTCCTGGTAGGGGACGGGTAGTCATTTGGCTTCTCAGAAAGAGAAAATCTGGGGAGAGAGAATCTAAACTCTTCTTAAGTAGACTTTCAAGCACTTGTTCTATTTTTGGCTATATGTTTTTGGCTACACCTTTACTTTAGAAACCTGTAGTTTCACTAGACTGTTTGTTTGAAGGGGTGGGAAAGGAGAGACTAGGGAAAGAGCTGGGAAAGAGGGGGAAGTGATATAAATCCAGTTTCATTTGCGTTCTTGCCACTCCTTGGACATGGGATTTTTCCAGGCAAAACTACTGGAGTGGGTTGCCATTTCCTAGTGCAAGAAATCTTCCTGACCCGGTGATTGAACCCACATCTCCTGCACTGGCAGGTGGGTTCTTTACCGGCACCACCTAGAAAGCCCTTATATATATGGATAGGGCTTTTGACTATAGCCTTCATTTAAGTGTAATCTGACCAGAACATTTTGTGAGGAGCCTCCCACTGTCACGTTACTTATGTCTTTTCTCTTGGCCACTCAAATCCTTAAAAACATACTCCTGTCTCCTGCTTTGAGTGCTGTGTGTCGGCAAGTGTGCAAGCACTGTAGAGGAAGAAGGCTTATTGGCCAGGGTGTCTCAGAATTTTAGGGCAGTGAATATACTCCATGTGATATCCGTAATAGTGGATACATGTCATTATCGTTTGCCCAAACCCATAGAATGCACAGCACCCAGAGTGAGCAGTAATGTAAACCATGGACTTTGGGTCAGTGTAGGTTCATCATTTGTAACCAATGTACCACTCTGGGGGTGGGGATGTTAATAGCAGGGGAGCTTATAAATGTGTGAGGGCAGAGGGTACGTGGGAAACCTATGTACCTCTCTTCAATTTTCTGTGGACTTTGAACTACTCTTTGAACTATAAAATAAAGTCTTCGTTTAAAAATTGAAAAAAAAATGTGGTACATAAACTTTTCATTATAGTAGCCACTCCCCTACCATCGCCCTTTTCGGCTGTGCCTGTTATCTCCTATTCTAGAGATGCTGTTTTATCACCTTCAGAACAACTTCTAATCTGTCCTGGTAGGGGACGGGTAGTCATTTGGCTTCTCAGAAAGAGAAAATCTGGGGAGAGAGAATCTAAACTCTTCTTAAGTAGACTTTCAAGCACTTGTTCTATTTTTGGCTATATGTTTTTGGCTACACCTTTACTTTAGAAACCTGTAGTTTCACTAGACTGTTTGTTTGAAGGGGTGGGAAAGGAGAGACTAGGGAAAGAGCTGGGAAAGAGGGGGAAGTGATATAAATCAGATTGCTTCTTAGTTTTTCCTATCTGTGGCTTTGTTTCTTCAAGTCTTGAAAATATTAAAATATTATTACTCCTCTATCTGCATGACAAAAACCAAAATTTTGTTTGTTTTGTCTCATTTCTCATTCTCTTGGTCAAAGGTTTATGCCTTAAATTGTGTGCTGTCATTTACTGGAGCTGAACTAAATGCCTGTGTTCAATTCACTCTAACTGGAAGACTCTTGAGTCCTATTGTTTTTGTCGATTATTTTAACAAAATATAACATAAATCTTTTCTGCCATTATAAACTACACAAACACATTTTTGAGAGGCAATATAATGTAGCGGTTAGGAGTGAAGCCTAGAATCTGATTCCTGGATTCATAGCTTAGTTACACCCCATTACTGTGTGACCTTGGCTAAGGTACTTCATCTCTTTTTGCCTTCAAAATGGCATTTCTGAAATGGAAATACTGCTAACAAATTTCTCATAAAGTTGTTTGGAGAACAAAATGTAGTGTTAAGTCTTGTATATAGTAAGTGCTTAATAAATATTAGTTATTATGTTTTCATTTTAAGCGATTGCATGTATTTCATCAGGTAGTGAAAACTTAACTGGCTATTTTCTTATTACTGCATACTTAGGCTGTTTCCAATTTTTTTTCTTGTTTCTATTAAATATTTAGTAGCAAGCATTTGTTAACCTGAACATTTTCTTGCATTTAGGATTTTTTCTTTTGAATAAATTCTTAGAAGTGGAGTCAGTATAAATCTGTATGGTTTATGACTTTTGGGATATTCTAAAGTTTTCCAATGGATTGTTTCCACTTAATTTCTAATCTGTCCTGGTAGGGACGGTAGTCATTTGGCTTCTCAGAAAGAGAAAATCTGGGGAGAGAGAATCTAAACTCTTCTTAAGTAGACTTTCAAGCACTTGTTCTATTTTTGGCTATATGTTTTTGGCTACACCTTTACTTTAGAAACCTGTAGTTTCACTAGACTGTTTGTTTGAAGGGGTGGGAAAGGAGAGACTAGGGAAAGAGCTGGGAAAGAGGGGGAAGTGATATAAATCAGATTGCTTCTTAGTTTTTCCTATCTGTGGCTTTGTTTCTTCAAGTCTTGAAAATATTAAAATATTATTACTCCTCTATCTGCATGACAAAAACCAAAATTTTGTTTGTTTTGTCTCATTTCTCATTCTCTTGGTCAAAGGTTTATGCCTTAAATTGTGTGCTGTCATTTACTGGAGCTGAACTAAATGCCTGTGTTCAATTCACTCTAACTGGAAGACTCTTGAGTCCTATTGTTTTTGTCGATTATTTTAACAAAATATAACATAAATCTTTTCTGCCATTATAAACTACACAAACACATTTTTGAGAGGCAATATAATGTAGCGGTTAGGAGTGAAGCCTAGAATCTGATTCCTGGATTCATAGCTTAGTTACACCCCATTACTGTGTGACCTTGGCTAAGGTACTTCATCTCTTTTTGCCTTCAAAATGGCATTTCTGAAATGGAAATACTGCTAACAAATTTCTCATAAAGTTGTTTGGAGAACAAAATGTAGTGTTAAGTCTTGTATATAGTAAGTGCTTAATAAATATTAGTTATTATGTTTTCATTTTAAGCGATTGCATGTATTTCATCAGGTAGTGAAAACTTAACTGGCTATTTTCTTATTACTGCATACTTAGGCTGTTTCCAATTTTTTTTCTTGTTTCTATTAAATATTTAGTAGCAAGCATTTGTTAACCTGAACATTTTCTTGCATTTAGGATTTTTTCTTTTGAATAAATTCTTAGAAGTGGAGTCAGTATAAATCTGTATGGTTTATGACTTTTGGGATATTCTAAATTGTTTTCCAATGGATTGTTTCCACTTAATTTCTGCCAGAACCATTTGAATGCCTGTTTTGCTATCCTTTTACCAGTACTAAATAATAACTTTTTTTTTTAAAGCCTTTGCTAATTTGGTAGTAAAATATGTCATTTTACCGTATGTCTTTTAAATTGCTATGACAACACTTTTAGAGAAGAAAATCAATCAGTTTTATCTTGTATTTTAGCTCATCTAGAGATGTGTGGTAAGCTATCATGAAAAGTTGTTTTATTGACCTACATACATTCTTCCTTTTTTTTTTTGGCCATGCTGTGTGGCTTGTGGGACCTTATTTCCCAGATCAGGGATCAAACCTGGACCCTCAGCATGGAATGTGGAGGCCTAACCACTGGACTACCAGGGAACTTCCTCTTCCTTTCTTGATGACAGTACCTGACATTTCCCTAGGTAGTCCTCTTCACTTTCTCAGGCATGCGCTATTTGTGAGATTAATCAGAATTGCCTTCCTCTCTGACTCCAAAGGTTGTGTTTGTTAAACTATATCTCAATTAACCCTGAGCTCAGTGATTGGTTCAGGGATGGAAAGGTAATCCAGACAGCCGCAGCATGGTAACCTTAGGACTTTTATTGGGACACAGGCTCTTTTTTTTCTTGTTGCAAGAAGAATAAGGAAGTATGTAGCCTTGGTAGCTGCTTGTAGAAGTTTTGGCATTATGAAATGATAACCTATTGAGAATGTAGCCAACATCAAGGGAACATATGCAAACATTTAAAGAATAACAATACAGTTGCTGGTCACATTGGTTATGTGAAGCCAGATTTAATTCTCGTCTTTAAATCAGACAAGCCAATAAATTTCCTTTTCTTTTTAAGTCAGTTTGAGTTGAGTTTTCTATAGTTGGAACTGAAGGTGTCTTACTCATCTACCCAGGTGTCCTGCTACCTACCCAGCAGTAATGGTCGGAAGAGTGCTTCCTATTTTTTTATGCTCCACATAATTGCACAGTTGAAAAATGATAACACAGTATTTGTACAGTGCACAGGGGAGTGCGGACAAAGTTACTCCTGACCAGTTGCACCCAGCCCTGGATGTTTGGCTTTCTCAGACTGTGTTTGGGCTTTCCATGACTGAGAGATGTAATGAATCTCAAACCTGTAACTTACTCAGTATACTGTCTTAACATACCAGTTGGAAATCTCTAGACTAGAATAAAATACTTAGAAACTTAAGATCATGGGATTGATTCCCATATACTTTGTTTATTTTACTCTTTTTATTCTAGAGAAATATGTCATTTTACCGTATGTCTTTTAAATTGCTATGACAACACTTTTAGAGAAGAAAATCAATCAGTTTTATCTTGTATTTTAGCTCATCTAGAGATGTGTGGTAAGCTATCATGAAAAGTTGTTTTATTGACCTACATACATTCTTCCTTTTTTTTTTTGGCCATGCTGTGTGGCTTGTGGGACCTTATTTCCCAGATCAGGGATCAAACCTGGACCCTCAGCATGGAATGTGGAGGCCTAACCACTGGACTACCAGGGAACTTCCTCTTCCTTTCTTGATGACAGTACCTGACATTTCCCTAGGTAGTCCTCTTCACTTTCTCAGGCATGCGCTATTTGTGAGATTAATCAGAATTGCCTTCCTCTCTGACTCCAAAGGTTGTGTTTGTTAAACTATATCTCAATTAACCCTGAGCTCAGTGATTGGTTCAGGGATGGAAAGGTAATCCAGACAGCCGCAGCATGGTAACCTTAGGACTTTTATTGGGACACAGGCTCTTTTTTTTCTTGTTGCAAGAAGAATAAGGAAGTATGTAGCCTTGGTAGCTGCTTGTAGAAGTTTTGGCATTATGAAATGATAACCTATTGAGAATGTAGCCAACATCAAGGGAACATATGCAAACATTTAAAGAATAACAATACAGTTGCTGGTCACATTGGTTATGTGAAGCCAGATTTAATTCTCGTCTTTAAATCAGACAAGCCAATAAATTTCCTTTTCTTTTTAAGTCAGTTTGAGTTGAGTTTTCTATAGTTGGAACTGAAGGTGTCTTACTCATCTACCCAGGTGTCCTGCTACCTACCCAGCAGTAATGGTCGGAAGAGTGCTTCCTATTTTTTTATGCTCCACATAATTGCACAGTTGAAAAATGATAACACAGTATTTGTACAGTGCACAGGGGAGTGCGGACAAAGTTACTCCTGACCAGTTGCACCCAGCCCTGGATGTTTGGCTTTCTCAGACTGTGTTTGGGCTTTCCATGACTGAGAGATGTAATGAATCTCAAACCTGTAACTTACTCAGTATACTGTCTTAACATACCAGTTGGAAATCTCTAGACTAGAATAAAATACTTAGAAACTTAAGATCATGGGATTGATTCCCATATACTTTGTTTATTTTACTCTTTCTATAACACTCCTAACTCTGATCATGAATTTTAAAAGTGTACCAGGTGGGGAAATGAATCTTCTTAATCATTTGTCCTGGTTCAGATTTTGAGAATATTTGCAAATTGGTGAGTACTTAGCATTAGTTTTCTCTGATTTTTAATACAAAAGACACGGTTGTCACCAAGTTTCTCATTGTTGAAACCTGATTACAGGCCTCATAGTTTCATTTAGTCCTTTAAATCATCATTTGGTAAACTAGAACAAGGAAACAAATCCTTTCCTAGGTGGGATCTAAATAGCTACATTTGTTGTTGTATAGATGCTAAGTCACACCTGATTGTTTGTGATCCCATGAACTGTAGCCCACCAGGCTCCTCTGTCCATGGGATTCTCCAGGCAAGAATACTGGAGTAGGTTGTCATTTTCTTCTTCAGGGGGTTTTCCCAAGCCAGGGATTGAACCCACATCTCCTGCATTGTATTTTCCTATACTTGAATGCACTTGTTAAAACAAGATTGTAGTAGCCGACCCCCAGTTCTTGATTCAGTGGATCTGAGTTATGCCTTAGAATTTGCATTTCTAGCAAAGTGTTGCTGATGTTGTTGGTCTAAGGACTATACTTTGAGAAATGATTCATTTCATGCTTTTGCTGTTTGTTTACCATTACTAATTATTAAAATTAACAGGTAGGTAATGTGATTTTTTTACTTTTAACATAAACATACTGTTCACAAATTAGTTATATTTATTTATTTATTTATTTATTTTTATTCTTTATTTTAAAGGTTTTACAGAGTTTTGTTGTTCACAGACATGTACGTTCCCACATCAGTCATATGCATATCCATGCATATGGACCCGTCCAGATCCCCCCATCCCACCCCTCCAGACTCTCGCCCCAAGCCATTGTAAGCACTCCTATTCCCTTAGCACTGTGACACTAGCTATCTTTTCCACACATAACAGTATAGGTTTCCATGTTACTCCCTCCATGCTTCCCCCTCCCTATTTCTTCCCCACAATGTCCCTATGTCTATGCTCTGTCTGTTTTTCCATGAGTTCCTTGCATGTGTTATCGAGACCATCCTACTAGATTCCATATATATGAGTTAGTATACTGTACTTGTCTTTCTCTTTTTGACTTACTTCACTTTTTATGATAGGTTCTAGAGCCAGCCACTGCATTAGGACTGAGTCTTCTGCATTTCTTTTAACAGCTGAGTAGTATTCCATTGTATATATGTACCAGAGCTTCTGGATCCATTCGTTCGTCCATGGACATCTAGGTTGCTTCCATGTTCTGGCTATTGTATAGAGAGCTGCAATGAACCTTGGGGTACAGGTGCTTCTTTCAGTTTTGATTTCATCAGGATATAAGCGTAAGAGTGGGATCGCTGGGTCATAGGGTGCTTCTATTTTTAGTTTTTTAAGAAATCTCCATACTGTCTTCCATAGAGGCTGTATAAGTTTACATTCCCACCAGCAATGCAAGAGGGTTCCCTTTTCTCTGCACCCTCTCCAGCATTTATTGTCTGTCGATTTGTTGATGATGGCCATTCTGACGGGTGTGAGGTGGTATCTCATTGTAGTTTTAATTTGCATTTGTCTAATAATAAGCGAGGTTGAACATCGTTTCACGTGCTTTTGGGCCATCTGTATGTCCTCTTTGGTGAGATGTCTCTTTAGATCTTTTTCCCATTTCTTGATTGGGTTGTTCGTTTTTCCTGTGCTGAGTTGTCTGAGTTGCTTGTAGATTTTGGAGATTAATTCTTTGTCTGTTGTTTCATTTACTATGATTTTCTCCCACTCTGTGGGGTGTCTGTTGAGCTTTTTTGTAATTTCTTTTGCTGTACACAAGCTTTTAAGTTTCATGAGGTCCCACATGTTCATTTTTCTTTTCAGTTCTGCTATTCTAGTAGGTGGGTCGAAGAAGATCTTGCTTTGATTGACGTCCTTGAGGGTTTTGCCTATATTCTCCTCTAAGAGTTTGATGGTTTCTGGTCTTACATTTAGGTCTTTAATCCATTTTGAGTTGATCTTAGTGTATGGTGTCAGGGAATGTTCCAAGTTCATTTTTTTGCATGTAGCTGTCCAATTCTCCCAGCACCACTTGTTGAAGAGGCTGTCTTTGTCCCGTTTTATAGTTTCTCCTCCTTTATCAAAAATAAGGCACCCATAGGTGCGTGGGTTTATCTCTGGGTTCTCTATCTTGTTCCATTGGTCTATAGTTCTGTTTTTGTGCCAGTACCATACTGTCTTGATGACTGTTGCTTTGTAGTAGAGTCTGAAGTTAGGGAGGCTGATCCCTCCAGCTCCGTTTTTCTTTCTCAGGATTGCTTTGGCTATTCGAGGTCTTTTGTGTTTCCATATGAACTGTGTGACTCTTTGGTCTAGTTCTGTGAAAAATGTCAATGGTAGTTGGATAGGTATTGCATTGAATCTGTAGATGATATTTGGCAGTATGGTCATTTTCACAATATTGATTCTTCCGACCCAGGAACATGGAATATCTCTCCATCTGTTTCAGTCTTCTTTAATTTCTCTCATGAGTGTCTTGTAATTTTCTGTGTACAGTTCTTTTGTTTCTTTGGGTAGGTTTATTCCTAGATATTTGATTCTTTTGGTTGCAGTGGTGAAGGGGATTGCCTCTTTGATTTCGTTTTCTGATTTTTCATTGTTTGTGTATAGGAATGCCAGTGATTTCTGTGTGTTGACTTTGTATCCTGCGACTTTGCTGAATTCGTTGATTAGCTCTAGTAGCTTTGTAATAGAGTCTTTGGGATTTTCTATGTATAATATCATGTCATCTGCAAAAAGAGAGAGCTTGACTTCTTCCTTTCCAATCTGGATTCCTTTTATTTTTTTCTCTTCTCTTAGTGCTGTTGCTAGAACTTCCAGGACTATGTTGAATAGTAGTGGTGAAAGTGGACACCCCTGTCTTGTTCCTGATCTTAGAGGGAATGCTTTCAGCTTTTCACCATTGAGAATAATGTTCACTGTGGGCTTCTCACATATGGCTTTCACTATGTTGAGATAGGTTCCTTCTATGCCCATTTTCTGAAGAGTTTGATGGTTTCTGGTCTTACATTTAGGTCTTTAATCCATTTTGAGTTGATCTTAGTGTATGGTGTCAGGGAATGTTCCAAGTTCATTTTTTTGCATGTAGCTGTCCAATTCTCCCAGCACCACTTGTTGAAGAGGCTGTCTTTGTCCCGTTTTATAGTTTCTCCTCCTTTATCAAAAATAAGGCACCCATAGGTGCGTGGGTTTATCTCTGGGTTCTCTATCTTGTTCCATTGGTCTATAGTTCTGTTTTTGTGCCAGTACCATACTGTCTTGATGACTGTTGCTTTGTAGTAGAGTCTGAAGTTAGGGAGGCTGATCCCTCCAGCTCCTTTTTTCTTTCTCAGGATTGCTTTGGCTATTCGAGGTCTTTTGTGTTTCCATATGAACTGTGTGACTCTTTGGTCTAGTTCTGTGAAAAATGTCAATGGTAGTTGGATAGGTATTGCATTGAATCTGTAGATGATATTTGGCAGTATGGTCATTTTCACAATATTGATTCTTCCGACCCAGGAACATGGAATATCTCTCCATCTGTTTCAGTCTTCTTTAATTTCTCTCATGAGTGTCTTGTAATTTTCTGTGTACAGTTCTTTTGTTTCTTTGGGTAGGTTTATTCCTAGATATTTGATTCTTTTGGTTGCAGTGGTGAAGGGGATTGCCTCTTTGATTTCGTTTTCTGATTTTTCATTGTTTGTGTATAGGAATGCCAGTGATTTCTGTGTGTTGACTTTGTATCCTGCGACTTTGCTGAATTCGTTGATTAGCTCTAGTAGCTTTGTAATAGAGTCTTTGGGATTTTCTATGTATAATATCATGTCATCTGCAAAAAGAGAGAGCTTGACTTCTTCCTTTCCAATCTGGATTCCTTTTATTTTTTTCTCTTCTCTTAGTGCTGTTGCTAGAACTTCCAGGACTATGTTGAATAGTAGTGGTGAAAGTGGACACCCCTGTCTTGTTCCTGATCTTAGAGGGAATGCTTTCAGTTTTTCACCATTGAGGACAGTGTTCGCTGTGGGCTTCTCATATATGGCTTTCACTATGTTGAGATAGGTTCCTTCTATGCCCATTTTCTGAAGAGTTTTTATCATAAATGGGTGTTGTACTTTGTCGAAGGCTTTTTCTGCATCTATTGAGATGATCATGTGATTTTTGTCTCTCAGTTTGTTAATATGGTGTATCACATTGATTGATTTGTGGATGTTGAAGAATCCTTGCATGCCTGGGATGAACCCAGCTTGATCATGACGTATGAGTTTTTTGATGTGTCGTTGAATTCTGTTTGCTAGGATTTTGTTGAGGATCTTGGCATCTAAGTTCATCAGGGAAATTGGTCTGTAATTTTCCTTTTTTGTGTTATCTTTGCCTGATTTGGGTATCAGGCTGATAGTGGCCTTATAGAATGTGTTTGGAAGTTTTCCTTCCTGTGCAATTTTTTGAAAGAGTTTTAGAAGGACAGGCATTAGCTCTTCTTTAAATGTTTGGTAGAATTTGGCTGTGAAGCCATCTGGCCCTGGGCTTTTATTTTTGGGTAAATTTTTAATCACAGATTCAATTTCTGAGCTTGTGATTGGGTTGTTCAAAGTTTCTGTTTCTTCCTGGCTCAGTCTTGGGAGATTGATCTTCCCCAAGAAACTGTCCATTTCTTCCAGGTTGTCCAGTTTGTTGCCATAGAGTTGTTCATAATAGTCTCTTAGAATCCTTTTGATTTCTGCATTATCTGTTGTAATCTCTCCTTTTTCGTTTTTGATTTTGTTGACCTGGTTCTTCTCCCTCTTTTTCTTGATGAGTCTCGCCAGAGGCTTGTCAATTTTGTTTACCTTTTCAAAGAACCAGCTTTTTGTTTTATTTATCTGAACTATAGTTTCTTTCATTTCTTTCTCATTTATTTCTGCTCTAGTCTTTATAATTTCTCGTCTTCTGCTGGCTTTGGGATGTTTTTGTTCTTCTTTTTCCAATTGTTTTAAGCGGAGGGTTAAGTCATCTGTTTGAGATTTTCCTAGTTTCTTGAGGTAGGATTGTATTGCTATAAATTTCCCCCTTAGAACTACTTTTGCGGTATCCCATAAGTTTTGCATAGTCGTATATTCATTGTCATTTTCTTCTAGGAATTTTTTAATTTCTCCTTTGATTTCCTCAGTAATCAGTTGGTTTTTTAGGTAAGTGTTGTTTAATTGCCATGTGTTTGTATTTTTAGCAGTTTTTTTCCTGTAGTTGATCTCTAGTCTCATTGAATTGTGGTCCGAGAAGATGGTTGATATAATTTCAGTTTTCTTGAATTGACTGAGGTTAGATTTGTGGCCCAAGATGTGGTCTATCCTGGAGAATGTTCCGTGAGCACTTGAGAAGAAAGTGTATTCTTCTGCTTTTGGGTGGTACATCCTAAAGATATTGATGAGGTCCATCTTTTCTAGTGTGGCATTTAAGGCTTGTGTTTCTTTGTTAATTTTCTGTTTAGATGATTATCCATTGGTGTGAGAGGAGTGTTAAAGTCTCCTACTATTATTGTGTTATTATTGATTTCTTCTTTTATGTCTGAAAGTATCTGTCTTATGTATTGAGGTGCCCCTGTGTTGGGTGCGTAGATGTTCATGACTGTTATGTCTTCCTCTTGGATGGATCCTTTAATCATGATGTAGTGACCTGCCTTGTCTCTTAGAATCTTCTTTACTTTAAAATCTATTTTGTCTGATATGAGGATTGCTACTCCAGCTTTCTTTTGATTTCCATTTGCATGGAATATCTTTTTCCAGCCTCTCACTTTCAGTCTATGGGTGTCTCTAGGTCTGAAGTGGGTCTCTTGTAAACAGCATATATATGGGTCATGTTTCTTGATCGATTCAGCCAGCCTGTGTCGTTTGGTTGGAGCATTTAGTCCATTTACATTCAAAGTAATTATTGATATGAATGCTCCTATTGTCATCTTCTTAGAAGTCTGGGGTTTGATTAGTAGGACTTCTTCTACTCTTGTATTTATTGGCTATATCAGGCCCTTTAGCACTTGTTGTAGGGTTGGTTTTGTGGTACAGAATTCTTTTAGTTTTTGTCTGTCTGAGAAGCTTTTGACTTCTCCATCAATTCTGAATGAGATTTTTGCTGGGTAGAGAATTCGTGGTTGCAGGTTATTCTCTTTTAGCTGTTTAAATGTGTCCTGCCGTTCTCTTCTGGCCTGCAGGGTTTCTGTTGAGAGATCTGCAGTTAGACGTATGGGGTTTCCTTTATATATTATTTGTTGTTTGCTTCTAGCTGCTTTTAGTAATCTGTCTTTATATTTAGTCTGTGTTAGTTTGATTAGAATGTGCCTTGGTGTGTTTCTTCTGGGGTTTCTCTTGTATGGAACTCTTTGTGCTTCTTGGACGTGGTTGACTATTTCCTTTCCCATGCTCGGGAAGTTTTCTACTATAACCTCTTCAAGAATTTTTTTGTAATCTTTCTGCCCTTCTTCTTCCTCTGGGACTCCTATAATTCTAATGTTGGTGTAGACTGGAGTGTTAAATTTTCTCCTACTTATTTTTTTTAATTTTCTGTTTAGATGATTATCCATTGGTGTGAGAGGAGTGTTAAAGTCTCCTACTATTATTGTGTTATTATTGATTTCTTCTTTTATGTCTGAAAGTATCTGTCTTATGTATTGAGGTGCCCCTGTGTTGGGTGCGTAGATGTTCATGACTGTTATGTCTTCCTCTTGGATGGATCCTTTAATCATGATGTAGTGACCTGCCTTGTCTCTTAGAATCTTCTTTACTTTAAAATCTATTTTGTCTGATATGAGGATTGCTACTCCAGCTTTCTTTTGATTTCCATTTGCATGGAATATCTTTTTCCAGCCTCTCACTTTCAGTCTATGGGTGTCTCTAGGTCTGAAGTGGGTCTCTTGTAAACAGCATATATATGGGTCATGTTTCTTGATCGATTCAGCCAGCCTGTGTCGTTTGGTTGGAGCATTTAGTCCATTTACATTCAAAGTAATTATTGATATGAATGCTCCTATTGTCATCTTCTTAGAAGTCTGGGGTTTGATTAGTAGGACTTCTTCTACTCTTGTATTTATTGGCTATATCAGGCCCTTTAGCACTTGTTGTAGGGTTGGTTTTGTGGTACAGAATTCTTTTAGTTTTTGTCTGTCTGAGAAGCTTTTGACTTCTCCATCAATTCTGAATGAGATTTTTGCTGGGTAGAGAATTCGTGGTTGCAGGTTATTCTCTTTTAGCTGTTTAAATGTGTCCTGCCGTTCTCTTCTGGCCTGCAGGGTTTCTGTTGAGAGATCTGCAGTTAGACGTATGGGGTTTCCTTTATATATTATTTGTTGTTTGCTTCTAGCTGCTTTTAGTAATCTGTCTTTATATTTAGTCTGTGTTAGTTTGATTAGAATGTGCCTTGGTGTGTTTCTTCTGGGGTTTATCCTGTATGGAACTCTTTGTGCTTCTTGGACATGGTTGACTATTTCCTTTCCCATGCTGGGGAAGTTTTCTACTATAACCTCTTCAAGAATTTTTTCGTAACCTTTCTTCCCTTCTTCTTCCTCTGGGACTCCTACAGTTCTAATGTTGGTGCGATTGATGTTGTCCCATAGGTCCCTGAGGCTATCCTCAGTTCTTTTAATTCTTTCGGCTTTGTTCTGTTCCTCACCAGTTATTTCCACCAGTCTATCTTCCAGCATGCTTATCCGTTCTTCAGCCTCAGATACTCTACTGTTGAGGCCTTCTATCGTATTTTTGAGTTCAGCAATTGAGTTGGTGGTCTCTATTTGCTTATTTTTCATTTCCTGCATGTCTTTTCTCAATGCACTAATTTCCTCTAATATTGTTTTCGGTGTTTTGCACCCTCATTAGTATAGTTTTTCTGAATTCTCTTTCAGATAATTTGTCTATCTCCTCCTCTGTCATTTGAAGCTGTGATTCTCTAGCTTGGTCCTTCATTTGTGCAGTGTTTCTCTGTCGTTTCATCTCTAGTGTTGTATGTTCTTTGATAGTGTCGGGTCTTGGAATCAGGGCTTCTAATCCGAGGATCCTTGGTTTGATGATTGGTCAGGGGGTGTAGGCTCTATGTCTGGTTTGCTATGGTGTTCCATGATATTAGTTCAGATATTAGCATCTGAGGAGCAAGAGGTGTGTCCCTAATGGGTGACAGTCATAAAAGCATGCAGATGTTTTCTAACATCGTCATAAGATATACATACGTACACAGCAATAACCACATCTAACCAGTCTTACAGTGACAAAGCATAGGAAATTTTTCTGGCAAACGACACAATCAAAGATGGTACTTGCCTGTTAAGCTCTGAGTTAATTAAAATAGTGCCTGGAAAAATAGATCTTTTGGGTCCTGCCGTTCTCTTCTGGCCTGCAGGGTTTCTGTTGAGAGATCTGCAGTTAGACGTATGGGGTTTCCTTTATATATTATTTGTTGTTTGCTTCTAGCTGCTTTTAGTAATCTGTCTTTATATTTAGTCTGTGTTAGTTTGATTAGAATGTGCCTTGGTGTGTTTCTTCTGGGGTTTATCCTGTATGGAACTCTTTGTGCTTCTTGGACATGGTTGACTATTTCCTTTCCCATGCTGGGGAAGTTTTCTACTATAACCTCTTCAAGAATTTTTTCGTAACCTTTCTTCCCTTCTTCTTCCTCTGGGACTCCTACAGTTCTAATGTTGGTGCGATTGATGTTGTCCCATAGGTCCCTGAGGCTATCCTCAGTTCTTTTAATTCTTTCGGCTTTGTTCTGTTCCTCACCAGTTATTTCCACCAGTCTATCTTCCAGCATGCTTATCCGTTCTTCAGCCTCAGATACTCTACTGTTGAGGCCTTCTATCGTATTTTTGAGTTCAGCAATTGAGTTGGTGGTCTCTATTTGCTTATTTTTCATTTCCTGCATGTCTTTTCTCAATGCACTAATTTCCTCTAATATTGTTTTCGGTGTTTTGCACCCTCATTAGTATAGTTTTTCTGAATTCTCTTTCAGATAATTTGTCTATCTCCTCCTCTGTCATTTGAAGCTGTGATTCTCTAGCTTGGTCCTTCATTTGTGCAGTGTTTCTCTGTCGTTTCATCTCTAGTGTTGTATGTTCTTTGATAGTGTCGGGTCTTGGAATCAGGGCTTCTAATCCGAGGATCCTTGGTTTGATGATTGGTCAGGGGGTGTAGGCTCTATGTCTGGTTTGCTATGGTGTTCCATGATATTAGTTCAGATATTAGCATCTGAGGAGCAAGAGGTGTGTCCCTAATGGGTGACAGTCATAAAAGCATGCAGATGTTTTCTAACATCGTCATAAGATATACATACGTACACAGCAATAACCACATCTAACCAGTCTTACAGTGACAAAGCATAGGAAATTTTTCTGGCAAACGACACAATCAAAGATGGTACTTGCCTGTTAAGCTCTGAGTTAATTAAAATAGTGCCTGGAAAAATAGATCTTGGGTAAGGTCCTGGCTTGGCTATTTCGTCATTGAAAGCAATTTTTAACTAAGACATGTGTTGGGGGTGAGGAGGTGCAGAATGTATGGGTAATGAGAAGGAATAGATTCGACTTGGAAGGATTTTATAGGGTTATGTAGCCAAGATTATTGTGTTGTATTGTTTAGTGCAGCTGGAAGAGAATAGTGGAGACAGGAAGGTAGGAAATATTTATCTAGGGGGTAGTGGTATATAGGAGAAAGTTTTAGATTTAGAACATAGAGGGAGGAAGGAGTGGGAAAGAGGAAAGAAAATTAGAAGTTCAAGAATTAAAATTTTAAAAAAATTAATAATTAAAAATCAAAAAAAATTAAAAAAGGGAAGAGAAACTTAATAAGAAGAGACAAAAGAGAGAGAAAAAAAGAAAACAAAAAACAAACAAAAAAACCCAAACCTGACCAATCAAACGAATAAACAGAACCGTCTGCAACAGATAAGCAAAAAAGCTAGTGTCCCTGGTTTTTATCCTCTCATCTGTCTGGAAGCCAGTCTGCTCTCGATGGTGTTGTCTTGATGATGCAGCCTTTTCCTTATGGCACCAGTCTGCAAGCTCAGGTGCTGGCCGGGCCGGCGGGCTGATCCCTGTCCATCGGGCGGGGGACCGTGGCGCGCTGGCTGTCCTGGGTTGGGCGGGGGCGCGGGCTGATCCCAGTCCGTCGGGCGGGGGGCTCTGGCGTGCGCGCAATCCCGTGTTGGGCGGGGGCGTCCTGGCGCTGCAGCGCACCTTCCGGTAGCCTCTGATACCTGCCCTTCTCCCGACTTCCTTCGCTGCGGGTGTAGCTATGAGGGTGCACGGGCTCCTCCGTCACTGGCGCGCGCGCACTGCCGGTTGCGCCTCTAAGTCCCAAAGGCAGGCACAAGCTTCTCCGTCTGGCTCGAGCCCGGTTCCTGGTCAGCAATCTGTTGGCGACTTCCCCTTCAGCCAGTCCCCCACTAGGAGTGTTTGAACTCACCTGGTGCCAGGCGGAACGTCGCGATTTTCGCCCGGCGGCCGAGTGGCGCGATCCTCACACTGGGCGCTCCCTCCAGTCTCCCGGTGGGTTGCTAGGCAGCACTCCCCGCCTTTCGTCCAGCCTTAGGTCACTAGGCAGCAAGCGCGTTCTGCTCAGCCCTGCTCGGGTATCCTATCTTCGCAGTGTCTTAATTTCTGCCTATGATCCGGGTGGATTCTTGGAGTTTTCACGCTGAGTGCTGCCCTCTCTCCCCCGAGGCTCTGCTTAGGCCCCCTTTTAGGGCACTTGCTGGCGTGCTCTCCGTTGGTGCGGTCCGGTGTGTGGGGTTAGGATAGAGGATTCTTAGAACCCTAGCTCCGGGAAATTTTTGGCTATTCACTGTTCTACTCTCGCGGACCTATGGAATTCTTCTGTCGTCTAGTGGCAGGGTTGTTGGTGGTGGTTCTTCTCTTGATTAGTTCTGGTGATTCTGTTGGGGAGCTAGTGAAATCTTCCCTTCATTCCTCCGCCATCTTGGCTCCTCTCCCCTGTAGTTATATTTAGCTAGTGATTTTGAACTTTGAGCATTTAGGACAAGTACTTTTGTTATGTGGTTTCCTTAGTAGCTCAGTGGTAAAGAATCCGTGTACAGTGCAGGATATGTGGGAGATGCAGGTTCAAACCCTGCATTGGGACAGTCCCCTGGAGAAGGGCATGGCAACCCACTCCAGTATCCTTGCTGGGAAAATCCCATGGACAGAGGAGCCTTTCAGGCTAGAGTCCATGGGGGTCACAAAGAGTTGGACAGGACTGAGCAGCTAAGCAGGCATGCACAGTGTTATGTAGCAAGAAACAAATATCAGGTTACTAAATAAATGCAGTTTAAAGTGTATTTCTGATAAGTAAGAATAATTTTTTTTAAAACTTTATTTATTTTTGGCTCTGCTGGATCTTTGTTGATGTGTGGATTTAGCTGCTCTGTGGCATGTGGGATCTTCCCATATCAGGGATCGAACCTGTGTCTCCCACATTGGCAGACAGGTTCCTGGTCAGCAATCTGTTGGCGACTTCCCTTCAGCCAGTCCCACTAGGAGTGTTTGAACTCACCTGGTGCCAGGCGGAACGTCGCGATTTTCGCCCGGCGGCCGAGTGGCGCGATCCTCACACTGGGCGCTCCCTCCAGTCTCCCGGTGGGTTGCTAGGCAGCACTCCCCGCCTTTCGTCCAGCCTTAGGTCACTAGGCAGCAAGCGCGTTCTGCTCAGCCCTGCTCGGGTATCCTATCTTCGCAGTGTCTTAATTTCTGCCTATGATCCGGGTGGATTCTTGGAGTTTTCACGCTGAGTGCTGCCCTCTCTCCCCCGAGGCTCTGCTTAGGCCCCCTTTTAGGGCACTTGCTGGCGTGCTCTCCGTTGGTGCGGTCCGGTGTGTGGGGTTAGGATAGAGGATTCTTAGAACCCTAGCTCCGGGAAATTTTTGGCTATTCACTGTTCTACTCTCGCGGACCTATGGAATTCTTCTGTCGTCTAGTGGCAGGGTTGTTGGTGGTGGTTCTTCTCTTGATTAGTTCTGGTGATTCTGTTGGGGAGCTAGTGAAATCTTCCCTTCATTCCTCCGCCATCTTGGCTCCTCTCCCCTGTAGTTATATTTAGCTAGTGATTTTGAACTTTGAGCATTTAGGACAAGTACTTTTGTTATGTGGTTTCCTTAGTAGCTCAGTGGTAAAGAATCCGTGTACAGTGCAGGATATGTGGGAGATGCAGGTTCAAACCCTGCATTGGGACAGTCCCCTGGAGAAGGGCATGGCAACCCACTCCAGTATCCTTGCTGGGAAAATCCCATGGACAGAGGAGCCTTTCAGGCTAGAGTCCATGGGGGTCACAAAGAGTTGGACAGGACTGAGCAGCTAAGCAGGCATGCACAGTGTTATGTAGCAAGAAACAAATATCAGGTTACTAAATAAATGCAGTTTAAAGTGTATTTCTGATAAGTAAGAATAATTTTTTTTAAAACTTTATTTATTTTTGGCTCTGCTGGATCTTTGTTGATGTGTGGATTTAGCTGCTCTGTGGCATGTGGGATCTTCCCATATCAGGGATCGAACCTGTGTCTCCCACATTGGCAGACAGGTTCCTATCCACTGAACCACAAGGGAAGCCCAAGAATAATATTTTGATACTGACTTGCCATGTAAAATAGGAAGAGAATTCTGATGGAAATAATTTACCCTTCTTTCGTAATAAAAATCACAGATAAAAATATAGCAAACCTCTTAAAGAGATCACTATGTAAAATCTCTTTTGGGATATGTTGGCATGTAAGTAATAGATAATATCTATTTAAAGAAATATAGCTGTCTGATAAAATATTAATAATACTTACACTTATAACCATTATTTTGTGAACTATTTTTAAAGGTCTCAATCATATAGAAAATGAAATCAGACATAGTTGTCATTTTTTTCTGTATTCTTTTCACAGTTATTTATTAATTTAACTGGTTGGAGTTGTTAATGCATCTAAAAATCTATTTTAGGCTTTAAAGAGAGAGTGCTGATATTTTAAAACATGAAACTTTTTGGAGCGGTTAAATTTGAAATTTATTGCCAAATTAGGAAACTTTATCTCAGAAAATTTAATTTTTGCCCCCAAGGTTACATAGCAGTCAAGTTTTTAGTCACCCTTAGGACCCCAATATTAAGTTCAGTGAGTTTTTAAAAAATATACCATATAGGAAATAATAGCCTATACCCTTCAGAGAAACAATTTAAGGATCAAAGGAAAAATATAGGTGAAATTTCTCTGTAATATGTAAGAAGTTATATAAAAATAAGCTATTTTAATTGCTAGTTAATTCAGTGAGTATGTACATTGTACCTAGAAATGCTGTCAGGGAGTAAATGAAAGCATGTATAACAGTTCTTGCCATTAAGAAACATCTAGTTTGGAGAGGAAAGTAAACACACATAGAACAACTGGTAAGTTATTGTTACTGTAGTGTTGACTTTAACCAGTCAACAGTAAGTTAGAGAATGGTGGGGTCAGAGTGGTTTAAAGTGGTCAGGGAATGATTTCTGGAGAAAAGTGGCCTTGAATCAGGTATAAGAGGTGGAATAGAATTTAAGTGAAGGGGGAGTTGAAAAATTATTCTAGGTGCCAAGGTGGGAATGAGCATAGATTAGGTAGGAGACAGTAGGAAGCTATCATAGAGGACATTTTAGCACTCTACTGGACCTTCATTTGGTGAAGAAGAATAAGATTAAGTTTGAATAGGAGTATGAAACTAGAGAGTTGGAAGGCTTTAAAGATGAGGCAGGTGCATTTGGACTTGATTTGTAGACCAGAGGAGCCCTCTTGAATTTGGAAATTGATGAGATTTAAGAGGTGTTTTGAAAAATAATTCTGGAGAAAATACTCAGGATAAATTGAAGTAGGGGAGAAGATTCAATGAAAAGATAACAGGAAAGTGTGATTATGATTCATGTCTGAGATAATGAGAGTTTGACTGGATTGATAGCAGTTGGAGTAGTGATGCAGAATAAATCTAAGGCTCAATTAGAAGGAAGAACAAACAGGTCCATTCAGAAAGTAGATTTAAAGGATTAAGGGGAGTGAAAATGAGAGAGAGAGAAAGAGAGAGAGAGAGAGAAATCAAAGATTTTGTTCATTGGAGATTTAAGTAAAATATGTGACAGTGCTGACAGAAATTAAGTTTGAAAGATTTGAGAGAAAAGTGCCAATTTTGATATGTTAAATCTAAGGTGAAAAAATGCTAGTGAGAACTTTTGAGATAACTGAAGATACATTGGAAATTATTCACAAGGTAGTCACAAGAGAGAACTTTGAAACTGAAAGTAAATTTAGGGATAAGGTAAGAAAGTAGATCCAGAAAAGTCAAGCGGTCTGTCCAAAATCACATGACTGCTTACTAACAAATTTGTTAATATCAAGTGATTCCTGGTCTGTTGCTCTTTGAATGATTTTTTTTTTTTGAATGATCATCTATGTGCCAATTGATGGGCCACTAACTAACTACCTTTAAGGGGTAGAAAAATGAGGTAAATTCATTGAATAGTTAGCAAATATTTAATCTCTGATATTATTATACTTTATATCAGGCCCTATCCTAGGTGCTGAAGATACAACATGGCCAAAACAGATGAGCTTGTGCTTTCACAAAGCTAATTTTTTAAAAGGAGGAGACATAATAAACACAGTGAACAGGTAATTAACAGATGTTTTTTAGGTAATAGGAAGTGCTATGAATAAAATAAAACAGGATGATGTACTCAAGTGTGATGAGGAATGGTACATACTGAAGAGGTAACATTTGATCTGAGACTTGAAAAACATGAGAGAAATTCTGGGTAAATGTGGAGACAGAACATTCCAGATAGGAGGAACAGAGAGTCTGTAAAAGTTAAAGCTGAAGTAAGTTTGGTTTTGAACTGAAAGATTTGTTCAGTTCCTTGTATGTAACTAGACATAATGCTAGGCTCTGGGAGATACAGCCGTGAACAGGACAACACTGGCTCCCAAGACGGAGTGCAAAGTCATGTTGACTTGCAATATCTGGTAGATATTTCTCTTGGTAAGTTGATTTATTTTATGTGAATGATAAATAATATCAATATATAAATACCATTTTGATTATGCTATTTTTCCCACAGAGCTTGCCAAACAATATTTAAGACCTAGCACAGTTATTGTCTCTGTCTGTAACCTTCTCTTTAAGCCCTGTGGACATAATTAGTTAGTTTCTTGTTTACATTTTCATTGGCATTTGTATGTGCATCTGTTTTAGAGATTTTCACACTGTTGGCTTCCATGTCTGTCTCTCCAATAAGGTTGTAAGTTCCTGTCTTGGGAAACTTGTATAGTGTTCTGCATGTGCTAACCGAACTAAGTTTCTTTAATCAACTGCTCTGTGATCCTTAGAGCTAACTGAAAGTTTTAGATCCAGAAAAGTCAAGCGGTCTGTCCAAAATCACATGACTGCTTACTAACAAATTTGTTAATATCAAGTGATTCCTGGTCTGTTGCTCTTTGAATGATTTTTTTTTTTTGAATGATCATCTATGTGCCAATTGATGGGCCACTAACTAACTACCTTTAAGGGGTAGAAAAATGAGGTAAATTCATTGAATAGTTAGCAAATATTTAATCTCTGATATTATTATACTTTATATCAGGCCCTATCCTAGGTGCTGAAGATACAACATGGCCAAAACAGATGAGCTTGTGCTTTCACAAAGCTAATTTTTTAAAAGGAGGAGACATAATAAACACAGTGAACAGGTAATTAACAGATGTTTTTTAGGTAATAGGAAGTGCTATGAATAAAATAAAACAGGATGATGTACTCAAGTGTGATGAGGAATGGTACATACTGAAGAGGTAACATTTGATCTGAGACTTGAAAAACATGAGAGAAATTCTGGGTAAATGTGGAGACAGAACATTCCAGATAGGAGGAACAGAGAGTCTGTAAAAGTTAAAGCTGAAGTAAGTTTGGTTTTGAACTGAAAGATTTGTTCAGTTCCTTGTATGTAACTAGACATAATGCTAGGCTCTGGGAGATACAGCCGTGAACAGGACAACACTGGCTCCCAAGACGGAGTGCAAAGTCATGTTGACTTGCAATATCTGGTAGATATTTCTCTTGGTAAGTTGATTTATTTTATGTGAATGATAAATAATATCAATATATAAATACCATTTTGATTATGCTATTTTTCCCACAGAGCTTGCCAAACAATATTTAAGACCTAGCACAGTTATTGTCTCTGTCTGTAACCTTCTCTTTAAGCCCTGTGGACATAATTAGTTAGTTTCTTGTTTACATTTTCATTGGCATTTGTATGTGCATCTGTTTTAGAGATTTTCACACTGTTGGCTTCCATGTCTGTCTCTCCAATAAGGTTGTAAGTTCCTGTCTTGGGAAACTTGTATAGTGTTCTGCATGTGCTAACCGAACTAAGTTTCTTTAATCAACTGCTCTGTGCAATTTATCATGTATTTTTTTGAGGACTAACGTTGTTCAAAGTTTTCTGTGTTAGAGCCATTTCTGTAATTAAATAGGAAGTGGGTTTTGCAATCCTGTTTGAAGCTTTTGGTTAAACATGATGGATTGACCACATACATCTATTTTCCTCACTTTCATTAAAATACATAAAAGGAATATTAGAGAGACAAGAGAGCAGGAAATAATTAAACAGTGTCTCTCAGAGGAAAGCAGGTAGAGGAGTGGTGACTGACTTAAAAGTTTGGAAATAAGCTTATCACTTGGAAGGATGAAATACCAAAGACAGGCAGGAATAAGGCTTGAGCATAAGACGGGTGATTTGTTGAAAATCTTTGTATAGGATATTGAATCTTTAAAGTCTACTTCCCCATAGAAGATGGGAAATTTATGCCCTGAAAAATTAAACCATGGCAGTTCTAGTCAGGAGTACACGAGACACAACGAAGGACAAAGATGAGGCATAGGACTGCAAATGAAAATTAAGTAGAAATCTGGTCAGTGTGGATCTCTTACCTCCTGTCTGTCATAATTCTGGCCAATATAAAATCTTCTTCGTCTCCTTTTGCATTCTGAGGCAGAAGAGTGGGGAGATTTTCTCCAGAGGAAATGAAAGTCCCGAGAGAAACAATATCTACTTATTGATGCTGGGGAGATGATCCCCTAAGGAAAAGACCCCAGTTAATCAGTATTGGAGCCTGTTAGTCAATAAGTCCTCCCCAGAACTTCCATCCAGCTTTTTAGTAGATTATTCTATTTAAAAAAATAACAGTTTTGTATAAATCGAACTTTTTACAATTTTGATTATGCTATTTTTCCCACAGAGCTTGCCAAACAATATTTAAGACCTAGCACAGTTATTGTCTCTGTCTGTAACCTTCTCTTTAAGCCCTGTGGACATAATTAGTTAGTTTCTTGTTTACATTTTCATTGGCATTTGTATGTGCATCTGTTTTAGAGATTTTCACACTGTTGGCTTCCATGTCTGTCTCTCCAATAAGGTTGTAAGTTCCTGTCTTGGGAAACTTGTATAGTGTTCTGCATGTGCTAACCGAACTAAGTTTCTTTAATCAACTGCTCTGTGCAATTTATCATGTATTTTTGAGGACTAACGTTGTTCAAAGTTTTCTGTGTTAGAGCCATTTCTGTAATTAAATAGGAAGTGGGTTTTGCAATCCTGTTTGAAGCTTTTGGTTAAACATGATGGATTGACCACATACATCTATTTTCCTCACTTTCATTAAAATACATAAAAGGAATATTAGAGAGACAAGAGAGCAGGAAATAATTAAACAGTGTCTCTCAGAGGAAAGCAGGTAGAGGAGTGGTGACTGACTTAAAAGTTTGGAAATAAGCTTATCACTTGGAAGGATGAAATACCAAAGACAGGCAGGAATAAGGCTTGAGCATAAGACGGGTGATTTGTTGAAAATCTTTGTATAGGATATTGAATCTTTAAAGTCTACTTCCCCATAGAAGATGGGAAATTTATGCCCTGAAAAATTAAACCATGGCAGTTCTAGTCAGGAGTACACGAGACACAACGAAGGACAAAGATGAGGCATAGGACTGCAAATGAAAATTAAGTAGAAATCTGGTCAGTGTGGATCTCTTACCTCCTGTCTGTCATAATTCTGGCCAATATAAAATCTTCTTCGTCTCCTTTTGCATTCTGAGGCAGAAGAGTGGGGAGATTTTCTCCAGAGGAAATGAAAGTCCCGAGAGAAACAATATCTACTTATTGATGCTGGGGAGATGATCCCCTAAGGAAAAGACCCCAGTTAATCAGTATTGGAGCCTGTTAGTCAATAAGTCCTCCCCAGAACTTCCATCCAGCTTTTTAGTAGATTATTCTATTTAAAAAAATAACAGTTTTGTATAAATCGTTTACATACCATACAGTTCGTTTAGTTAAAGTGCACAACTCCGTGATTTTGAGTATATTCACACAGTTGTGCAGCTGTTACCACAATCAATTTTAGAACATTTTTATCACCTGAAAAAGAAATCCTGAACTCATTAGAAGTCTCTTTTTATTCCCCTCTAATTTTGCCAACCCGCAGGCCTAAGCAACAACCAGTCTACTTTCTGTGTGGGTTTACCTTTTCTGGAAGTTTCACTTAAATGGAATCATATAGCATGTGGCCCTTTGTGACGGGCTTCTTTCCCTTAGTATAATGTTTTCAAGGTTCATCCATATTGTAGTATGTATCAGTATTTCATTCTGTTTTATACTGACTGGCATTCCTTTTTATTGGATATGGCACATTTTATTTATCTGTTCATCAGTTGATAGACATTTGGGTTGTTTCCATATTTTTTTAGCTATTATGAATAATACTTTTATGAACATTCATATATAATGTTTTCTTGAGTACATAGAAGTGCAGCCGCTGGGTCAGGTGGTAACTATGTTTAAACCCTTAGGGAACTGTAAACTGGCTTTTTGTTGTTGTTATAACAAGCCTTTTTTAAAGCACACCTGAATTTATGTTAAGAAGGTGATTTTTTTCTTTGTTTTATCCTTATTTTTATTGAAGTATAGTTGATTTACAGTGTTGTATTAATTACTGCTATATAGCAAAGGGATTCAGTTGTACATATCTTTTAAAAATTTCTTTTCCACTATGGTTTTGTTATGGGATATTGGATATAGTTATCTGTGCTGTACTGTAGGACCATATTGTTTATACATTCTATATATTAAATCTTAAATCTGCTAATCCCACCTCTCTATCAACTCCTTTCCCCTTGGCAATCACCAGTTCTCCAAGTCTGAGATTATTTTTTATAGATAGGTTCATTTGTTTCATATTTTAGATTCCACATAAAAGTGACACCGTGTGGTGTTTGTCTTTCTCTTTCTGACTTCACTAGTGTGATAATCTCTGGTTGCATACATGTTGCTGCAAATGGCACTACTTTGTAATAATCAATGGCATCATTTTTATGGCTTAGTAATGTTTCACTGTATATATGTACCATATCTGCTTTATTCATCTGTCGGTGGACATTTACGTGTTTCCATGTCATGGCTATTGTGACTAGTGCTGCTATGAACATAGGGGTACATATATGTATATTTTTTTGGGGGGGCCACTTCCGTTGGTCTTTCATATATTTATTTTCATTTGTATTTGTTCTTTTGGCCTGTGTGGGCCTCCCATCGCAGTAGCCTCTCTCATCACAGAGCACTAGCTCAGGGCACATGCGCTCCAGAGCTCTGGCTCAGTAGTTGGACACATCAGTCCAGCTTCTCTGTGGCACTTGGGTATCTTCCCAGGCCATGGATCGAACCAGCACCCCTTGCACTGCAAGGCGGTGTCCTTACCCACTGGACCACCAGGGAAACCCCCATGCGTATGTTTGAATGATATTTTTGTCTGGATATATGTCTAGGAATGGGATTGCTTGATCATATGGTAGTTCTGTTTCTAGTTTTTTGAGGAATCTCCATACTACCTTCCATATTGTACCAATTTACATTCCCATCAACAGTGCAAGAGAGTTCCCTTTTCTCCACACCCTCTCCAGGGTTTGTAGACTTTGATGATGGCCATTCTGACTGGTGTAAGGTGATACCTCATTGTAGTTTTGATTTGCATTTATCTAATAATTAGTGATGTTGAGAATCTTTTCATGTGCCTATGAAAGGAGGTGGGTTTTGGAAAGCTCCTAAGGGTGGGAACTGGTTGCTAGGGGAACAAACCCTGTGATTAAAAGATTAGAACTTACAGCCTCTCAACCCCCAACTAGACCTCCTGGTATGGAAGAAGGACTGGAGAATGACTTGGTCACTAATGGTCAATCAATCATGTCAGTTTAATGAAGCCTCCATAAAGATCCCTGGACTACAGGGCTTTGAAGAGTTTCTGGACTGACGAACAAGGATGCTTCCGTGTGCTGAGAGGCTGACGCATTCCAGACTCTCTATACAGAGACAAAGGCTCCTTTGCTTGGGACCCTTTTAGGTCTCTCCCTGTGTATCTCTTCATCTGGCTGTTTATTTATATATTTTTATTTCCCTTGTAAACTGATAATCTAGTGAGTAAGCTCCCCCCCAACCCCCCGAGTTCTATGAGCTGCTCTAGCAAATTAATCAAACCTGCAGAGGGGAGTCATGGAAGCCTCTGATTTACAGTCAGTTGTTCATAGGTAGAGGTGACAACCTGGACTGGTGATTGGCATCTGAAGTGGTGGTGGGGGCGGGCAGTCTTGTAGGATGGAACTGTTAACCTGTGGGTCTTACTCTATCTCTGGGTAGATAGTGTCAGAACTGAGGTAAATTGTAGGGCACCCAGCTAGTGTTGCAGAAATGTTTGGTGTGTGGCAAACCCTTAGACATCTGGTGACTAGAATGGTCAGAAGTGAAGGATTGTATATCAAATAAAACAATAGAGTTTTTCTTTACAGTCTCCATTCTGCTCCTTGGACATGTTCCTTCTGTCTTTTGTTTTCCTCTTAGCTCTCCCTCTGGATTCTTGGCTCAGGTCTTTGAAAGGCTTTTCATTTTCCTTGAGAAATGGTCTCTGTTTGCAACTGAGTAGCTGTTTCAGTCTTGTTTTCTATCTGGAGAACTTTGTAGCCCAGAGGCTCCTTCACTTTGAGCTGACCCAGTCTTTTTCAGTCCAAGCTGGTCGTGCTCCACCAGCACCACAAAAAGATACAAACAAACAAACGAAAAAACACAGCAATACCAAAACTCCATAAACTAGCTCAAAACAAAAAGCATAACACTTTCTGGGTTTCCTATGAATTGGTCCTCCAAAGATGCGTTCGCAATTCTTTTCAAGATTAGCTTCTGTCTACTTTGGACATGTCAGGCTGCTCTGAGATAATGCCCTTGAGATTCTTATACAGTAACATTGCCTTGCATTTTCTAAGGCATGAAAGGGTCTTGGCTTGATATTTATTTTGAACTCTTTCTGTGAGAGTGTTTGTTAATTAGAGGCTAGAATTGTGAAATGGTTTTAATTTTCCAACCTAGCACACATTGGCCTTTTATATTTCCTGCAGATTTAAATGAATGAACCTAAACAATTCATTCTTTAATTTATCTCTCTTTACTTATCTTTAATATTCAGCTAGGAAAAAAAAAAGACCAATTGACATGTGCAACATTCTGTCTGGTAACCTCCTTAGTCCAATTCACATTTTAAGTAGGTACTTTTTTTGTTTTTAAATCTCTGAAGTTACATTAGTCCTTTTGTCAGTTACTAGATTTACAGACTCTAGTAATACTTCCTCATTGCTCTTTCAGTTTCCAGGCTCTTTGCCAGCCTTCCAGCCTCTTCTTACCATGTAGTCCCCAAGTCAGCATTATTTGTTTTGGGTTTTTGTGTCATATTATTCCATTTCTAATATTCATTTCTATATCAGTTATCTGTTGCTGAATAACAAGCCACCCAAAACTTGGTGGCTAAAACAACAATAGTTTATTATTTCTCATAAGTTTGTAGGTCGACTGGGATGTTAATCTGTTGATTTCATGTGGGCTGTTTCATACAAGCTTATTTAATTGATGGGTTTGCTTGGGGCTGAGTTCAGATAGAAAAGTTAGACCTCCTTGGTCTCATTCTTTATATATATATATATATATATATATATATATATATATATATATATTATATTTCATCCCATGTTTCATAAAGTGTTGTCTTTTCTGGGAAACTTTCTAAGAGTTCAAAGGCAAAAACTGCTTAGACTTCTGGAAGCGTAAACTCTGGTACTTAGACACTGTCAATTCTCTCACACTCTGTTGATCAAAGAATGTTCTACAGTTAGTCTAGATTCAAAAGGGTAAATCAAAATTGAAAGAGACACATGTACCTCATTGTTCATTATAGCACTATTTACAATAACTAGAACATGGAAGCAACCTAGATATCCATCGACAGATGAATGGATAAAGAAGCTGTGGTTCATATATACAATGGAATATTACTTGGCCATAAAAAGAAGTGCATTTGAATTAGTTCTAGTGAGATATATGAATCAGAATCTATCATACGGAGTGAAGTATGTCAGAGAGAGAAAGATAAGTATTGTATATTGACACATGTGTACGGAATCTGAAAAGATGGTGTTGATAAATGAATATGCAGAGCAGCAGTGGAGAGGCGTACATGGAGAACAGTCTTATGGACATTGGTGTGAGGGAGGAGGATATGCTGTGGGACTAGGGGAGCTCAAACAGGGGCTCTGTGGCAACCTGGAGGGGTGGGATGAGGGGAGGTTTGGAGTGTGTGGGTGTATACCTGTAGAGGATTTGGGTCGATATGTGGCAGTAAACAACAAAACTCTTTTAAAAAAGAATTTTTTTTTTAAAAAAAGAAAAAACCATTGCTGCCCAGACAACAACAACAAAAGAAATACACCATTTCTGGATGGGAGGAACAAGAAAGTCACACTGCAAAGAGGTATGAGCACTAAGTGAGAGGAGTTTGTGGCTGTTAAACATGTATGTAAGAATATATACATAATATATAAATAATCACCAATAAGAAAGGTCTAAGATAAGAAAGATCTTTATGTTCATAAAACTGAAACAGGATGCTATGAGAAAAATATGGTTCTGGAATACAAAAGAAGTTTTGGACATTATAAATAAAAAATTTCAGCAGTATGATTGAGAGATAAAGGGGAGACAATGTGGCAGAAAGTGGCACAGAAGCATGATAAGATAGAAATAGGGAAATAGGAAATAAGCAAATTAGATTATCAATATGTGTAATCCAGCATCCTACTTCAAAGGAGTTACAGAGAGAGAACAGAGAATGCAGGGAGGATATTATTAAAGAAATAGTATAGGCCTGCTTTTCTACAACTGAGGCCAAACTGTCATATTAAGTAGAAGGCTGAAATAGTGTAACTTTGATGTATTTTTACAGCAAAAGAATTTATCTCCCATTCACCCACCCATAGTAAATTACTGGGAACTACTTTTTATCCAGACCAGGAAAAAACAAAAAAGAAGGCATAGGAGACAGGAAACATCAGTTCCAACATAAGAAAATATCAGTGGAAAACTGGAAAACAGTGGTTGTGTATCTGGACCAGGACAGGTTGGAGCTACAGAATGGAATGGAAGGATGTGGGAGAGTCATGACTGAAATCCATTTGATATTGTTTTTTTTTTTTTTTTTTCAAAATATGGAACGCTTCATGAATTTGCATGTCATCCTTGCGCAGGGGCCATGCTAATCTTCTCTGTATAGTTCCAATTTTAGTATATATGCTGCCGAAGCAAGCACTGATATTCTTTTTTTATTTATTTTTTTAAAATTTTATTTATTTATCTTTTGGGGGGTGGGGTTGGGATGGAGGGGGGTGGGCAGGCCACTTCTATTGGTCTTCCATTTCTCCATTTTCATCCGTCTTTGTTCTTTGGCTCCTGTGGGCCTCCCATCACGGTGGCCTCTGTTGTCGCAGTGCACCGGCTCTGGGCGCACGCGCTCCAGAGCTCCGACTCAGTAATTGGACACATGGGTCCAGCCGCTCCGCGGCACGTGGGATCTTCCCAGGCCAGGGATCGAACCGGTGCCCCTTGCACTGCAAGGCGGTGTCCTTACCCACTGGACCACCAGGGGAAGCCCAAGCACTGATATTCTTAAAAACTTTGAAAAATTGTTGACTGACTTTTGGGGAGCATTTGGAGAAAGTAAGTATCAAGTACAAAGCAAAATAAGAAATAAGCAAATTAGATTATCAATATGTGTAATCCAGCATCCTACTTCAAAGGAGTTACAGAGAGAGAACAGAGAATGCAGGGAGGATATTATTAAAGAAATAGTATAGGCCTGCTTTTCTACAACTGAGGCCAAACTGTCATATTAAGTAGAAGGCTGAAATAGTGTAACTTTGATGTATTTTTACAGCAAAAGAATTTATCTCCCATTCACCCACCCATAGTAAATTACTGGGAACTACTTTTTATCCAGACCAGGAAAAAACAAAAAAGAAGGCATAGGAGACAGGAAACATCAGTTCCAACATAAGAAAATATCAGTGGAAAACTGGAAAACAGTGGTTGTGTATCTGGACCAGGACAGGTTGGAGCTACAGAATGGAATGGAAGGATGTGGGAGAGTCATGACTGAAATCCATTTGATATTGTTTTTTTTTTTTTTTTTTCAAAATATGGAACGCTTCATGAATTTGCATGTCATCCTTGCGCAGGGGCCATGCTAATCTTCTCTGTATAGTTCCAATTTTAGTATATATGCTGCCGAAGCAAGCACTGATATTCTTTTTTTATTTATTTTTTTAAAATTTTATTTATTTATCTTTTGGGGGGTGGGGTTGGGATGGAGGGGGGTGGGCAGGCCACTTCTATTGGTCTTCCATTTCTCCATTTTCATCCGTCTTTGTTCTTTGGCTCCTGTGGGCCTCCCATCACGGTGGCCTCTGTTGTCGCAGTGCACCGGCTCTGGGCGCACGCGCTCCAGAGCTCCGACTCAGTAATTGGACACATGGGTCCAGCCGCTCCGCGGCACGTGGGATCTTCCCAGGCCAGGGATCGAACCGGTGCCCCTTGCACTGCAAGGCGGTGTCCTTACCCACTGGACCACCAGGGGAAGCCCAAGCACTGATATTCTTAAAAACTTTGAAAAATTGTTGACTGACTTTTTTGGGGAGCATTTGGAGAAAGTAAGTACCAAGTACAAAGCAAAATAAGAAATGGAAAAAAGTTTTAACAGTTATTAAAGTTGAGGATGACTCATAAGGGCATATAATATTTTACTTGGCTTGGCAGTAAACAGTATTTGTGTGTGTGTGCTCAGTTGTTCAGTTGTGTCCAACTCTTTGTGATCCCATGGACTGCAGCCCGCCAGGCTCCTCTGTCCATGGAATTCTCCAGGCAAGAATACTGGTGTGTCCACAGAATGGGAGAAAGTGATAGCAAATGAAATAGCAGACAAAGAATTAATCTCCAAAAATCTACAGCAACTCAGACAACTCAGCACTGGAAAAATGAACAACCTAATCAAAAAATGGGAAAAAGATCTAAAGAGACATCTCACCAAAGAGGACATACAGATGGCCAAAAAGCACATGAAACGATGCTCAACCTCACATATTATTAGAGAAATGCAAATCAAAACTACAGTCAGATATCACCTCACACCCATCAGAATGGCCATCATCAACAAATCGACAGACAATAAATGCTGGAGAGGGTGCAGAGAAAAGGGAACACTCTTACATTGCTGGTGGGAATGTAAATTGATACAGCCTCTATGGAAGACAGTATGGAGATTCCTTAAAAAAGTAAAAATAGAAGCACCCTATGACCCAGGAATCCCACTCTTAGGCTTATACCCTAATGAAATTAAATCCGAAAGAAGCACCTGTACCCCAGTGTTCATTGCAGCTCTCTATACAATAGCCAGAACATGAAAGCAACCAAGATGTCCATGGATGAATGAATGGATAAAGAAGCTCTGGTACATATATACGATGGAATACTACACAGCTGTAAAAAGAAATGCAGAAGACTCAGTCCTAATCAAGTGACTGGATCTAGAACCTATCATAAAAGGTGAAGTAAAGGGACTTCTCTGGTGGCCCAGTGGCTGAGACTCCATGCTCCCAATGCAGAAGGCCTGGGTTCGATCCCTGGGCAGGGAACTGGATCCCACATGTTGCAACTAAGACCCACTGGACCACCAGGGAAGCCCAAGCACTGATTCTTAAACTTTGAAAAATTGTTGACTGACTTTTGGGGAGCATTTGGAGAAAGTAAGTACCAAGTACAAAGCAAAATAAGAAATGGAAAAAAGTTTTAACAGTTATTAAAGTTGAGGATGACTCATAAGGGCATATAATATTTTACTTGGCTTGGCAGTAAACAGTATTTGTGTGTGTGTGCTCAGTTGTTCAGTTGTGTCCAACTCTTTGTGATCCCATGGACTGCAGCCCGCCAGGCTCCTCTGTCCATGGAATTCTCCAGGCAAGAATACTGGTGTGTCCACAGAATGGGAGAAAGTGATAGCAAATGAAATAGCAGACAAAGAATTAATCTCCAAAAATCTACAGCAACTCAGACAACTCAGCACTGGAAAAATGAACAACCTAATCAAAAAATGGGAAAAAGATCTAAAGAGACATCTCACCAAAGAGGACATACAGATGGCCAAAAAGCACATGAAACGATGCTCAACCTCACATATTATTAGAGAAATGCAAATCAAAACTACAGTCAGATATCACCTCACACCCATCAGAATGGCCATCATCAACAAATCGACAGACAATAAATGCTGGAGAGGGTGCAGAGAAAAGGGAACACTCTTACATTGCTGGTGGGAATGTAAATTGATACAGCCTCTATGGAAGACAGTATGGAGATTCCTTAAAAAAGTAAAAATAGAAGCACCCTATGACCCAGGAATCCCACTCTTAGGCTTATACCCTAATGAAATTAAATCCGAAAGAAGCACCTGTACCCCAGTGTTCATTGCAGCTCTCTATACAATAGCCAGAACATGAAAGCAACCAAGATGTCCATGGATGAATGAATGGATAAAGAAGCTCTGGTACATATATACGATGGAATACTACACAGCTGTAAAAAGAAATGCAGAAGACTCAGTCCTAATCAAGTGACTGGATCTAGAACCTATCATAAAAGGTGAAGTAAAGGGACTTCTCTGGTGGCCCAGTGGCTGAGACTCCATGCTCCCAATGCAGAAGGCCTGGGTTCGATCCCTGGGCAGGGAACTGGATCCCACATGTTGCAACTAAGACCCAGTGTAACCAAGCAAATAAATACATATTAAAAAAAAAAAAAAAGTGAGGTAAGTGAAAAAGAGAAGGACAAGTACACTAACACATATATATGGAATCTAGTAAGATGGTAATGATAACACATGCAAGTGAAGTGATGGAAAAACAGACGTATTGACATTGTGGGGAGTGAACAGTGGGTGGGAGGCATAGAGGGAGTAACATGGAAACCTGTACTGTCATATGTGAAAAAGATAGCTACTGTCATTGCACTGCGGGAATAGGAGTTCCTACAAGAGCTTGGTGTAACAGCCTGGAGGGGTGGGATGAGTGTCACTGGGAGTGGGTAGGGGACCAGGGATATGCATATGACTAATCTGGGAACATAGATTGTCTGTGAATAGCAAAACTCTGTAAAAATAAACAATAAAATAAAATGAAGAATACTGGTGTGGGTTGCCATTTTCTTTTTCAGGGGATGTTCGTGATCCAGGGATTGAACTTACATAGTTATAATAATTTAAACCAGTAGTTTTCAAAAGTTTGAGACATTTATATACTTTTAAAAAGAATAAAAGACCTTAGAAAGCTTTTGTTTGTATGGAATATATCTTTTGCTATTTTCTGTAAAGGATGTGAAATTAAAACTGAGAAAATTTTTAAATGTTTATTCAAATAAAAATAAATTACAAATTGTCGCATGAGATAACATTTTTATAAAAAACTACATATTTTCCTAAATAAAAAAACTTAGTGATAAAGATGACAGTGTTTTCTATTTGTGAATCTCCTTTGTATCTGCCTTTAAAGGAGATAACTAGATTCTCCTATCTGCTTTTTCATTTTCTGTTGTAGTATTATGTAGATTATGGAAAATTCTATTGCATACTATTGAGAAAATAAAGAAGGCAAATAACACTGTAGTATTATAATGAAAATGTTTTTAACCTTGTAGACCAGCTTAAAGATCGTCTAGAACCTATCAATAAAAGGTGAAGTAAAGGGACTTCTCTGGTGGCCCAGTGGCTGAGACTCCATGCTCCCAATGCAGAAGGCCTGGGTTCGATCCCTGGGCAGGGAACTGGATCCCACATGTTGCAACTAAGACCCAGTGTAACCAAGCAAATAAATACATATTAAAAAAAAAAAAAAAGTGAGGTAAGTGAAAAAGAGAAGGACAAGTACACTAACACATATATATGGAATCTAGTAAGATGGTAATGATAACACATGCAAGTGAAGTGATGGAAAAACAGACGTATTGACATTGTGGGGAGTGAACAGTGGGTGGGAGGCATAGAGGGAGTAACATGGAAACCTGTACTGTCATATGTGAAAAAGATAGCTACTGTCATTGCACTGCGGGAATAGGAGTTCCTACAAGAGCTTGGTGTAACAGCCTGGAGGGGTGGGATGAGTGTCACTGGGAGTGGGTAGGGGACCAGGGATATGCATATGACTAATCTGGGAACATAGATTGTCTGTGAATAGCAAAACTCTGTAAAAATAAACAATAAAATAAAATGAAGAATACTGGTGTGGGTTGCCATTTTCTTTTTCAGGGGATGTTCGTGATCCAGGGATTGAACTTACATAGTTATAATAATTTAAACCAGTAGTTTTCAAAAGTTTGAGACATTTATATACTTTTAAAAAGAATAAAAGACCTTAGAAAGCTTTTGTTTGTATGGAATATATCTTTTGCTATTTTCTGTAAAGGATGTGAAATTAAAACTGAGAAAATTTTTAAATGTTTATTCAAATAAAAATAAATTACAAATTGTCGCATGAGATAACATTTTTATAAAAAACTACATATTTTCCTAAATAAAAAAACTTAGTGATAAAGATGACAGTGTTTTCTATTTGTGAATCTCCTTTGTATCTGCCTTTAAAGGAGATAACTAGATTCTCCTATCTGCTTTTTCATTTTCTGTTGTAGTATTATGTAGATTATGGAAAATTCTATTGCATACTATTGAGAAAATAAAGAAGGCAAATAACACTGTAGTATTATAATGAAAATGTTTTTAACCTTGTAGACCAGCTTAAAGATCGTCTCACATTTTTAGAAATATTGATGTAAACTGACCTTTGAATCCGTGAAAAACTGTGCTATGAGTATGTTGGGAAGTTGGAAGAAGGGAAAGTGGTGGTGATTATGTGTGTTATAAGTGAGCTCAATTAATTACTTATAATTAATTATAATGATATGTAAAAATAGAGTAAAATGGATATATAAAAACTAGTTACATTATTTAGAAATACTAAGATATATATCAGAAAAAACAGCCAAAATAATTGAAAGTAACTGACTCTGGAAAGTGGAAATGGGGAAATGTAGGTCAGCTGATCATTGTATTCTAATGTTTGCTTACTGACTTTTTTTTTTTAACCAAATGAAAATATTACTTTGGGTAAAATTAAAAAATTAACAAAGCATAGGAATGAGAGAAAATGAAATAAGACATCACTCTGCCCTTAGGGCTTATCTCATGGAAGAGTGGACTTATATACCAGTTATTGTTCAGTTGCTTAGTCGTGTCTGACTCTTTGCGACCCCATGGAATATAGCACGCTAGGGTTTCCCTGTCTTTCACTATCTCTTGAAGTTTGCTCAGACTCATGCCCATTGAGTCAATGATAACATCCAACCATCTCATCCTCTGTCATCCATTCTCCTCCTGCCCTCAGTCTTTCCCAGGATCAGGGTCTTTTCCAGTGAGTCGGCTTTTCACATCAGGTGACCAAAGTGTTAGAGGTTCAGCTTCAGCATCAGTCCTTCCAATTACTGTTAAACATAGGTAGATATACACAGTTATAATAGCTTCTCAGTTATTTGGTAGCGTGACAGATTGTAGTATCTTTGCAGCAGATAATATAAAATTTGACTAAAACTGCCTTCAATAAGGACAATTATTATCTTACATTATACAGATACAGAAGTTGAGTAGATTCCTGGTATAGGACAGGTGGTGCCTGAGCAGTGTTGTCAGGGACCAAGGTTCCTTCTTTATCACTACTCTGCCATCCTCACTGCCCTCAAGCTGACAGCCCTTGTGGTCAAATACCTGCTTCAGCAATTCCAGGTGCTAAAACTAGAAAGAACAATATCCAGCGTAAGAAAAGCCTCATTGCGGGCTTCCCTGGTGGTCCAGTGGGTAAGAACACTGCCTTGCAGTGCAAGGGGCGCTGGTACGATCCCTGGCCTGGGAAGATTACACGTGCTGTGGAGTGGCTGGACCAATGTGTCCAATTACCGAGCTGGGAGTCTGGAGCGCATGCGCCCAGAGTCGGTGCTCTGCGGCAACAGAGACCACTGTGATGGGAGGCCAGCATGGGCCAAAGAACAAAGATGGATGAAACTGAATAAATGAAAGACCAATAGAAGGGGCCCGCCTGCCCCCCTACCTTGCCAACCCCACCCCACCCTCCCAAAAGAAAAGCCTCATTGCTTCCTGTGACTCCTAGGAGCAAGGAGAACTTTCCCAGAAGCCTCTCTTTAGAATACACTTTCCTTCTGAACTCTTTGACCAGTCTTGAGTTGCTTGTCTATTTATAAACCAATCAGTGGCAAGGGTAATGGAATTATGTAATTAATTATAACAAGATGTAAAAATAGAGTAAAAATGGATACATAAAAACTAGTTACATTATTTAGAAATTAATCTTTTATGGTGAAGAAGATATTTGGAAATTAACTACTGTGAATCCAGATATAAGGTATATTTTAAGGTAGTTATATACTATTATAGTTGCTCAGCAAAAGAAAGAACCACTCTAGTTAATGAGACCCAAATGACTTCTTGGAGGAAGAGGTATTTTAGTGGAGTCTTAAAATATGAGATTTATATGAATCAAAATGGGAGTAGCAATATATACAGAAGAAGGTGATTGTTCATTCATAAGGGTGTCTGGTGTGGTGCATAAATGGACACAATTTCTGCCTTCTCTGTATTCACATCCTATGCAGTGTGACTTTGCATCTCTGTTGGTTGAGAAATTCCTCTTGATGTGGGCTGGCTTTGTGAATTGCTTTGGCCAATAGAATATGACAAGCAATACATGCGCCTTGGCCTCAAGAAGGCTTGTATACTCCGCATTTTTTCTCTTGAAACCTAGGCCAGCTACTGTAAAACAAACTAGACGTCCATCAATAAATGAATGGATAAAAAAGCTCTGGTACATATATACAATGGACTATTTCTCAGGTGTAAAAAGAAATGCAGAAGAATCAGTCCTAATGAGGTGGGTGAATCTAGAACCTATTATACAAAGTAAAGTAAGTCCAAAAGAGAAAGGCAAGTACACCTGGCCTGGGAAGATCCCACGTGCTGTGGAGTGGCTGGACCAATGTGTCCAATTACCGAGCTGGGAGTCTGGGCGCATGCGCCCAGAGTCGGTGCTCTCGGCAACAGAGACCACTGTGATGGGAGGCCCACAATGGCCAAAGAACAGAGATGTCAGAAAACAGATAAATGAAAGACCAATAGAAGGGGCCCGCCTGCCCCCCTACCTTGCCAACCCCACCCCACCCCCCTCCCCAAAAAAGAAAAGCCTCATTGCTTCCTGTGACTCCTAGGAGCAAGGAGAACTTTCCCAGAAGCCTCTCTTTAGAATACACTTTCCTTCTGAACTCTTTGACCAGTCTTGAGTTGCTTGTCTATTTATAAACCAATCAGTGGCAAGGGTAATGGAATTATGTAATTAATTATAACAAGATGTAAAAATAGAGTAAAATGGATACATAAAACTAGTTACATTATTTAGAAATTAATCTTTTATGGTGAAGAAGATATTTGGAAATTAACTACTGTGAATCCAGATATAAGGTATATTTTAAGGTAGTTATATACTATTATAGTTGCTCAGCAAAAGAAAGAACCACTCTAGTTAATGAGACCCAAATGACTTCTTGGAGGAAGAGGTATTTTAGTGGAGTCTTAAAATATGAGATTTATATGAATCAAAATGGGAGTAGCAATATATACAGAAGAAGGTGATTGTTCATTCATAAGGGTGTCTGGTGTGGTGCATAAATGGACACAATTTCTGCCTTCTCTGTATTCACATCCTATGCAGTGTGACTTTGCATCTCTGTTGGTTGAGAAATTCCTCTTGATGTGGGCTGGCTTTGTGAATTGCTTTGGCCAATAGAATATGACAAGCAATACATGCGCCTTGGCCTCAAGAAGGCTTGTATACTCCGCATTTTTTCTCTTGAAACCTAGGCCAGCTACTGTAAAACAAACTAGACGTCCATCAATAAATGAATGGATAAAAAAGCTCTGGTACATATATACAATGGACTATTTCTCAGGTGTAAAAAGAAATGCAGAAGAATCAGTCCTAATGAGGTGGGTGAATCTAGAACCTATTATACAAAGTAAAGTAAGTCCAAAAGAGAAAGGCAAGTACAGTATACTCACACATATATATGGAATCTAGTAAGATGGTAATGATAACACACGCAGTGAAGCAATGGAAAAATAAGCATAGAAAACAGACATATGGACCTTGTGGGGAATGAACAGTGGGTGGGAGGCGTAGAGGGAGTAATATGGAAACCTGTACTATCATATGTGAAAAAGATAGCTATTGTCATTACGCTGTGGGAATAGGGGATCCTGCAAGGGCACTGTATGACAGCCTGGAGGGGTGGGATTGGGGGGATGGAGGAGGGAGGGGGCCAGGGACATACATATGACTAATCTGGGATTATACATATCTGTAAACAACAAAATTCTGTAAAAGTAAAAAGTAAAATAAAATAATTATTAAAAGCAAACAAACTTAGGCTTTCATAGTAAATGATGATAGGTATGTGGCCCGTTTGTCCTTGTACTCCAGTTGACAGTGATTCCCGTAAAGCAGAGCCATCTTATCAGGCAGCTGATCACAAATTCATAAATAACTTGAGCAGAGAACAGAGAAATTAACCTAGATGAGTCTAGCCCAAGTTGCCAATTTTCAGAATCTTGAGTTTTGAGATATGATTGACACATAATGTTATTTTAGTTTTAGGTGTACAACATAATGTTTCAATATTTGTGTGTATTGCAAAATGATCACTACAATAAGTGAATATTTCATCACCGTACATAATTAGAATTTTTTGCTTGTAATGAAAATTTTTAAGAATTCCATCCCCATGACTTATTTATTTTAGAACTGAAGATTTGTATCTTTTGACTATCTTTATCCAATTTTGCCCCACCTCTGTATCTAACAACCACTAATCTGTTCTTTGTATCTGTTAGGTTTTTTATTTTTTATTTTTTTTTTAGGTTCCACATATAAGTGAGATTGTACAGTATTTGTCTTAGGCTGACTTATTTCACATAGCTTTTTTTTTTTTTTTGCTTTTATTGGTTTCTTATTTATTTATTTTTATCCATCTTTATTCTTTGGCGTGTGTGGGTCTCACATTGCAGTGGCCTCTCTCATTGCAGAACACCTGCTCTGGGTGCATGTGCTCCAGAGTGCTGACTCATAATTGGACACACTGGTCCAGCCTCTCTGTGGCACATGGGATCTTCGCAGGCCAGGGATCAAACCGGTGCCCCCTACATGGCAAGGCAGACTTTTTACCCACTGGACCATCAGGGAAGCCCCTGTTTCAGTTAGCTTAATGTCAAAGTCCATCCATTTTGTTGTAAATGGCAAGATTTCCTTTTTTATGGTAAATGATATTTCATTATATATATATCAATACATATATATACGCCATCTTTATTCATTCATCCATTAATGGACACTCAGGCTGTTACCATATGTTGGATATTATAAATAATGCTGCAGTGAGCCTGGTGGTACATACGTCTTTTCAAGTTAGCATTTTCATTTTCTTTGGCTAAAAGTCTTGAAGTGGAATTGCCGGATTATATGCTTGTTTTATTTTTAATTTTTTGAACCTCCATACTGTTTTCCATAATAGCAGCACCAATTTCCATTCCCACCAGCACTGCACAAGGGTTCACTTTTCTCCGTGTGTTATTTCTTGTCCTTTTGACAATAGCCGTTCTAACAGGTGTGGGGGTGATATCTCGCTGTGGTTTTGATTTGCCTTTCCTTGATGATTAGTGATATTGAGCACCTTTTATTGTAACTGTTGGCCGTCTGTCTTTTTTTGGAAAAAAGGCCATACAGAGTTTCTACTTTTAAATCAGACTATTTGCTTTTTTTTTGTTTTTGCTGGTGAGTTGTATGAGCTCTCTATACATTTTGGATATTAGCCCCTCATCAGATACATGATTTGCAAATATTTTCTTCCATGTGGCATGTTGCCTTTACATTCTCTGTTTTTTTCTTTTTTTTTTTTGATGTGAAGTAGCTTTCTAGTTTGACGTAGTTTGTGTTTATTTTTGCTTTTGGTGTTAAATCCAAAAACTCAGCTAGACTCTTGTCAAGGAACTTGCATCCTATTTTCTTCTAGGAGTTTTATAGGGTCTTTTGTTCAAGTCTTTAATCCATTTTCAGTCATACCAAAACTACTTATTGAAAATAAGTAGTCGTTTATTTTTATATGATAATATACATATGCCCACACACACATACATACATCAGTCTGGATACCCTGTTTTGTTTCATAGATCTTTTTGTATTTTTCTGCAACATTGTCACACTGTCTTAATTGCTCTAGTGGTATAATAAAACTTCATAATTGATGGAATGTCTTCCCACTTTCTTAAAGAGTATCTTGGCTATTCTTGGTCATTTACATTTCTGTTTCCATATTAATTTAAAAATTATTTTAGTAAGTTTTGCAAGAATTATTAGGATTTGGCTGAGATTGCATTGAATTGAATTTTTCAATTTGGGGATAATTGACTTATTTTCAGTGGCAAGGCTTCTGGTATATGAATGTGGTATAGTTTTTTTATTTAGGTGTTATTTAATCAAATTTTATATTTCTGCCTAGATCATCTTATCCATGTCTTTGTTAGATTTATTGTAGCTATTTGAAATGTTATTTGAAGTTTTATTCCCTAGATTTTTCTTAATGCATAAGAATACAATTGGCTATTGTATATTATTTTAATTTCCTTCCAGCATCCTAATCCTTTTATTAATTCTAGCACTTTATCTGTAGTTTTGAAAAAAAAGGATTTTTTTGTAAACTTTTATTTATTTATTTTTGGCTGTGCTGGGTCTTTGTTGATGTGTAGGTTTAGCTGCTCTGCGGTATGTGGGATCTTCCCGGATCACGGCTCGAACCTGTGTCTCCTGCATTGGCAGACGGGTTCTGAAAAACTGAGCCACAAGGGAAGCCCGCCAGGATTTTTTATTCTCAATTGTTTCATCAGTGAATTTCTTTTCACTCTATACATCTTTTATTTCTTTTTCTTGTTTTCTCATGCTACCTTTAATAAAATGTAGTGGTAGTTGAAATTCGTGCCTTATTCATGATCTCAGAGAGAATACTTTCAATTTTTCACTATTAAGCATGATATTGCTGAAACCTTTTATGTTAAGTCTTTAATCTTTCATTTCTTTTTACCAAAACTCAGCTAGACTCTTGTCAAGGAACTTGCATCCTATTTTCTTCTAGGAGTTTTATAGGGTCTTTTGTTCAAGTCTTTAATCCATTTTCAGTCATACCAAAACTACTTATTGAAAATAAGTAGTCGTTTATTTTTATATGATAATATACATATGCCCACACACACATACATACATCAGTCTGGATACCCTGTTTTGTTTCATAGATCTTTTTGTATTTTTCTGCAACATTGTCACACTGTCTTAATTGCTCTAGTGGTATAATAAAACTTCATAATTGATGGAATGTCTTCCCACTTTCTTAAAGAGTATCTTGGCTATTCTTGGTCATTTACATTTCTGTTTCCATATTAATTTAAAAATTATTTTAGTAAGTTTTGCAAGAATTATTAGGATTTGGCTGAGATTGCATTGAATTGAATTTTTCAATTTGGGGATAATTGACTTATTTTCAGTGGCAAGGCTTCTGGTATATGAATGTGGTATAGTTTTTTTATTTAGGTGTTATTTAATCAAATTTTATATTTCTGCCTAGATCATCTTATCCATGTCTTTGTTAGATTTATTGTAGCTATTTGAAATGTTATTTGAAGTTTTATTCCCTAGATTTTTCTTAATGCATAAGAATACAATTGGCTATTGTATATTATTTTAATTTCCTTCCAGCATCCTAATCCTTTTATTAATTCTAGCACTTTATCTGTAGTTTTGAAAAAAAAGGATTTTTTTTTAAACTTTTATTTATTTATTTTTGGCTGTGCTGGGTCTTTGTTGATGTGTAGGTTTAGCTGCTCTGCGGTATGTGGGATCTTCCCGGATCACGGCTCGAACCTGTGTCTCCTGCATTGGCAGACGGGTTCTGAAAAACTGAGCCACAAGGGAAGCCCGCCAGGATTTTTTATTCTCAATTGTTTCATCAGTGAATTTCTTTTCACTCTATACATCTTTTATTTCTTTTTCTTGTTTTCTCATGCTACCTTTAATAAAATGTAGTGGTAGTTGAAATTCGTGCCTTATTCATGATCTCAGAGAGAATACTTTCAATTTTTCACTATTAAGCATGATATTGCTGAAACCTTTTTATAGATTCTGCAGAGTAAGAAAGTTCTCATTTGCTTATTGTTTCCTGATAGCTTTAAAAAATAGCTATGAATAATTATTGCATATTTCAGATGTTTTATTAAATCTATGATCATGTAATTTTTCTTTTTTTTTTTACAGTTTTTTAATTTGAAGGATAATTGCTGTACAGAATTTTGTTGTTTTCTGTCAAATATGAACATAAATCAGCCACAGGGGTATATATGCCCCCTCCCTCCTGAACCCCTCTCCCATCTCCCTCCATATGTAATTTTTCTTTTAACATCTTAATATAGAGAATTATATTAACTGGTTCTCTATTGTTAAATCTTCTGTTTCTGTGATACGCTCATTTGATTATTACATATCATTTTATCCATTGTTAGTTTTGGTATTTGTTATTATTATGTTTAGAATTTGGATCTACTTTCATGAGCTATATTGGCCTGTAATATTTCATTTACATATATTTTTAAATTCCTTGTTTTGGTAATGTCTGTATGGTTTAAGCCCTTTGAAATTTAGTTGTATTCTCTTTTTTTCTGACATTTTACTGTGATACCTGTAGATATGGATTTTTTTTTAAAGTTTATTTTTGGCTATTCTGGGTTTTCACTGCTGCTGCAGGCTCCTCTCTAGTTGCAGGGAGTGGAGGCCACTCTCCAACTGAGGTGAGCAGGCTTCTTGCTGTGGCGACTTCCCTCGCTGTGGAACTCAGGCTCCAGGGCACATGGGCTTCAGCAGTCGCGGCACATGGGCTCAACAGTTGCAGCTCCGAGGATCTAGAGTACGGTCTCCATAGTTGTGGCTCACAGTCCTGGCTGTTCTGCAGCATGTGGGATCTTTTCGGATCAGAAATTAAACCCGTATCTCCTGCATTGGCAGGCGAACTCCTTACCACTGAGCTACCAGGGAAGCCCTAGATATGGATTTTTAAAAATCAATTTTGGATTAACTGCATTTTTCCCTTCTGTAACAAAATAGAATTTATGTCAATTAACTAAACACACACTGTATATCAAAAAGGATGACTGTAGCTTTAGGGATGCATATCAAAAGTATGAAGGGGGCTTCCCTGGTGGTCCAGTGGGTAAGGACACCACCTTGCAGTGCAAGGGGCGCTGGTTTGATCCCTGGCCTGGGAAGATCCCACGTGCCGCGGAGTGGCTGGACCGCTGTGTCCAATTACGGAGCCGGAGCTCTGGAGCGCATGCGCCCAGAGCTGGTGCTCTGCAACGAGAGAGGCCACTGCATTGGGAGGCCCACAGAGGTCAAAGAATAAATAAAGATGGATGAAAATAAATAAAAAACCAACAAAAGAGGCCAAAATTGAAAAGCAAAAAGTATTAGAGGTGCTCTGTAAAGGTTTGGGAAATAAATGGAATTAGATAACAGGCACAAAAAAGAATAAAGCAATATTCCAGTACAGAATTGTGCATGGACCAAAGAGGTAAGCCATGAACTAAGTACAATTAATTTACCTTGAGATTAAAACAAAAAATTGATCCATCTGTTCAATTTCTCAGTCAGAATAAAATCAATTTCAGCATTTTTTGGTTCACTGCGATTCTTGATGTGAAGCTTGGTATTTTGCTTTGGAAAAATTCTGAGCTATTATCTCTTCAGAATATAGCCTATGGCTCTCTTCTTTCTGGAATGCTTTTATAGCCTCTCACTTTATGCTTCATCTTTCTTAACCTTTCTTTTGTACTTTTCATTTTTGAAATTTCTTCGCTGGATCTTCCATATTGTACCTGATCTGTTTTCTAGTACACGGATTCTCTTTTCAACTATGTCCACTCTTCTGCCAAAGATACTGATTGAGTTATTAATTGTATTTTTCATATCCAGAGATTATACTGGGATCTTTAAAAAAAATCTGGTGTTTGTAGATACAGTAGTTTCAAACTTGACTTTATTTCTTTAGACATACTAAGCATATTTGTTTTTAAAGTTTGTTTGTGATAATGCCAAAATCTACAGAACGTGTGTGCTTGTTTCTGTTATCTGTTTTTTTTCTCACTTGTTCTTATAATGCAATGTGTTCTCCCATGCTTAGTTATCTTTATGTGCTACTCACTATCCCTGAAAAATTATTCTGAAGACTCCTTGAATACCTAAAGTTACATTCCAAGAGAAAGACTTTTCATTTGCTTAATTGGTACTTCCAGTATGGAAGCATTTAAAATAATATTCACAGATTTGACATATCTTTCTGTATTCTGTGACATAACTTTTGTTAACAAATTAATCTGAAATTAAGTTTTAAAAAACTTTCTGGGGTGAAACTTTTTGTTGAATCTTCTCTTTCCTCATCTCCCCCTCCCTTTTCTCCTTTATGCTTTATTTGCGGGGAGGCCCACAGAGGTCAAAGAATAAATAAAGATGGATGAAAATAAATAAAAAACCAACAAAAGAGGCCAAAATTGAAAAGCAAAAAGTATTAGAGGTGCTCTGTAAAGGTTTGGGAAATAAATGGAATTAGATAACAGGCACAAAAAAGAATAAAGCAATATTCCAGTACAGAATTGTGCATGGACCAAAGAGGTAAGCCATGAACTAAGTACAATTAATTTACCTTGAGATTAAAACAAAAAATTGATCCATCTGTTCAATTTCTCAGTCAGAATAAAATCAATTTCAGCATTTTTTGGTTCACTGCGATTCTTGATGTGAAGCTTGGTATTTTGCTTTGGAAAAATTCTGAGCTATTATCTCTTCAGAATATAGCCTATGGCTCTCTTCTTTCTGGAATGCTTTTATAGCCTCTCACTTTATGCTTCATCTTTCTTAACCTTTCTTTTGTACTTTTCATTTTTGAAATTTCTTCGCTGGATCTTCCATATTGTACCTGATCTGTTTTCTAGTACACGGATTCTCTTTTCAACTATGTCCACTCTTCTGCCAAAGATACTGATTGAGTTATTAATTGTATTTTTCATATCCAGAGATTATACTGGGATCTTTAAAAAAAATCTGGTGTTTGTAGATACAGTAGTTTCAAACTTGACTTTATTTCTTTAGACATACTAAGCATATTTGTTTTTAAAGTTTGTTTGTGATAATGCCAAAATCTACAGAACGTGTGTGCTTGTTTCTGTTATCTGTTTTTTTTCTCACTTGTTCTTATAATGCAATGTGTTCTCCCATGCTTAGTTATCTTTATGTGCTACTCACTATCCCTGAAAAATTATTCTGAAGACTCCTTGAATACCTAAAGTTACATTCCAAGAGAAAGACTTTTCATTTGCTTAATTGGTACTTCCAGTATGGAAGCATTTAAAATAATATTCACAGATTTGACATATCTTTCTGTATTCTGTGACATAACTTTTGTTAACAAATTAATCTGAAATTAAGTTTTAAAAAACTTTCTGGGGTGAAACTTTTTGTTGAATCTTCTCTTTCCTCATCTCCCCCTCCCTTTTCTCCTTTATGCTTTATTTGCTTGGCACCAAAGCAACTCTCCTATGGAAGGTGGTTATTTTTTCTTAAATTTAATCTGAGAGTTAACTCTTCTGATTTCTGCTAAATGTAGTTGGTCTTTTATTAGACTTTCTGCTTTGGTAGGCCCTATGTTTGAATCTCTTAAACTAGAGGCCTTCAAAGCTGTTATTAAATTTTATTCAAGTTTGCAAACGTCCACAGGATAAATATGGCTTTCTGCACTCTATTTCTTGTTTCTTAACTTTTTTTTGGAATTTAGAATTTGACTTCAACATTTTTTAAAATTATTTTTTCATGTCTTTGATAACTTTTGTGCATTTTTGCTGAAGAAATTTATGAACCTTTACAAACAATATTTTTACTCAGTTATTCATAAATACAGTGTATGATTAAATCTGTAGTAAAACCATTTAACATTCATCAGTGCTTTCAATAAGACTACATTCATTCATGGAATATAATAAACCTAGATGTTTGGTTGAACAGCTGTCTAGATATGCCTATGAAGATAATTTTTAGATGCAATCAACATTTAAATCAGTAGACTTTGAGTAAAGAAAATCACCCTTTATAATGTGGATGGGCCTTATCTAATCAGTTGAAGGTTGTGAGAAAAGATTTGAGGTTTCCCAAGGAAGAAGGAATTCTGCTTCTAGACTGCCTTTGGACTTCAGTTGCAACATTGCCTCTTTCCTGGGTCTCCAGCCTGTTGGCCTGCCCAAAAGATTTTAGTCTTGCTAGACCTCACAGTCACCTGAGCCAGTTCCTTAAAATAAATTTTTCCATATATACACGTTCTATTGGTCTGTTTCTCTGAAGAACACTTGCTAATATAATACCCATCAGGATGGCTGAAGTAAAAAATAGTGATAATACTAAATACTTGTGGAGCTTTGGAAAAACTAAATCACTTGTACATTGCCAAATGGGGTGTAAAATGGCAAAACCCCTCTGGAAAATAGTTTGGCAGTTTCTTATAAAGCTGACAATTTTATTTTATTTTATTTTATTTTTTGGGGAAAGGTAGCGGGTTGGGGAGGGAGGGGGGCGGGTGGACCACTTCTGTTGATCTTGTCCACACCATGATGTATTAATCAGTAATTGAAAGGAATGGACTATTAATATGTCCAACAACTTGCATGAAACTCAGTGTAATTATTTTGTGTGAAAAAAGTCCCATCTCAATGAGTTGCATGATATATGATTCCATTATATACTGTTGTTGAGGGTTTTTAAAAAATTTTGGTCTCTTTTTTTATTGATTATTTCTTTATTTATTTTTCATCCATTTTTTATTCTTTGGCCTGTGTGGGCCTCTCACTACAGTGGCCTCTCCTGTCGCAGAGCACTGGCTCTGGGCGCATGCACCCCAGAGCGCTAGCTCGTAATTGGACACACCAATCCAGCCGTTTCACGGCATGTGGGATCTTCCCAGGCCAGGGATTGGACTGGTGCTCCCTGCACCGCAAGGCAGACTATTTACCACTGGACCACTGGGAAAGCCCCTATATACTGTTCTTGAAATAACAAAATCAGAGAGAGAGAAAAGATCAGTGTAGTGGATATGGAGACAACCTGCAGTAGGGAGCCCATGTTGATGGTACAGTTCTGTATTATGATTGTAGTGGTAGTTACATGAAGTTATATGTATAATAAACTTGCACAGAATTATAAACACACAGATACATACACAAACTAGTGTATTTATAATCGGTAAAATCATCATAAGCTCTGTGAGCTGAACCAGTGTCAGATTCACAGTTTTATATTGTCCTGTTACACAGAATGTTAAGCATTAGGAGAGACTGAACGAATGGTGCGTGGGTCTGTTCGCTTTGGAAGAACACTTGCTAAATAGTCTTGCTAGACCTCACAGTCACCTGAGCCAGTTCCTTAAAATAAATTTTTCCATATATACACGTTCTATTGGTCTGTTTCTCTGAAGAACACTTGCTAATATAATACCCATCAGGATGGCTGAAGTAAAAAATAGTGATAATACTAAATACTTGTGGAGCTTTGGAAAAACTAAATCACTTGTACATTGCCAAATGGGGTGTAAAATGGCAAAACCCCTCTGGAAAATAGTTTGGCAGTTTCTTATAAAGCTGACAATTTTATTTTATTTTATTTTATTTTTTGGGGAAAGGTAGCGGGTTGGGGAGGGAGGGGGGCGGGTGGACCACTTCTGTTGATCTTGTCCACACCATGATGTATTAATCAGTAATTGAAAGGAATGGACTATTAATATGTCCAACAACTTGCATGAAACTCAGTGTAATTATTTTGTGTGAAAAAAGTCCCATCTCAATGAGTTGCATGATATATGATTCCATTATATACTGTTGTTGAGGGTTTTTAAAAAATTTTGGTCTCTTTTTTTATTGATTATTTCTTTATTTATTTTTCATCCATCTTTATTCTTTGGCCTGTGTGGGCCTCTCACTACAGTGGCCTCTCCTGTCGCAGAGCACTGGCTCTGGGCGCATGCACCCCAGAGCGCTAGCTCGTAATTGGACACACCAATCCAGCCGTTTCACGGCATGTGGGATCTTCCCAGGCCAGGGATTGGACTGGTGCTCCCTGCACCGCAAGGCAGACTATTTACCACTGGACCACTGGGAAAGCCCCTATATACTGTTCTTGAAATAACAAAATCAGAGAGAGAGAAAAGATCAGTGTAGTGGATATGGAGACAACCTGCAGTAGGGAGCCCATGTTGATGGTACAGTTCTGTATTATGATTGTAGTGGTAGTTACATGAAGTTATATGTATAATAAACTTGCACAGAATTATAAACACACAGATACATACACAAACTAGTGTATTTATAATCGGTAAAATCATCATAAGCTCTGTGAGCTGAACCAGTGTCAGATTCACAGTTTTATATTGTCCTGTTACACAGAATGTTAAGCATTAGGAGAGACTGAACGAATGGTGCGTGGGACTCGTAAATTTCTTTGCATCCACCTGTGAATCTGTTACTAAAATGAAAAGTTAAAAAGAAAAGCTTCTTGCAGCCTGATTCATACAGTTATTTTTTTCTGGGTTGAGAAAGACATTTAAATGCCTTGGTTTTGGTAAAGAACAGTTATCACGGTCTCCTATAACAACTTTGGTGGGTTTAGAGATTGCATTTCTGTTAATATTCACACCGTCCTTACAAATGCTTTATATTAAAGCAAAGTTTAGGAAAGCACATAGGATCTATTTCAGCTTTGGTATGAAGAGATTAGTAATGGGCCAAGTCTTGTCTGTAACATTAGGAATTCAGTATTTGGATGCTTAGGAGCAGAAAACTTGGTCTCCAGGGTACTAAGGTCACAGAAAAAGTTCAGCCACAGAAAAACAGAATAGGATCATTGGAGGGTTATGGGATACAAGTTGTTGTATTTTTACAGTAACTATGCTTTTACTTGAAAAGCCTAAATAAATCTTTTTCAGTTAAAACCTTTTTTATATTACAGGAAATAAATATTAATATGGAGAAAGATTTCAAGACTGAGTCAGCATCATCTGCCTTTACTCTTCAAAGTTCTTCAGAGACACTGCTTTCTATTCAGCTATTAGATTTCAAAACAAGTTTCCTGGAAGCATTAGAAGAATTGCGCATGAGAAGGGTAAGTTTCTTTTTTAAATGTTCTTTTTAAAAATTTTTTATTAAAGTGTTCAAGACAGAACTTGATTTTGTTCTTTTTTTTTTTTTTTTGTCTTGAGAGAAAAAAACACAACAAAATAACCTCTTATTTAGAAAAAAGAAATATATCCCAGCTAAATATATCCCAGGAATAAAAGAGAAAAGTCAGATTTAGTCAACATCAGGAGATGGAAAAGAAGTTATACACTAAAGTAAAAAATAAAAGAGATTTGGCAAGCTTGCATTGGCAGTAAGTACCTTGGAATGCATTGATAGATAGCATTATGGTTGGATATTATGACTGATAAAAATAAGAACTGCTGTTTCAGAAGATTACAGCTTTGGTGCCAATAAAATGATTAAACAATTAAATAAGAAACAACATGATTAAGTGATAGATTAAATGTAGTTAGTAAGTACTGAGTTCAAATAATAAAGTATCCTTATTTTTAAAAAATGGTAACCCTGAGTTGTTTTTTTTTTAACTAGTATAAAATTGTAAAAGATACTTGGTTTTAGCAGGAGATCTATATTGGACAAAAACCCTTAAAATTGTTTCATTTCTGAGATACTGTAGGTCTGAATTTGGAGAACATATCACCTATTAGATAGACTGGAGTTGGTAAGATTCTGAAAAGAAGAAAATAAACTGTTAAACATTGTAATAATGATCTAGAGATGAGGTCAGTAGGACTTAATGTGTAGCTGAAAATAGAACAGAAGAGACAGAAAGAATCAATACAATTTGGTGACTTCCTGGAAAAAAAGTGTAAGTGAGAGAGAAAGAAATCTGAAGCAACATTTTTCTTATATGAACCTTGTATTAAGATTTTAAAATATTGAGGGCTTCCCTGGTGGTCCAGTGGATAAAGAGTCCGCCATGCAGTGCAAGGGGCACTGGTTCAATCCCCGGCCCAGGAAGATCCCACGTGCCGCAGAGAGGCTGGACTGGTGTGTCCAGTTATGAGCCAGCGCTCTGGAGCACATTCACCCAGAGCCAGGGCTCTGCAATGAGAGAGGCCACTGCAGTGGGAGGCCCACACAGGTGGAGGAATAAAGATGGATGAAAATAAATAAATAAATAAATAATAAAAGAGGCCAAAATTAAAAAAAAAAAAGATGTTAAAGTATTGAGATCTCTTGTCATAATTAGAAAATTTAATTACCATAATGTTCATCCTATATAAAGCTACTGTCAACCAATATAGCAAAAGTCTATTAAAGAAGAAATCCTGTTTAAAAATATATAATCTTAGATAAATACTGAAAATAACTAGTGCTCCTGTATTGAGTGCATATATATTTGTGCTTCTTACATGTTTTTCTTTGATTGATCCTTTGATCATTATGTACTGTCCTTTGTTGCGATAGTCTTTATTTTCATGACTGATAAAAATAAGAACTGCTGTTTCAGAAGATTACAGCTTTGGTGCCAATAAAATGATTAAACAATTAAATAAGAAACAACATGATTAAGTGATAGATTAAATGTAGTTAGTAAGTACTGAGTTCAAATAATAAAGTATCCTTATTTTTAAAAAATGGTAACCCTGAGTTGTTTTTTTAACTAGTATAAAATTGTAAAAGATACTTGGTTTTAGCAGGAGATCTATATTGGACAAAAACCCTTAAAATTGTTTCATTTCTGAGATACTGTAGGTCTGAATTTGGAGAACATATCACCTATTAGATAGACTGGAGTTGGTAAGATTCTGAAAAGAAGAAAATAAACTGTTAAACATTGTAATAATGATCTAGAGATGAGGTCAGTAGGACTTAATGTGTAGCTGAAAATAGAACAGAAGAGACAGAAAGAATCAATACAATTTGGTGACTTCCTGGAAAAAAAGTGTAAGTGAGAGAGAAAGAAATCTGAAGCAACATTTTTATTATATGAACCTTGTATTAAGATTTTAAAATATTGAGGGCTTCCCTGGTGGTCCAGTGGATAAAGAGTCCGCCATGCAGTGCAAGGGGCACTGGTTCAATCCCCGGCCCAGGAAGATCCCACGTGCCGCAGAGAGGCTGGACTGGTGTGTCCAGTTATGAGCCAGCGCTCTGGAGCACATTCACCCAGAGCCAGGGCTCTGCAATGAGAGAGGCCACTGCAGTGGGAGGCCCACACAGGTGGAGGAATAAAGATGGATGAAAATAAATAAATAAATAAATAATAAAAGAGGCCAAAATTAAAAAAAAAAAAGATGTTAAAGTATTGAGATCTCTTGTCATAATTAGAAAATTTAATTACCATAATGTTCATCCTATATAAAGCTACTGTCAACCAATATAGCAAAAGTCTATTAAAGAAGAAATCCTGTTTAAAAATATATAATCTTAGATAAATACTGAAAATAACTAGTGCTCCTGTATTGAGTGCATATATATTTGTGCTTCTTACATGTTTTTCTTTGATTGATCCTTTGATCATTATGTACTGTCCTTTGTTGCGATAGTCTTTATTTTCAAGTCTGTTTTGTCTGATATAAGTATTGTTGCTCTGGCTTACTTTAGATTTCCATTTGCATGAAATACCTTTTTATATCCCCTTACTTTCGGTCTCTGTGTGTGTCTTTAGATCTGCAGTAGTGTCTTGAATGCAGAATATATCTGGGTCTTGTTTCTCCATTCAGATGCTCTGTGTCTTGGTTGAAGCAGTAAGTTCATTACATTTAAAGTAATTATCATTATGTATGTTCTTATTGACATTTTGTTCATTGTTTGGATTTGGTTTCATAAGTCTTTCTTCCCCTTTATTCTTTTGTTCTTTTTCTATTTGATGACTATCTTTAGTGTTACGTTTGCATTACTATTTCTTTTTTTCTGTGTATCTATTAAAGATTCTTGGTTTGTGGTTATCATGAGGTTTTTGTATAGTAGTTTGTGTATATTTATATTTGTTTTACATTGAGTGAGAGATAGTTGCTGAGTCATGTCCAGCTCTGCAACCCCATAGACTATAGCCTGCCAGGCTCTCCTGTCATGGAATTCTCCAGGCAAGAATACTGATCTCTTAATTTCAAATGCATTTAAAAAATCCTGCATTTGTATTCTCCTCCCCCAATGATTACTGTTGTTGATAGCATATTTTACATCTAACTGTTTTGTGAATCCCTTAATTGCCTATTGTAGATATAAATAATTTTGCTACTTTTGTCTTTTAACGTGCCAACTAGCTTTGTATGTGGGTGATTTCCTATCATTACTGTATCTTTCCCTTTACTGATGAACTTTTTCATTTCCTAATTTTCTTGTTTCCAGTTGTGGCTTCTTCTTTTTCTCCTAGAGAAGTTCCTTTAACATTTGTTGTATAGGAGAAGCTATTTGCCAGTGATATGACCAATAAGGGGTTAATATTTCAACTATGTAACAGCTCATACAGTTCAACATCAGAAAAACAAACAACCTGATTAAAAATGGGCAAGAGAACTGATGAGATATTTTTCTGAAGAGGATATGCAGATGGCCAACAGGCATGTGAAAAGATGCACAACATTGCCAGTCATCAGGGAAATACAAATCATAATCACAGTGATGTATCCCTTCATACCTGTCAGAATGTCTGTCATTAAATAGAACACAAATAACAAATGCTGGCAAGGATGTGCATAGAAGAGAATCTGTTTTGTCTGATATAAGTATTGTTGCTCTGGCTTACTTTAGATTTCCATTTGCATGAAATACCTTTTTATATCCCCTTACTTTCGGTCTCTGTGTGTGTCTTTAGATCTGCAGTAGTGTCTTGAATGCAGAATATATCTGGGTCTTGTTTCTCCATTCAGATGCTCTGTGTCTTGGTTGAAGCAGTAAGTTCATTACATTTAAAGTAATTATCATTATGTATGTTCTTATTGACATTTTGTTCATTGTTTGGATTTGGTTTCATAAGTCTTTCTTCCCCTTTATTCTTTTGTTCTTTTTCTATTTGATGACTATCTTTAGTGTTACGTTTGCATTACTATTTCTTTTTTTCTGTGTATCTATTAAAGATTCTTGGTTTGTGGTTATCATGAGGTTTTTGTATAGTAGTTTGTGTATATTTATATTTGTTTTACATTGAGTGAGAGATAGTTGCTGAGTCATGTCCAGCTCTGCAACCCCATAGACTATAGCCTGCCAGGCTCTCCTGTCATGGAATTCTCCAGGCAAGAATACTGATCTCTTAATTTCAAATGCATTTAAAAAATCCTGCATTTGTATTCTCCTCCCCCAATGATTACTGTTGTTGATAGCATATTTTACATCTAACTGTTTTGTGAATCCCTTAATTGCCTATTGTAGATATAAATAATTTTGCTACTTTTGTCTTTTAACGTGCCAACTAGCTTTGTATGTGGGTGATTTCCTATCATTACTGTATCTTTCCCTTTACTGATGAACTTTTTCATTTCCTAATTTTCTTGTTTCCAGTTGTGGCTTCTTCTTTTTCTCCTAGAGAAGTTCCTTTAACATTTGTTGTATAGGAGAAGCTATTTGCCAGTGATATGACCAATAAGGGGTTAATATTTCAACTATGTAACAGCTCATACAGTTCAACATCAGAAAAACAAACAACCTGATTAAAAATGGGCAAGAGAACTGATGAGATATTTTTCTGAAGAGGATATGCAGATGGCCAACAGGCATGTGAAAAGATGCACAACATTGCCAGTCATCAGGGAAATACAAATCATAATCACAGTGATGTATCCCTTCATACCTGTCAGAATGTCTGTCATTAAATAGAACACAAATAACAAATGCTGGCAAGGATGTGCATAGAAGAGAACCCTCATGTGATGTTGGTGGGACTGTAAATTGCCATAGCCCCTGTGGGTACTAGTATGGCAGTTTCTTGAAAAACTAAAAATAGAACTACCATATGACTCAGTTATTCCACTCCTGGGTATATATTAGAAAGAAACTCAAACACTAATTCAAACAGCTATATGTACCCCAATGTTCAGAGAAGCATTGTTTAGTTGCCAAGATACAGAAGCAATCTAAGTGTCCATCATCAAATGAATGGATAAAGAAGATGTGGTGTAGGGATTTCCCTGGTGGTCCAGTGGTTAAGACTCTGAGCTTCCAATGCAGGAGACCCAGGTTCGAACCTTTGTCAGGGAACTAGATCCCACATGCCATAACTAAGACCAGTACAAATAAATCAAAATAATAAATAATAAAAAATATGTGGTGTACACACACACACACACACACACACACATACAATCCACCCATCCATTCATCCATTCATACGTATACAATGGAATACTGAAAGTAAAAATGTTAATCGCTTAGTTGTTTACAGCTCTTTGTGACCCCGTGGACTATAGCCCACCAGATTCCTCTGTTCATGTAATTCTCCCAGCAAGAATACTGGAGTGGGTAGCCATTTCCTTCTTCAGGGGATTTTCTCGACCCTGAGCTTGAACCCAGATCTCCTGCATTGGAATATCACCACAATACTACAATTAAATACTACTGATCCATAAAAAAGAATGAAAATTTGCCATTTGCAGCAACATAGATGGACTTGGAGGGCATTATGCAAAGTGAAATAAGTTAGAGAGGTCAAATACTGTATGATACTACTTATATGTGGAATCTAAAAAATAACAACAGACTAGTGAATAAAACAGGAAAGTTGACTCATAGATAAGAAACTAGTGGTTACTGGTAGAGACAGGAAAGGGAGGAGGTCTACTGCCAGGTCATCAGGAAAAAAAATACAAATCAAATAATGGCAACAGTGAAATGTCATCACGGGAAATACAAATCATAATCACAGTGATGTATCCCTTCATACCTGTCAGAATGTCTGTCATTAAATAGAACACAAATAACAAATGCTGGCAAGGATGTGCATAGAAGAGAACCCTCATGTGATGTTGGTGGGACTGTAAATTGCCATAGCCCCTGTGGGTACTAGTATGGCAGTTTCTTGAAAACTAAAAATAGAACTACCATATGACTCAGTTATTCCACTCCTGGGTATATATTAGAAAGAAACTCAAACACTAATTCAAACAGCTATATGTACCCCAATGTTCAGAGAAGCATTGTTTAGTTGCCAAGATACAGAAGCAATCTAAGTGTCCATCATCAAATGAATGGATAAAGAAGATGTGGTGTAGGGTTTTCCCCTGGTGGTCCAGTGGTTAAGACTCTGAGCTTCCAATGCAGGAGACCCAGGTTCGAACCTTTGTCAGGGAACTAGATCCCACATGCCATAACTAAGACCAGTACAAATAAATCAAAATAATAAATAATAAAAAATATGTGGTGTACACACACACACACACACACACACACATACAATCCACCCATCCATTCATCCATTCATACGTATACAATGGAATACTGAAAGTAAAAATGTTAATCGCTTAGTTGTTTACAGCTCTTTGTGACCCCGTGGACTATAGCCCACCAGATTCCTCTGTTCATGTAATTCTCCCAGCAAGAATACTGGAGTGGGTAGCCATTTCCTTCTTCAGGGGATTTTCTCGACCCTGAGCTTGAACCCAGATCTCCTGCATTGGAATATCACCACAATACTACAATTAAATACTACTGATCCATAAAAAAGAATGAAAATTTGCCATTTGCAGCAACATAGATGGACTTGGAGGGCATTATGCAAAGTGAAATAAGTTAGAGAGGTCAAATACTGTATGATACTACTTATATGTGGAATCTAAAAAATAACAACAGACTAGTGAATAAAACAGGAAAGTTGACTCATAGATAAGAAACTAGTGGTTACTGGTAGAGACAGGAAAGGGAGGAGGTACATACAGGGGTAGGCGAAAAAAAGAGTTATGAGATTATGAAAAAGATGCTTGCTCCTTGGAAGGAAAGCCATGACAAACCTAAACAGTGGATTAAATAAGTGGAGACGTCACTTTGCCAACAAAGGTCCATATAATCAAAGCTGTGATTTTTACAGTAGTCATGTTCAGATGTGAGAGATGGACCATAAAGAAGGCTGAGTGCTGAAGAATTGATGCTTTCAAACTGAGTTGCTGGAGAAGACTCTTAGGAGACCCTTGGACTGCAAGAAGATCAAACCAGTCAATCCTAAAGGAAATCAATCTTGAATATTCGTTGAAAGGGCTGATGCTGAATCTCCAGTACTTTGGCCACCTGATGTAAAGAGTTGACTCACTGGGAAAGATTGAAGGTGAAAAGAGAAGAGGGTGGCAGAGAATCAGGTGGTTAGATAGCGTCACCAGCTCGATGGATATGAATTTGAGCAAACTCTGGCAGATAATGAAGGACAGGGGAGCATGGTGTGCTGCATTCCATGGGGTCACAAAGAGTCAGACACAACTTACCAACTAAACAACAACAACAATTTTAAATTATGTATGTGGGCTTCCCCTGGTGGTCCAGTGGGTAAGGACACCGCCTTACAGTGCAAGGGGTGCCGGTTCGATCCCTGGCCTGGGAACATCCCACGTGCAGCAGAGCGACTGGACCGATGTGTCCAATCACCGAGCCGGAGCTCTGGAGCGCATGCGCCGAGAGCCGGTGCTCTGCGACGGCAGACGCCACCGCGATGGGAGGCCCACAGGAACCAAAGAACAAAGACGGATGAAAATAGAGAAATGAAAGACCAATAGAAGTGGCCCGCCTGCTCCCGACCCTCGCCCAAAATAAATAAATAAATAAGTCTTTAAAAAATAAATAAATAAATAAATAAAATTATGTACGTGAAACTTTTGAGAATTATGAAGCACTATAGAATTTAATGAATCTTTCATTCAATAATAATAATAATAATAAACCCAAATGGGAAATCTTAAAAGCAGCCAGAAGTGGAAAAAGATCCATTATTTTCAAAGGATCAGTAATACTATTGATAACAATTATTCAGTCCAGGAGCCCATGGGATGATACTTTAAAGCACTTCAATAACTAATCAAGCTAGAATTCCTCCCAAAATAGACTCAAAAATGGCATTATAGATAATGAATTTTTCTAAGTGAAAGAAGTTAACATGTAGGTCTTCATACTATACAGTGCATTTATATGACATTCTGGAAGAGACAAAACTATAGGAATGGAAATAAATTGATAGTTGCCAGGTGTTGAATGATGGAATAGGAATTATCCATATATGGAATGCATAAGAGAATTCTGGGGAGTGATTCACTCTTCTGTATGGTACATTGGTGATAGGGATACTTCTCCATGCTTCTGTCAAAAATCCATAAAACTGTACACCACAAACAGTTAAGTATACCATATGCAACTCTTATAAAAATTCAGTCAAGAGTGTGGGGAGGATTTCAGGATGGAATGCAGATTGTGAAAATATATGTAACTGTTTCACGATTACTTCAGTGAAAGAAGTGGGAGGGAAAAGAAGCTGATTTAAGTAACTTTAGAGAATATATCTTGAGTTGATACAGTGATGCTTAAGACAAAATGCTTAAATGTTTACATTAAATACTCTCTAGCTGGTGAATTTATTTTTCATGGGAGTAATGTTGAAATTACTTATAGCTATGCTAGGATTGAACAAACAAGCAAATTATAGAACTGAGTAGAATTTTTTTTCTGTGTTGAAGAAAGAAGTTACAAATGAAGGAAGGCTAGAGTGAATTCTGTGGTGCTGGATTAAAGTTGAAGATATCAGTATGAACTCATTTAGTTATAAACATAAAGATGCAGAAATATAGACATGGAATGGCCACCCACTCCAGTATTCTTGCCTGGAGAATTCCATGGACAGAGGGTCCTGGTGGGCTACATTCCATGGAGTTGCAAAAAGTTGGACACTACTGAGTGACTAACACTTTCACTTTCACACTTGGGTTAGACTCTGCTGAAAGGGCCTGGAGGTAGCAACACTCCCATAGCAAGAACCACCTATAGTGCTCAGATACAGGTTCTAAATATCATTATCTAATAAAAAGAACAAGGACTCCTTGGAGAAGTGGCTTATTCTGGGATTGGATGTCTTATAGTGCTTTAATGTACTCTGTAAAGGTCCTTAAAACAGAATGTCAAAAGGGTACAGAAACTAACCTGGAAGAACTCCCATTAACAAAGCTGGAAAAATTCGAGCTCTTAGTAGGCAGTGAAGGTTAATTTTCCTCACCTTGATTGTGGACTGAGTTTTAACAGACAGAAAATATAAAGGGGAAAACAACTATGTTTCTCCAAACAACTATGGAGAAACCTGGCAAATACCACGTGATAATGCTAAATGATTAAGGTTCAGATTCCCAGAAAGAATTTGTGTGCCATCAGTAATTCATATAAATATTAAATACTCATGATATGATGCAATGAAAACAGAGCTTTAGGTATTCTTTCTTGAAACCTAGTTACGAGAAAATATCAGACAAACACCGCATGTGGAACATTCTACAAGATATCGATGCTTATCTTAAGTGTCAAGATCATGAAAAACAAGGCTGAGAAATTATCACAGGTTGGACAAGTCTAAGGAGGCATGATTAACTGTACCATGGTGTCCCATATTATATTCTGAAACACATACTGGTGGAAAAACTAGTGAAATATAAATAAACTTTGTAGTCTAATCAATATTTTAACAATATCATTTTCTTAACTTTGATAATTACCTTACTTATGTAGCATTTTAGCATTAGGGAAGCTGGGTAAAGGGTATACATGAACTCTACTATCTTTATAAGTCTTCTGTAAGTCTAACATAATTTTGAAATAAAAAGTTTGTGAAAGGAAGTTGACTTTGAGACAGTGAAAATTCAAAAAATAGTCAAAACCGATACGATTCTTTTTTAATTTTGAAGAGATAACTAAGCAAGCAAAAATATATTTGATCATTGACTTAATGTTTCTTGAATACTTTATTGTGCCAGGTTTTAGAGATTATGATTCCATGTAATCATAAAGAAGTACAGAATATACTGTGAGTCTGGACAAGGAAATGTCTAATATTACTGAGTAAGAAAAACTTTATAGAAGAAATAACTGATCCAGGGATGATGTGAACGAATAGGAATTTTAGATCAGTTTTTCTTGGGGTTTGTCAATTACATTCTTTTCAAGAAGGTCATTTTCCCCTTTGATTCGCTCTGTTGCATGTTTGTTTTATGTTTTATTACTATCTGCTCTTATCTTTGTTATTTCCTTACTTTAGTTTGTTATTCCTTTTTGTCTTGAACTTCTAAAAATGGTATTTAGTTGATTGATGTTCACCTTTTTTTCTTTTCTAATGTACAGCATTTAAGGCTCTAAACTTTTCTTTTAGCATGCCTTTAGCTGGATTCCACAAATTTATGCAGATTCATTATTGTAATTATCTACATCTTCATTATCATTCAGTCCAAATTACTTTCTGATTTTCTTTTTAACTTATTTTTTTGACCCATGCATTATTTAGATGTGTACTACTACTACTACTACAAATATTTGAGGGTTTTATTTTACTTTTTATTAACTTTTAAAATTGATTCCTAGCATGATTCTATGTCAGATTATAAGCTATATGTAATTTCAGTCACTTAATGTGTGTGGAGCTTTGTTCTGTAGCCAAGCATATAATCAGGTTTAGTAAATAGCCCAAAACAAATGGACTTGAAAAATTTATGATATGTATTCTATATTTCTTGGGTGCAGTATATAGAATGACTATGAATTTGGTCAACTTTGTCAGCCTTGTTCATATTTCTATATAAGTATTATTTTTTGTCAGTATTTTACTTCCCTTTTTCTGTACATATTTCAGTCTGAGTTATTTTTTCCCTTCCTTTCAGTTAATGAATTTTCTGTTTATATAATTTGCTAATTAAGTCAGTCTATTGAGTTCTTAATTTCACTTCTTATATTTTCAATCCTAATGTGTTCATTTGGTTCTTCTTTTATAACATTCATTCTGCTGAAATTGCTTTTGTCATATAGTTTCTTGAGTGTGTGAGTTTTACATATTTTAAGTCTATATCTACATGTATATAGTATATGTGTATATATCCATGAACAGTATAAAAAGGCAAAAAGATATGGTACCAGAAGATAAGCTCCCCAAGTTGGTAGATGTCCAACATGTTACTGGGAAAGAGCAGAAAAATAGCTACAGAAAGAAGGAAGAAACTGGGCCAAAGTAGAAAAAACTGCTCAGCTGTGGATGTGTCTGGTGGTGAAAGTCTGAGGCTGTAAAGAATAATATTGCATAGGAACCTGAAATGTTATCTATGAATCAAGGCAAACTGGACATGGCCAAGCAGGAAATGGTGAGAGCAAACGTTGACATTTTAGGAATAAGTGAACCAAAAATGGACGAAAATGGGCGAATTTAATTCAGATGACCATTATATCTATTACTGTGGGCAAGAGTCCCTTAGAAGGAATGAAATTGCCCTCATAGTCAACAAAAGAGTCAGAAATGCAGTGCCTGGGTGCAGTCTCAAAAATGACAGAATGGTCTTGGTTCATTTCCAGGGCAGACCATTCAGCATCACAGTAATCTGAGTCTGTAACCCCAACCACTAATGCTGAAGAAGCTGAAGTTGAACCATTCTTTGAAGACCTATAAGATCTTCTAGAATTAGCACCAAAAAATATGTCCTTTTTATCACAGGGGATTGAAATCCAAAGTAGGAAGTCAAGAGATAACTGGAATAATAGGCAAGTTTGGCCTTGGAATACAAAATGAAGCAGGGCAAAGGTTAACAGAATTTTGCCAAGGGAGCACACTGATCATAGCAAATACCCTCTTCCAACAACAGAAGAGATAAATCTACACATGAACATCATCAGATGGTCAGTACCAAAATCAAATTGTTTATATTCTTTGGAGCCAAAGATGGAGAAACTCTGTGGCTCAGATCGTCAGTTCCTTGTTGCAAAATTCCGACTTATATTGAAGAAAGTCGGGAAAACCACTAGGCATATGATGTAAATCAAATCCCATATGATTATTTAGTAGAGGTGATGAATAGATTCAAAGGTAAAATGGAATTAAATTCGTAACATTTGGTTCTTCTTTTATAACATTCATTCTGCTGAAATTGCTTTTGTCATATAGTTTCTTGAGTGTGTGAGTTTTACATATTTTAAGTCTATATCTACATGTATATAGTATATGTGTATATATCCATGAACAGTATAAAAAGGCAAAAAGATATGGTACCAGAAGATAAGCTCCCCAAGTTGGTAGATGTCCAACATGTTACTGGGAAAGAGCAGAAAAATAGCTACAGAAAGAAGGAAGAAACTGGGCCAAAGTAGAAAAAACTGCTCAGCTGTGGATGTGTCTGGTGGTGAAAGTCTGAGGCTGTAAAGAATAATATTGCATAGGAACCTGAAATGTTATCTATGAATCAAGGCAAACTGGACATGGCCAAGCAGGAAATGGTGAGAGCAAACGTTGACATTTTAGGAATAAGTGAACCAAAAATGGACGAAAATGGGCGAATTTAATTCAGATGACCATTATATCTATTACTGTGGGCAAGAGTCCCTTAGAAGGAATGAAATTGCCCTCATAGTCAACAAAAGAGTCAGAAATGCAGTGCCTGGGTGCAGTCTCAAAAATGACAGAATGGTCTTGGTTCATTTCCAGGGCAGACCATTCAGCATCACAGTAATCTGAGTCTGTAACCCCAACCACTAATGCTGAAGAAGCTGAAGTTGAACCATTCTTTGAAGACCTATAAGATCTTCTAGAATTAGCACCAAAAAATATGTCCTTTTTATCACAGGGGATTGAAATCCAAAGTAGGAAGTCAAGAGATAACTGGAATAATAGGCAAGTTTGGCCTTGGAATACAAAATGAAGCAGGGCAAAGGTTAACAGAATTTTGCCAAGGGAGCACACTGATCATAGCAAATACCCTCTTCCAACAACAGAAGAGATAAATCTACACATGAACATCATCAGATGGTCAGTACCAAAATCAAATTGTTTATATTCTTTGGAGCCAAAGATGGAGAAACTCTGTGGCTCAGATCGTCAGTTCCTTGTTGCAAAATTCCGACTTATATTGAAGAAAGTCGGGAAAACCACTAGGCATATGATGTAAATCAAATCCCATATGATTATTTAGTAGAGGTGATGAATAGATTCAAGGGATTAGATCTGGTAGACAGAGTGGCTAAAGAACAGTGGATAAAGGTTCGTAATATTGTGCAAGAGGCAGTGATCAAAACCATCACAAAGAAAAAGAAATGCAAGAAGGCAACCTGGTTGTCTGAGGAGGCCTTAAAAATAGCTGAGAAAAGAGAATTTAAAGTCAAAGGAGAAAGGGCAAGATATACCCAGCTGAGTGCAGAGTTCCAGAGAGTAGCAAAGAGGGATAAGAAAGCCTTCTTAAGTGAACAATGCAAAGTAATAGGGGAAAACAGTAGGATGGAAAAGACTAGAGATATCTTCAAGAAAATTGGAGATACCAAGAGAACATTTCATAGTTAAGATAGTCACAATATAGAACAGAAATGGCAAGGACCTTAGAGAAGCAGAAGAGATTAAGAAGAGGTGGCAAGAATACACAGAACTATACAAAACAGGTCTTAATGACCCAGATAAGCTTCCCTGGTGGCTCAGGCAGTAAAGAATCTCCCTGCAATGAAGGAGACATGGGTTCAGTCCCTGGGCCAGGAAGCTCCCCTGGAGGAAATGGCAACCCATGCCAGTGTTCTTGCCTGGAGAATCCCATGGACAGGGGAGGCTGGTGGGTTATAATCTATGAGGTCATGAAGGATCAGGTACGACTTAGTGACTAAACCATTGTTTAGTGATGGTGTGGTCACTTACCTAGAACTGGACATCCTGGAGCATGAAGTCAAGTAGGCCTCAGAAAGCATTACTATGAACAAAACTAGTGGAGGTGATGGAACTCCAGCTGAGCTATTTCAAATATTAAAAGGTATGATGCTATTAAAGTGCTGCACTCAATATGGCAGCAAATTTGGAAAACTCAGCAGTGGCCACAAGGCTGGAAAAGGTCAATTTTCACTCCAGTCTGAAAGAAAAGCAATGCCAAAGGATATTTAAACTATTGTACAATTGTGCTCATTTCACATGCTAGCAAAGTAATGCTCAAAATCTTTCAGACTAGACTTCAGCAGTATGTGAACCAAGAACTTACAGATGTACAAGCTGGATTTAGAAAAGGCAGAGGAAACAGAGATCAAATTGCCAACATCCTTTGGGTCATAGAAAAAGCAAGAGAATTCCAGAGAAACGTCTCTTTTTGATGCATTGACTATGCTAAAGCCTTTTACTGTATGGATCACAACAAACTGTGGAAAATGTTTAATGAGATGGGAATACCAGACCACCTTACCTGCCTCCTGCAAAACCTGTATGCAGGACAAGAAGCAACAGTTAGAACTGGACATGGAACAATGGGCTGGTTCCAAACTTGGAAAGGGGTATGTTAAGGCTGTATATTGTCACCCTGCTAATTTAACTTATATGCAGAGTACATCATGTGAAATGCCAGTCTGGATGAAGCTCAGGCTGGAATCAAGATTGCTGGGAGAATTATCAAGAACCTCAGATATGGGGCTTCCCCTGGTGGTCCAGTGGGTAAGGACACCGCCTTGCAGTGCAAGGGGCGCTGGTTCGATCCCTGGCCTGGGAAGATCCCACATGCCGTGGAGTGGCTGGACTGATGTGTCCATTTACCGAGCCAGAGCTCTGGAGCTCATGCGCCCAGAGCCGGCGCTCTGCGACAACAGAGGCCACCGCAATGGGAGGCCCACATGGGCCAAAGAACAAAGATGGATGAAAAAATAGATAAATGAAAGACCAATAGAAGTGGCCTGCCCAACCCCTCCCTCCCCAACCCAACCCCCACCCAAAAATAAATAAATAAATAAATCTAAAAAAATAAAAATAAAATAATAATAAAAAAAAAGAACCTCAGATATGGAGATGACACCACCCTATGGCAGAAAGTGAAGAGAAACCAAAGAGCCTCTTGATGAAAGTAAAGGAAGAGAGTGAAAAAGTTGGCCTAAAACTCAACATTCAAAAAACAAAGATCATGGCATCTAGTTTCATCACTTCATGACAAATAGATGGGGAAACAATGGAAATAGTGACAGACTTTATTTTCTTGGCTCCAGAATCACTGTGGATGGTGACTGTAACCATGAAATTAAAAGGCACTTGCTCCTTGGAAGAAAAGCTATGACAAACCTACACAGCATATTAAAAGCAGAGACATCACTTTGCCTACAGTAGTCCGTATAGTCAAAGCTGTGGTTTTCCCAGTAGTCGTGTACTGATGTGATAGTTGAACCATAAAGAAGGCTGAGTGCCAAACAATTGATGCCTTTGAACTGTGGTGTTGGAGAAGACTCTTGAGAGTCCTTTGGACAGTGAGGAGATCAAACCAACCAATCCTGAAGGAAATCACTGTAAATATTCATTGGAAGGACTAATGCTGATGCAGAAGCGCCCGTACTTTGGCCACCTGATGTGAAGAGATGATGCATTGGAAAAGACCTTGATGCTGGGAAAAATAGAAGGCAGAAGGAGAAGGGAATGACAGAGGACAAGATGGTTGGATGGCATTGCTGAGTCAATGAACATAAGTTTGAGCAAGCTCCAGGAGATGGTGAAGGAAAGAGAAGTCTGGCGTGTTGCAGTCCAGGGGGTTGCAAAGAGTCAGACACGACTGAGTGACTGAACTGAACTAGACTGTACTAGATGTGAGAGTTGGACCGTAAATAAGGCTGAGCACCGAATAATTGATGCTTTCAAATTGTGGTGCTGGAGAAGACTTTTGAGAGTCCCTTGGACAGCAAGATAATCAAACCAGTCAATCGTGGTTTGAATATTCCTGGTTGAATATTTTCTTCTTTGAATATTCTTGAAGATTCTTTGGTGGCAAAGGATCATACACAACTTAGCAACTGAATAACAATAATATATTAACTCCAGTATATGGAACTTCTCTAAGTCCATTTCTGTTTCCTTTTTTTTTTTTTCATTTTTGGTCATTTGACTTTATGGTGGGTTGCAGCCAAAAAAAGAACCATGATTTCTTAAGAAGATTAGCAGGAAGGAAACTGGCTAATTAATGGTGTAATTCTTGCCAGGATAATCCCATGGACAGAGAAGCCTGGCAGGCTGCAGTCCATGGGATCACAAAAGTTGGACACGAGTGACCGACTGAACATGCATACAATGTGGTAAATAACATTAAGCAGCATTTCAGTGTCCCATAAAATTAGTTGTACTATCATACCCCTTTGCAATTATAATGATTTGTAGAATCTGTATCTTTATACCACATGGAAAACTGGGAAAATGAGTGTTTTACACGTTGCTGAAAGATAACATTATAATATTCTTCTATGTTAACCTCATACTTTTTATTAAAAATTATTATTTAAATTTTATTTGAACTTTTCACTTTTATTCTTCAGGCTGTTTTCAAAAATCGTTAATTAAAATTCTTATTAAATTGTCAATAAAAAATATGATAAGTTTGGTAAGAAAATCCCATGTGTAACTTCATAAATCGACATGTGGGAATAGAGGCAGAAGGAGACAGCGTGAACTTTGGCCACCTGATGTGAAGAGATGATGCATTGGAAAAGACCTTGATGCTGGGAAAATAAAAGGCAGAAGGAGAAGGGAATGACAGAGGACAAGATGGTTGGATGGCATTGCTGAGTCAATGAACATAAGTTTGAGCAAGCTCCAGGAGATGGTGAAGGAAAGAGAAGTCTGGCGTGTTGCAGTCCAGGGGGTTGCAAAGAGTCAGACACGACTGAGTGACTGAACTGAACTAGACTGTACTAGATGTGAGAGTTGGACCGTAAATAAGGCTGAGCACCGAATAATTGATGCTTTCAAATTGTGGTGCTGGAGAAGACTTTTGAGAGTCCCTTGGACAGCAAGATAATCAAACCAGTCAATCGTGGTTTGAATATTCCTGGTTGAATATTTTCTTCTTTGAATATTCTTGAAGATTCTTTGGTGGCAAAGGATCATACACAACTTAGCAACTGAATAACAATAATATATTAACTCCAGTATATGGAACTTCTCTAAGTCCATTTCTGTTTCCTTTTTTTTTCATTTTGGTCATTTGACTTTATGGTGGGTTGCAGCCAAAAGATGAACCATGATTTCTTAAGAAGATTAGCAGGAAGGAAACTGGCTAATTAATGGTGTAATTCTTGCCAGGATAATCCCATGGACAGAGAAGCCTGGCAGGCTGCAGTCCATGGGATCACAAAAGTTGGACACGAGTGACCGACTGAACATGCATACAATGTGGTAAATAACATTAAGCAGCATTTCAGTGTCCCATAAAATTAGTTGTACTATCATACCCCTTTGCAATTATAATGATTTGTAGAATCTGTATCTTTATACCACATGGAAAACTGGGAAAATGAGTGTTTTACACGTTGCTGAAAGATAACATTATAATATTCTTCTATGTTAACCTCATACTTTTTATTAAAAAATTTTTATTTAAATTTTATTTGAACTTTTCACTTGTATTCTTCAGGCAGTTTTCAAAAATCGTTAATAAAAATTCTTATTAAATTGTCAATAAAAAAATATGATAAGTTTGGTAAGAAAATCCCATGTGTAACTTCAATAAAGTGTCCAAGAATATAGAACCTTAAAAAAGGTTTTAAAAAATAAACCTTAAAGTGTTTATTTTTTATTAGTTGCCTTAGGACTACAAGGATTTAAGTGTTTTTACAAAAACAATAAAAGAGGAGTAATTTGATGGTTTATTTACTCTTTATAACCTTTAGAAAGTGATATGCTTTTTTAAAAGTACTTGCTTCAGGCTGTTGTTTTACACGATGGCTATGTACTGGTCAGGCCTCTTCAATTCTTGACCCTGAACAGATTTAGGGACGTAGTACGTGTAGCAGGCTCTTGTCCAACTAGCCAAAATTGTAACAGTACTTTTATTCTCCTTTTCAAACTCATAATCCACCTCCTACGAAATTGCCTGATTCCGTTTCTCATATGGTCTAATACAATATTAATCACTCAGAGAGTTTCTTGGTTTGATTAACTACAAAATATCAAAGATAAATATTTCTAATATGCATGGCATTGCCTGAAAGTTCACACTTTAAAAAAACTGTACTTTTGTTTGGAGCTTTTGAATTTATGGTTATTGGACTATTGAAGATTGTGTTTATCTCCTTGGTTGAAGTTCAGTAGTTTTGGGTTTTAGAACTGGTCTGTTTCTGTAAGTTGTCAGATTTATAAGCATAAACTTGCTGGTAGCATTCCTTTACCTTTTTAATGACTATAGGATTTCTGTACATGATTTTAGTTTTTGTCCTTTTGAACATATCTGAAATTATTGATTTGAGGTCCTTGTCTAGGTCCACTGTCTGCATTTGCTTAAAAGACCAGACTTCCCGGGGAAATATGCATTTATACCCATAAAACTGGGATAAATGTTGTACTATCATACCCCTTTGCAATTATAATGATTTGTAGAATCTGTATCTTTATACCACATGGAAAACTGGGAAAATGAGTGTTTTACACGTTGCTGAAAGATAACATTATAATATTCTTCTATGTTAACCTCATACTTTTTATTAAAAATTATTATTTAAATTTTATTTGAACTTTTCACTTTTATTCTTCAGGCAGTTTTCAAAAATCGTTAATAAAAATTCTTATTAAATTGTCAATAAAAAAATATGATAAGTTTGGTAAGAAAATCCCATGTGTAACTTCAATAAAGTGTCCAAGAATATAGAACCTTAAAGGTTTTAAAAATAAACCTTAAAGTGTTTATTTTTTATTAGTTGCCTTAGGACTACAAGGATTTAAGTGTTTTTACAAAAACAATAAAAGAGGAGTAATTTGATGGTTTATTTACTCTTTATAACCTTTAGAAAGTGATATGCTTTTTTAAAAGTACTTGCTTCAGGCTGTTGTTTTACACGATGGCTATGTACTGGTCAGGCCTCTTCAATTCTTGACCCTGAACAGATTTAGGGACGTAGTACGTGTAGCAGGCTCTTGTCCAACTAGCCAAAATTGTAACAGTACTTTTATTCTCCTTTTCAAACTCATAATCCACCTCCTACGAAATTGCCTGATTCCGTTTCTCATATGGTCTAATACAATATTAATCACTCAGAGAGTTTCTTGGTTTGATTAACTACAAAATATCAAAGATAAATATTTCTAATATGCATGGCATTGCCTGAAAGTTCACACTTTAAAAAAAAAACTGTACTTTTGTTTGGAGCTTTTGAATTTATGGTTATTGGACTATTGAAGATTGTGTTTATCTCCTTGGTTGAAGTTCAGTAGTTTTGGGTTTTAGAACTGGTCTGTTTCTGTAAGTTGTCAGATTTATAAGCATAAACTTGCTGGTAGCATTCCTTTACCTTTTTAATGACTATAGGATTTCTGTACATGATTTTTGTTTTTAGCATTTTGCACATATCTGAAATTATTGATTTGAGGTCCTTGTCTAGGTCCACTGTCTGCATTTGCTTAGGAACAGTCACTATTGAATTTTTTCCCATGTTATGACTCACACTTTTCTGTTTACTTGGATGTCTTGTAATTTTTTGTTGCAAAAAGGAGGTGGACATTTAAATATGTGACAACTCTGGAAGTAGGGTCCCTCTTTCTCCCCAGAGTTGCTACTTGTTTTTGTCATTGTTTGTTTGTTTAGCAACTTTTCTGAAATAATTTCAAGTCTTCCGTTTTTGTCATTTGTGTCATGTTCTTAGCCTAGCGGTTTGCTAGTGCTTTGATAGAGATTTCCTAAAATACCTGGAACCGAAACAAACAAACAAACCTCTCAGTCTTTACAGAAGAGGCATGTGTCTCTGTGTGTGTGTGTGCGTTGTTACATTCCTTTAACATTCAACTAGGCCCCTTTCAAGTCTACCTGTCAAAATTTCCAGTAGAAGCTTCGGATTTCTCTAGCAAAAGCTGTGTTTATTGTGTGGGCTAATTGAAGAGTACTATAATATTTTAAACAAAATCAGAATTTTTCTAAATAACAGCTTCCTGCTTGGCTTTAGACTTCCTCACTTGACTGGGGAATCTCTTCTTTGTGTTGCTTCCCAGAGGGGGCTGTCTTTGCAGCATTTCCAGCTATATCTCACTGTTTTTCACTTGGCCCTAATTAGTTGGGTGGTGGGTCAGGTAGGCAGTAGGAGCATTTTTTGACATTTTTATTAAGCCATCAGTCTTTGGTGAACCTTATTCTCAAGGTGGAAGCCTTTATTAGAATTCTGATCCCTCTTTGGTATTTAATGGTTTATCTAGCATGGTGGCGCTAGTGGTAAAGAACCTACCTGCCAATGCAGAAGACGGAGGAGACCCAGGTTCAATCCCTGGGCTGGGAAAATTGGCTGGGGGAGGGCATGGAAACCAACTCCAGTAAACTTGCGTGGAGAATTGCATAGACCAAGGAGCCTGGTGGGCTACAATCCATAGGGTGGCAAAGACACAACTGAAGCGACTTAGCATACATGTTAGCATGTATTCCTTCCTGCCCTGAAGCGTCACTTGATTTTTGTTTTAGCATTTTGCACATATCTGAAATTATTGATTTGAGGTCCTTGTCTAGGTCCACTGTCTGCATTTGCTTAGGAACAGTCACTATTGATTTTTTTCCCATGTTATGACTCACACTTTTCTGTTTACTTGGATGTCTTGTAATTTTTTGTTGCAAAAAGGAGGTGGACATTTAAATATGTGACAACTCTGGAAGTAGGGTCCCTCTTTCTCCCCAGAGTTGCTACTTGTTTTTGTCATTGTTTGTTTGTTTAGCAACTTTTCTGAAATAATTTCAAGTCTTCCGTTTTTGTCATTTGTGTCATGTTCTTAGCCTAGCGGTTTGCTAGTGCTTTGATAGAGATTTCCTAAAATACCTGGAACCGAAACAAACAAACAAACCTCTCAGTCTTTACAGAAGAGGCATGTGTCTCTGTGTGTGTGTGTGCGTTGTTACATTCCTTTAACATTCAACTAGGCCCCTTTCAAGTCTACCTGTCAAAATTTCCAGTAGAAGCTTCGGATTTCTAGCAAAAGCTGTGTTTATTGTGTGGGCTAATTGAAGAGTACTATAATATTTTAAACAAAATCAGAATTTTTCTAAATAACAGCTTCCTGCTTGGCTTTAGACTTCCTCACTTGACTGGGGAATCTCTTCTTTGTGTTGCTTCCCAGAGGGGGCTGTCTTTGCAGCATTTCCAGCTATATCTCACTGTTTTTCACTTGGCCCTAATTAGTTGGGTGGTGGGTCAGGTAGGCAGTAGGAGCATTTTTTGACATTTTTATTAAGCCATCAGTCTTTGGTGAACCTTATTCTCAAGGTGGAAGCCTTTATTAGAATTCTGATCCCTCTTTGGTATTTAATGGTTTATCTAGCATGGTGGCGCTAGTGGTAAAGAACCTACCTGCCAATGCAGAAGACGGAGGAGACCCAGGTTCAATCCCTGGGCTGGGAAAATTGGCTGGGGGAGGGCATGGAAACCAACTCCAGTAAACTTGCGTGGAGAATTGCATAGACCAAGGAGCCTGGTGGGCTACAATCCATAGGGTGGCAAAGACACAACTGAAGCGACTTAGCATACATGTTAGCATGTATTCCTTCCCCTGCCCTAATGATAGAACTGTTGTCTTACTTATCTAACCTTCTCATCTCAGTTGCAGTGGGTTTCCAGAAGTGCTCTCATAGTTTTTATTGCCCTTCCACCTCTAGATTAAGGCTTTTGTTCCTTAATCAAAGGAGGAGGAGATAAGGAAGATAGTCCTGTCTAAGTAGAGATTTTAGTGGTGTCTGTTGGTTCCTTTTCCCAGCTACTGAGGATTTCCACTAGTGTCCTTAGATACACTTTTGGTTGTCCTTTCCCCTGCAGATGAAGTTTTTGGTCTATGGGATATTTAGGGAAGATGGCTTGTGATTGTTCTTCTCTCTGGCCAGTACCACAGAGGGAAAGGTTTCTTAGATTCTTCCCTTCCTTCTCTGTAAGCACCTGGTGGGTTTCATGGGAGAAAAACTTGTCAAAAGGTATTAACCTCTTTATTTCTGTGGCCCTCAGGAGATTCATCTTCTTACACTAGCCTATGCTCTGCCTTTAGAAATGTATTAAGGACTTTTAACTGGGTTTTCTTATCAGTACTCAGTGGCTTGTGTCCCAGATAAGCAAATGCCGTGGTTCTTTTCTCCCTGCAGGCACTTGTCTCTATCCAGATTTTAGATTACTTAGTTGATCCGGACCTTAGTTTTCTGATGGATTTAGCTATTTAATTTGCAAAATTTCCACTTTTTTTCCCGCTTGTTGTAAGGGTTGTTTTTGTTGTTGTTGTTGTTGTTGTTTAGATCTCTTTAGTAAGAGCCCAAATAGAAGTTTTCAAGTCCTCATTTACTAGCATTTTTCTTCTTTTTGATTTAGGAAGCAGAAACTCAGTATGAAGAGCAAATTGGTAAGATTATTATGGAGACACAAGAACTTAAATGGCAAAAGGTGAGTATTTCCCCTTTGATTAGCATTTTATTTAAAAATGCATTTTAATCCTTACTTGCAAAGCTGATTTTTAAATTTCCTAAATATTTGGGGAATTGTGCATCATTTTAGAGAGTCTCCAGAAAATGACAACTAAAACTATTAATAGCATGTGGGTGTCCAGAAAAGACAGTAGTCATTTTTTCAGGCTTTTTTTTTTTTTTTCCCAAATTTTGGTCTCTTTTATTAATTTTTTTGTTTATTTACTTTCACCCATCTTTATTCCTCAGCTTGTGTGGGACTCCCATTGCAGCGGCCTCTCTTGTTGCAGAACACTGGCTCTGGGTGCATGTACTCCAGAGCACTGGCTTGTAATTGGACACACTGGTCCAGTTGCTCCGCAGCACATGGTATCTTCCCTGGCCAGGGGTCGAACCTGCGCCCGCTGCGCCACAAGGCGGACTCCCCACCCAATGGACCACCAGGGAAGCCCTTTATCGGGCTTTCTGATAAGAAAATAGCCATGGAAACTATTAAGAAGTATTCCATATCTGAAAAACACATTTTGCGTTATAGAAGAGTCAAAATATTCTTTAAGGAATGAAACCTCAGAATAGTACCACGTTTTCCTAGGCTGTTGTTACATACTATAACCAAATATTTTAAAAAATAGTATAAAATTGATTCTCTTTTGATCCTTATCCATATAGAAGCATTTTTGGTAGTGCTTCTCTTGCCTTTCCACCAAAGTAATCTTAACAGCTAAAAATTGAAAGCCTGGTTAAGATGGCTCATTGTCTCAGGATTTGACAGTATTGAAACAGAAACTTGAAGACATGTCAGAATCAGAATTCACATGACAGACGTTAGGCCAGAGATAGAAATTTCGAGGCCAGACGGATCCACAAGGTTGTGTAGAAATGGGAGAGAAGGTTAGGTTACATATGAGGGACAGGTCTGAAATAAAGAAACCTGTAGGTGGAGAGGAAAAAACAGGTGAATTCCAAATACAATTTACTCTTCCAAGCAGATTTCAGAATGTAAAGTCATATCTTGTTTTGGATAGAGAGCATCAACAGGAGAAAGTTACCATAATTCTTAAGTTAACCAGTAAGTTTAATACAGTCCAGTTTAAGACACTACTTATATATTTGGGATACTTAGGCTGATTCTAAGGTTTGTGTGGAAACAAACTTGATGAGTGCCTGGGAAAGTTTTGAAAAGAAAGAAAATGAAACAGTCACACTAGAATCATAAATGTATTTTAAAACTACAATAATTGAAATAGCTTGGCAGTGTACATGAACAGATAGAATATAACAGAGTCCAGAAATAGATCCAAATACATAATTTGGTGAATGGTAAAGGTGGCTTTTCACATCAGTAGGGAGAAGTAGATTATTCAAAAAATGATATTAGAACTGGGTACCATCTGAAGCAAAATAAAACCATATTCCTACCTTACTTTACAAACTTGAAGAAAAATAGAATTTATATGCATTCTCAACAGCAATGTAGATTAAGTATCTTGTTGAATTTCCCCAGATATATAGGTCCCATAACCTTTTATATAACCCAATTCTAATTTGTTTCTTTTGAGATACTACTAAGACTCTGTCAAGGTAGTGTTCTCACTTACCGAAGTGAATTCTAATAAACATGTTTTTGATTAATAAGTTGTTTGGTGGTGTTTTGGTTGAGTTCATTTTTGTATATGGTGTTAGTTTAGGGTTCATTGTCGTTCTTTTGCTTGTGTATGTCCAATTCTAGAACCTTTGGTTGAAAAGACTGTTCTTTTCCCCACTGAATAACCTTAGCACGCTTGTCAACAATTTGACTGTGTGAGAGGATTTATTTCTGGGCTCTTTATTCTATTTCATTGATCCATGTGTCTTTCTTTATGCCTGTAGAACACTGTTTTGATTTCTAGGGCTTTCTGGTAAGTTTTGAAATCAGGAAGTGTGAATCCCCCAGCTTTGTTCTTTTTTGGCTCTTTGGGGTTCCTTGAGATTCCATTTTAATTTTAGGATGAGTTTCAGAGTTTAGGATGAGAAACAGAGTTTTTCTGTTTCTGCAAAAATATCATTGGGATTTTGATAGAGATTACATTGAATCTGTAGAAAACTTTGGATAGTATTGACATCTGACGAATGTAAACCTTTCTAATCCCAGCACAAAAGATGTGTTTATATATATTTTTTTTCTTTTTTCTTTTTTTTAAATTTTGGGCAGGGGTCGGGTTGGGGAGGGTGGGGAGCGGGCGGGCCACTTCTATTGGTCTTTCATTTCTCTATTTTCATCTGTCTTTGTTCTTTGGCTCCGGCGGGCCTCCCATTGTGGTGGCGTCTGTTGTCGCAGAGCACCGGCTCTGGGCGCATGCGCTCCAGAGCTCCGACTCGGTGATTGGACACATCCGTCAAGCTGCTTCGCGGCACGTGGGATCTTCCCAGGCCAGGGATCGAACCGGCGCCCCTTGCGCTGCAAGGCGGTGTCCTTATCCACAAGACCACCAGGGGAAGCCCCGTGTTTATATTTTTTATGTTTAGTTTCTTTTGCTAGTGTTTTGTAGTTTTGATTGTACAAGTCTTTTATCTACTTGGTTGAGTTAATTTCTACATATTTTATTCTTGTTAGTGCTATTGGAAATGTAATTGTCTTCGTAATTTCATTTTTGGGTTCACTGTTAATGCATGTAAATGCAACTAATTTTTGTGTGATTGTATCTTATTATTTTGCTAAATTCATTTATTCAATTTTTTGGTGGAGTCTTTAGGGTTTTATACTTACAAGATCATATTTTCTGCAAGCATAGATAATTCTATTTTTTCTTTTCCAAATTGGATTTCTTTTTCTTGCTTCATTGCTTTGACTAGAGCTTCCAATACTGTATTGAATAGAAGTTGTAAAAGTGGCATCCTTGCCTTCTTTCTGACCTTAGAGGAAAAGTTTTCAGTCCTTTACCATTGAGTATTATATTCACTGTGGTATTTCCAAATAAGACCTTTATTATGTTGACGCTGTTTCCTTCTTTTCCTAGTTGGTTGAGTGTTTTTTCTTAATCATGACAGTATTGAATTTTGTCAGATTCTTTAGATTGTGTGCTTTTTTTCCCCCTTCACTGTGTTAATGTGGTATTGATTGATTTTTTTATATGTCAAACTTTTCTCTTATCCCGGGGATAAATCCTAATTGGTTATGATGTATGATCCTTTTAAGGTACTTCTGAATTTGATTTGCTAAATTTTTTTTGAGAAATGTCACATCAATGTTCTTCAGGGATATTGGTGTATAGTATTATTTTTTTCTGGTGTGTTTTTTTTTTTCATCTGGCTTTGGTATCAAGGTAATACTGATTTCAAAGCATGAGTTAGGAAGTGTTCCTTCCTATTCAATGTTTTGGAAAAGTTTGAGGAGAATTGCTATTAGTTTTTCTTAGGTCAGGTTCAGAGATTTTCTGTGTTGGGAGATTTTTGATTACAGATTCAATCTCCTCTGTAGTTATAGGTCTATTAAAATTTTCTATTTCTTTGTGATTTGGTCAGTTGGTTTTGCATTTCTAGAAATTCTCCATTTCATCTGGGTTCTCCAAATCACTCAATTTTTTGGCATATAATTGTTCATAGTACTCTGATAATATTTATTATTTCTATAGAATCAGTAGTAATGTCCCCACTTTCATTTTTTGACTTTAGAAATTTGAATCTTCTCTTTTTTTCTTAGTCTATCTAGGTAAAGTTTTGTCAACTCTGTTATCTTTTCAGAGAACCAAGTTTTAATTTCACCAATTTTCTCTATTTTTTTTAAAAAAATTATTCATTTTTGACTGTGCTGAGTCTTTGTTGCTCTGAGGGCTTTTCTCTAGTTGCAGAGAGAAGGGTATACTCTCTAGTTATGGTGTACGGGTGTCTCACTGAAGTGGATTCTCTTGTGGAACATGGGCTCTAGGGCACACAGGCTTCAGTAGTTGCAGCTCATGGATTCTAGAGCACAGACTCAGTAATTGTGGTGTATGTGCTTAGCTGCTCCATGGCATGTGGAATCTTCCCAGATTAGAGATCAAACCCATGTCTCAAACCTGTGTCTCCTGCGTTGGCATGTGGCTTCTTTACCACCGAGCCACCAGGGAAGTTCTCTCTATTATTTTTCTATTCTCTATTGTATTTCTCTCTGCTCTGATCTTCATTATTTTCTTTCTCCTGCTAGCTTTGTGTTTAGTTTGTTCTTCTTTTTATTAGGTGTAAAGTTAGGTTGCTGATTTGAGATCTTTCTTGTTTTTTGTTTGTTTGTTTGTTTGTTTTTTGCCTTTCTTTCTTTTTATTTTTTTTCTTGATTTTTTTTCCCTTTTTTTTTAAGATTTTACAGAGTTTTGTTGTTCACCACCATGTATGTTCCCAGATCATTCATATGCATATCCCTGGACCCTCCCCCCACCCATTTCCCCCACTCCCACCCCTCCAGAGCATCGCCCCAAGTGGTTGTAGGTACTCCTATTCCCTTAGCACAATGACAACAGCTATCTTTTCCACACATGACAGCATAGGTTTCCATGTTACTCCCTCCATGCCTCCCTCCCACTGTTCGGTCTCCACAATGTCTTTATGTCTATTCTCTGTTTTTCATGAGTTCACTGTGTGTGTTATCCAAATCACTCAATTTTTTGGCATATAATTGTTCATAGTACTCTGATAATATTTATTATTTCTATAGAATCAGTAGTAATGTCCCCACTTTCATTTTTTGACTTTAGAAATTTGAATCTTCTCTTTTTTTCTTAGTCTATCTAGGTAAAGTTTTGTCAACTCTGTTATCTTTTCAGAGAACCAAGTTTTAATTTCACCAATTTTCTCTATTTTTAAAAAAATTATTCATTTTTGACTGTGCTGAGTCTTTGTTGCTCTGAGGGCTTTTCTCTAGTTGCAGAGAGAAGGGTATACTCTCTAGTTATGGTGTACGGGTGTCTCACTGAAGTGGATTCTCTTGTGGAACATGGGCTCTAGGGCACACAGGCTTCAGTAGTTGCAGCTCATGGATTCTAGAGCACAGACTCAGTAATTGTGGTGTATGTGCTTAGCTGCTCCATGGCATGTGGAATCTTCCCAGATTAGAGATCAAACCCATGTCTCAAACCTGTGTCTCCTGCGTTGGCATGTGGCTTCTTTACCACCGAGCCACCAGGGAAGTTCTCTCTATTATTTTTCTATTCTCTATTGTATTTCTCTCTGCTCTGATCTTCATTATTTTCTTTCTCCTGCTAGCTTTGTGTTTAGTTTGTTCTTCTTTTTATTAGGTGTAAAGTTAGGTTGCTGATTTGAGATCTTTCTTGTTTTTTGTTTGTTTGTTTGTTTGTTTTTTGCCTTTCTTTCTTTTTATTTTTTTTCTTGATTTTTTTTCCCTTTATTTTTAAGATTTTACAGAGTTTTGTTGTTCACCAACATGTATGTTCCCAGATCATTCATATGCATATCCCTGGACCCTCCCTCCACCCATTTCCCCCCCTCCCACCCCTCCAGAGCATCGCCCCAAGTGGTTGTAGGTACTCCTATTCCCTTAGCACAATGACAACAGCTATCTTTTCCACACATGACAGCATAGGTTTCCATGTTACTCCCTCCATGCCTCCCTCCCACTGTTCGGTCTCCACAATGTCTTTATGTCTATTCTCTGTTTTTTCATGAGTTCACTGTGTGTGTTATCACGACCATCTTACTAGATCCCGTATATATGAGTTAGTATACTGTACTTGTCTTTCTCTGTTTGACTTACTTCACTTTTTATGATAGGTTCTAGAGCCAGCCACTGCATTAGGACTGAGTCTTCTGCATTTCTTTTAACAGCTGAGTAGTATTCCATTGTATATATGTACCAGAGCTTCTGTATCCATTCATTTGTCGATGGACATCTAGGTTGCTTCCATGTTCTGGCTATTGTATAGAGAGCTGCAATGAACATTGGAATACAGGTGCCTCTTTCATTTTTAATTTCATCAGGATATAGGCCCAATAGTGGGAGTGCTGGGTCATAGGGTGCTTCTATTTTTAGTTTTATGAGGAGTCTCCATATTGTCTTCCATAGAGGTTGTATCAGTTTACATTCCCACCAGCAATGCAAGAGGGTTCCCTTTTCTCCGCACCCTCTCCAGCATTTATTGTCTGTCGATTTGTTGATGATGGCCATTCTGACGGGTGTGAGGTGGTATCTCATTGTGGTTTTAATTTGCATTTCTCTAATGATAAGTGAGGTTGAGCATCGTTTCACGTGCTTTTGGGCCATCTGTATGTCCTCTTTGGAGAGGCGTCTCTTTAGATCTTTTTCCCATTTCTTGATTGGGTTGTTCGTTTTTCCTTTGCTGAGTTGTCTGAGTTGCTTGTAGATTTTGGAGATTAATTCTTTGTCTGTTGTTTCATTTGCTATGATTTTCTCCCACTCTGTGGGGTGTCTGTCCAACTTTTTTGTCATTTCTTTTGCTGTACAAAAGCTTTTAAGTTTCATGAGGTCCCATGTGTTCACTTTTCTTTTCAGTTCCGCTATTCTAGTAGGTGGGTCGAAGAAGATCTTGCTTTGATTGATGTCCTTGAGGGTTTTGCCTATATTCTCCTCTAAGAGTTTGATGGTTTCTGGTCTTACATTTAGGTCTTTAATCCATTTTGAGTTGATCTTTGTGTATGGGGTCAGGGAATGTTCCAACTTCATTTTTTTGCATGTAGCTGTCCAGTTTTCCCAGCACCACTTGTTGAAGAGGCTGCCTTTGTCCCATTTTATAGTATCGCCTCCTTTGTCAAAAATAAGGCACCCATAGGTGCGTGGGTTTATCTCTGGGTTCTCAATCTTGTTCCATTGGTCTATAGTTCTGTTTTTGTGCCAGTACCATACTGTCTTGATGACTGTTGCTTTGTAGTAGAGTCTGAAGTTAGGGAGGCTGATCCTTCCAACTCCGTTTTTCTTTCTCAGGATTGCTTTGGCTATTCGAGGTCTTTTGTGTTTCCATACAAACTGTGTTATTGTTTGGTCTAGTTCTGTGAAAAATGTCAATGGTAGTTGGATAGGTATTGCATTGAATCTGTAGATGATATTTGGTAGTATGGTCATTTTCACAATATTGATTCTTCTGACCCAGGAACATGGAATATCCCTCCATCTGTTTCAGTCTTCTTTAATTTCTCTCATGAGTGTCTTGTAGTTTTCTGTGTACAATTCTTTTGTTTCTTTGGGTAGGTTTATTCCTAGATACTTGATTCTTTTGGTTGCAATGGTGAAGGGGATTGCCTCTTTGATTTCATTTTCTGATTTTTCATTGTTTGTGTATAGGAATGCCAGTGATTTCTGTGTGTTGACTTTGTATCCTGCGACTTTGCTGAATTCGTTGATTAGCTCTAGTAGCTTTGTAATAGAGTCTTTGGGGTTTTCTATGTATAATATCATGTCGTCTGCAAAAAGAGAGAGCTTGACTTCTTTGTCTGTTGTTTCATTTGCTATGATTTTCTCCCACTCTGTGGGGTGTCTGTCCAACTTTTTTGTCATTTCTTTTGCTGTACAAAAGCTTTTAAGTTTCATGAGGTCCCATGTGTTCACTTTTCTTTTCAGTTCCGCTATTCTAGTAGGTGGGTCGAAGAAGATCTTGCTTTGATTGATGTCCTTGAGGGTTTTGCCTATATTCTCCTCTAAGAGTTTGATGGTTTCTGGTCTTACATTTAGGTCTTTAATCCATTTTGAGTTGATCTTTGTGTATGGGGTCAGGGAATGTTCCAACTTCATTTTTTTGCATGTAGCTGTCCAGTTTTCCCAGCACCACTTGTTGAAGAGGCTGCCTTTGTCCCATTTTATAGTATCGCCTCCTTTGTCAAAAATAAGGCACCCATAGGTGCGTGGGTTTATCTCTGGGTTCTCAATCTTGTTCCATTGGTCTATAGTTCTGTTTTTGTGCCAGTACCATACTGTCTTGATGACTGTTGCTTTGTAGTAGAGTCTGAAGTTAGGGAGGCTGATCCTTCCAACTCCGTTTTTCTTTCTCAGGATTGCTTTGGCTATTCGAGGTCTTTTGTGTTTCCATACAAACTGTGTTATTGTTTGGTCTAGTTCTGTGAAAAATGTCAATGGTAGTTGGATAGGTATTGCATTGAATCTGTAGATGATATTTGGTAGTATGGTCATTTTCACAATATTGATTCTTCTGACCCAGGAACATGGAATATCCCTCCATCTGTTTCAGTCTTCTTTAATTTCTCTCATGAGTGTCTTGTAGTTTTCTGTGTACAATTCTTTTGTTTCTTTGGGTAGGTTTATTCCTAGATACTTGATTCTTTTGGTTGCAATGGTGAAGGGGATTGCCTCTTTGATTTCATTTTCTGATTTTTCATTGTTTGTGTATAGGAATGCCAGTGATTTCTGTGTGTTGACTTTGTATCCTGCGACTTTGCTGAATTCGTTGATTAGCTCTAGTAGCTTTGTAATAGAGTCTTTGGGGTTTTCTATGTATAATATCATGTCGTCTGCAAAAAGAGAGAGCTTGACTTCTTCCTTTCCAATCTGGATTCCTTTTATTTTTTTCTCTTCTCTTATTGCTGTTGTTAGGATTTCCAGGACTATGTTGAATAGTAGTGGTGAAAGTGGACACCCCTGTCTTGTTCCTGATCTTAGAGGGAATGCTTTCAGTTTTTTACCGTTAAGGATAATGTTCGCTGTAGGCTTTCAGGTGTACATTTAAAGTAATTACTGATAAGGAGTGACTAACTAACTTCTGTCATTTTGCTATCTGTTTTCTGTGTATCTGATAGACTTTTGTCCCTCATTTCCTACATTGCCATCATCTTTTGTGTTCAGTTGATTTTTTATAATGAGATGTTTAAATTGTTTTCTTCTTTCCTTTTGTGTATATTCCTTAGCTGTTTTCCTTTTTGGTTACCATGGGGATTGCAGTTAGCATCCATCATTATAGCACTCTAATTTGAATATGTATCAGCTTAACGTTAATAACATATAAGTACTCTATTCCCTTTATAGTTCTGTCTATATCCCTTTCAGTTGTTGATATTACAAAATTACATCATTATATATTGTGTACTCAAGAGAATAAACTGGTAGTTTTAAAAATGTGTGAGTTTGGGCTTCCCTGGTGGTCCAGTGGGTAAGAACGCCACCTTGCAGTGCAAGGGGCACCAGTTCGATCCCTGGACTGGGAAGATCCCGCGTGCCGTGGAGTGGCTGGACTGATGTGTCCAACTACCAAGCCAGAGCTCTGGAGCACATGCGCCTAGAGCCGGTGTTCTGCAATGAGAGAGGCCACCACGATGGGAGGCCCACACAGGCCAAAGAACAACGATGGATGGAAATAAATAAATGAAAGATCAATAGAAGTGATAAAAAAAAAAAAACCATACAGAAGAAAAAAAAATGTGTTAATCTCTGATTTTTTAAATAATTATAGAAACTTCGAAGATTTTTTAAAAAATCTTCATTTATTTGGCTGCACTGGGTCTTAGTTGTGGCATACAAGATCTTTGTTGCCACGTGTAGGATCTTCATTATGGCTTGCAGGAGCTGTAGTCGTGGCATGCAGGATCTGGTTCCCTGATCAGGGATTCAACCTAGGTTCTTTCATTGGGAGTACGGAGTCTTAACCACTGAACCACCAGGGAATTCCCTAGTCTCTGAATTAGGTAGAAAACAAATATGGAGCTACAAATCATAGTTACAGTGATACTAGCTTTTAGTTTAATAATTGTTTTTTTTTAAGCATTAGTTTCTTAAATTATATAGAAACAAGCAAAAAAAACCATTGTTAGAGTAATACTTTTATAAATTGTTGATGTATTTATCTTTACTGGGGTTTTTATTTCTTCATATGACTTTGATTTACTCTCTTGTGTCCTTTCATTTCCACCTGCAGGCCTCCTTTTATCATTTCTTGCAGGTAATGAACTCGCTCAGCTTTTGTCTGCATTAAATCATGTAGAGGAAAGGCAGCTTATATGAGATGGTGTTAAGCGATACATTTCCTGAGTACTTAAGAGTATAATACTCTGCTCAATTGTCTGAAGTAAGAAAATATCCAAGATTGGGATATCAGTAGGCAGTTGCATCTGGTAAACTCTTAACATGTTTATGGTGAAAGACAATGAATGTAGGAGTGTGGACTTAATGGTCTTCAAAGTTAGACATACCCCTTCTTGGTCACAGAGGTTCAGGAATGTCAGATTTGGGTTTCCCTGGTGGTCCAGTGGGTGAAAAGTCTGCCTTGCAAGTGGCGCCGGTTTGATTCCTGGTCCAGGAAGATCCCACGTGCCGCAGAGCGGCTGGACTGGTGTCTCCAGTTGCAGGCCAGCACTCTGGAAATCAAGCACCCAGAGCCGGTGCTCGAGAATGAGAAAGGCCGCTGCGATGGGATGCTCACACAGGCCAAAGAATAAAGATGGATGAAAATAAATGGATTTAAAAAAATCAATAAAATAGGCCAAAAGAAACTGAAAAAAAAAAAAAAAAGAATGTCAGATTTAATATATCACTAATTCTCTCTACTTTATTTCAAGACTGGAAGTGATTGAGACAATGAGATAGCTAAATAAATGACAAGATTTTGCAAAGCTCTCTAATAACAGGTCTAGTAAAAAGTGCCTCTGTTACTGGTGATACCCATATTGGGAACACAGTATGAAGTAATTTATTCCTACTCTCATAATTATAGCTCTCTCTCTGAAGAAAAGGTTTTAATCCAACCTGAGAAGTAGTATGCCATGATCAGAACACATTCAGAAGCCTTTGCAGGGGTTAATTTTAGGAAACTCATTTGGACATGTTCAGTGGCAGTTCTGAAGCTTGGGTTTACAAGGATAACAGTTTTGCTAGGATTGTGTGAGAGACAGATAAAATTTGCATGAGACATCCTCAAAAATCTTAGTAAAATTGCCCTACCAATGCTAATTGAATGTAGTTTTCAGAATGTCCTTGCACTGATGGGTAATTTCTTGTAAAAAAAAAAAAAAAAATGTTTGCAGCGTTTCATTGAGGTTCTCTGGTGCCACCAAGTGTCTGTCCTGAAAGTGTTAGGGATTCTTTTGTATTTTACAACCATGTATTCTTTTCAGATTCTGGAGTCAATTGTGGGCATTCCAAAAGTTTTTGAATCTCCATGAACATTTAGCTTTTTAGAGTATCATGGGGTCAGAACCTGATTGAGGACTGCCTGTGTGTCATAAAGATAAACTAGGATATTTCCTTTAGCCTTTATTATCCTGCATAGTGTGGTTTCATGATAGCTACCTCCTTAGGACGCATTAGAGTACTTAAAACTGTTGTTCATTTTACATTGGGAATCCTATTGAAGTTAGAAACTCTCATTGTTTATACAGCATTACAAAAATCATGGACTACTCTAAATACTACTCCAAATAACCTGATGTTATTTATATTTTTATGTTTCCTCTCTTATCTCTTAATACTTGGCAAACTCTGTTGAGTGAGTAAGTACTGTCATCTGGACTGGTTTTACCTCTGGTAAGGAGTCTTGTTTTAGGGATCAGCTGAGACTCTTGCAGTATATCTTGCCTGATAGTTCCCATTTCAATTTCAAAAAAGTATACATCAACAGATTTGATATATCCTAGATTTTCTAGGAGGAGTTTCTAATAAATCCATCTGAGCCATAGTCATTGTTTGAACAGAGGCTGGGTTTCATGGAATTCCTCTTTGGGTAATTGGAAAAGAGTAGCAATCTTTAAAGTATGGGGGCAAAACCCTTTATTCCTACTCTCATAATTATAGCTCTCTCTCTGAAGAAAAGGTTTTAATCCAACCTGAGAAGTAGTATGCCATGATCAGAACACATTCAGAAGCCTTTGCAGGGGTTAATTTTAGGAAACTCATTTGGACATGTTCAGTGGCAGTTCTGAAGCTTGGGTTTACAAGGATAACAGTTTTGCTAGGATTGTGTGAGAGACAGATAAAATTTGCATGAGACATCCTCAAAAATCTTAGTAAAATTGCCCTACCAATGCTAATTGAATGTAGTTTTCAGAATGTCCTTGCACTGATGGGTAATTTCTTGTAAAAAAAATAAATGTTTGCAGCGTTTCATTGAGGTTCTCTGGTGCCACCAAGTGTCTGTCCTGAAAGTGTTAGGGATTCTTTTGTATTTTACAACCATGTATTCTTTTCAGATTCTGGAGTCAATTGTGGGCATTCCAAAAGTTTTTGAATCTCCATGAACATTTAGCTTTTTAGAGTATCATGGGGTCAGAACCTGATTGAGGACTGCCTGTGTGTCATAAAGATAAACTAGGATATTTCCTTTAGCCTTTATTATCCTGCATAGTGTGGTTTCATGATAGCTACCTCCTTAGGACGCATTAGAGTACTTAAAACTGTTGTTCATTTTACATTGGGAATCCTATTGAAGTTAGAAACTCTCATTGTTTATACAGCATTACAAAAATCATGGACTACTCTAAATACTACTCCAAATAACCTGATGTTATTTATATTTTTATGTTTCCTCTCTTATCTCTTAATACTTGGCAAACTCTGTTGAGTGAGTAAGTACTGTCATCTGGACTGGTTTTACCTCTGGTAAGGAGTCTTGTTTTAGGGATCAGCTGAGACTCTTGCAGTATATCTTGCCTGATAGTTCCCATTTCAATTTCAAAAAAGTATACATCAACAGATTTGATATATCCTAGATTTTCTAGGAGGAGTTTCTAATAAATCCATCTGAGCCATAGTCATTGTTTGAACAGAGGCTGGGTTTCATGGAATTCCTCTTTGGGTAATTGGAAAAGAGTAGCAATCTTTAAAGTATGGCACTGAGTTGAAGCGTACGAGGGAAAAAGTAATAAAAAAATTCATAGGAGGTAAAGCTTGCTTGCTGAGAAATATGTTTTCAGTATGTGTCCAGGTTTGTACAGCATATAGAACCATCAAATTTAAACAAGTTACTTCAATCAAGTCAGTAGAAGCTTCTACTAGTTTGGCTACTGCTAATACTATCCTTAGATAAAGAGTGGTATTTTTCCAGTAAGCAATTAGGTCCTGCCAATACCTGTGGTGTTCAGTTAGGGTATTAAGGACTTGTCTAGATTGCTCAGATACAAAATAGACAGAAAGCTTTATATGACAGTTTGGAGGGCTCTAACTGCAGGTGTGTTGGGGGCTGTTGAAGAGTTATTTTTAAATCACAAAATTCTTGTTTGTATTTAAGTTCCTAAGGGAAAAGTTCCATTATTGAGAACTTAAATTATGTAATGATGTGACAATTGCAGGGATGTTTGGAACCCAGTATCTGCAGTAGCCAGTGAAATATAGACAAATTCCTGAATGACTAATAATTTATCAGGAAGGATAGATTTACCCTGCCCTCCACCTTGGGATAAGTTATACCTTTGGAATAAATTATACCCTAAATAATGTACTTTATTCTTGCAAAATACTAAACCTTTTTTAAAACTTTTATGTTCTTTATGAGCTAAAACAGTAAATAGAGAAATGGAGTCAGTCTTAGAGCTCTTTTTATCTCTAGAACATAGCAAAAAGCTGCCTACATACTGAATAAGTATAGAGTTACAGGGAGTTTAAGGTCCCTAAATTCCTCAGGAAATCCTCGAGGCATAACTGTCTAGGTAAATCTCTGACTTTCCCAGGGCAAAACAAACAGGTGAGACTATCTTGTTTAAAGGGACACCATAGAAAGCAGAACACACAAATATAGAGTAGTAAAAGATATAGTCAGGTGGCACTGAAGATAAAGTAAGGTTTGGGCTCAACAGATTTGATATATCCTAGATTTTCTAGGAGGAGTTTCTAATAAATCCATCTGAGCCATAGTCATTGTTTGAACAGAGGCTGGGTTTCATGGAATTCCTCTTTGGGTAATTGGAAAAGAGTAGCAATCTTTAAAGTATGGCACTGAGTTGAAGCGTACGAGGGAAAAAGTAATAAAAAAATTCATAGGAGGTAAAGCTTGCTTGCTGAGAAATATGTTTTCAGTATGTGTCCAGGTTTGTACAGCATATAGAACCATCAAATTTAAACAAGTTACTTCAATCAAGTCAGTAGAAGCTTCTACTAGTTTGGCTACTGCTAATACTATCCTTAGATAAAGAGTGGTATTTTTCCAGTAAGCAATTAGGTCCTGCCAATACCTGTGGTGTTCAGTTAGGGTATTAAGGACTTGTCTAGATTGCTCAGATACAAAATAGACAGAAAGCTTTATATGACAGTTTGGAGGGCTCTAACTGCAGGTGTGTTGGGGGCTGTTGAAGAGTTATTTTTAAATCACAAAATTCTTGTTTGTATTTAAGTTCCTAAGGGAAAAGTTCCATTATTGAGAACTTAAATTATGTAATGATGTGACAATTGCAGGGATGTTTGGAACCCAGTATCTGCAGTAGCCAGTGAAATATAGACAAATTCCTGAATGACTAATAATTTATCAGGAAGGATAGATTTACCCTGCCCTCCACCTTGGGATAAGTTATACCTTTGGAATAAATTATACCCTAAATAATGTACTTTATTCTTGCAAAATACTAAACCTTTTTTAAAACTTTTATGTTCTTTATGAGCTAAAACAGTAAATAGAGAAATGGAGTCAGTCTTAGAGCTCTTTTTATCTCTAGAACATAGCAAAAAGCTGCCTACATACTGAATAAGTATAGAGTTACAGGGAGTTTAAGGTCCCTAAATTCCTCAGGAAATCCTCGAGGCATAACTGTCTAGGTAAATCTCTGACTTTCCCAGGGCAAAACAAACAGGTGAGACTATCTTGTTTAAAGGGACACCATAGAAAGCAGAACACACAAATATAGAGTAGTAAAAGATATAGTCAGGTGGCACTGAAGATAAAGTAATGTTTGGGCTCAGTACTACAATGAGTTGGGGAAGTGATTATTTATGGCTTTAAGGTCTTGAACAAATGTTCACGCTTTGGGTTCTTGAATGAGGAACAACAGTATTTTAAGACAAGCATGGGTATGATTGGGCTTCCCTATCAGGGGATGCATGTTCGATCCCTGGGTCAGGAAGATCCCCTGGAGAAGGAAATAACAGTCCACTCCAGTATTCTTGCCTGGGAAATCCCATAGAGGGAGGAGCCTGGTAGGCTACAGTTCATAGGGTGGCAAACAGTCAGGCATGACTTAGCAACTAAACATGCACATGCAAATCTCCTATATCTAGATTTACAACTGTTCACAAAAAGTAGGAAGAGAGCTAGAATTCACACCTACTTAAAAATCTTCTCAAAGAACTTGTCCCTGATGTTTCCAATACTATATATTCATTCTTTCCTTGCTTGCAGTAGTAGGTTAGCGTCTAACATATTTTCATAAGAAAGCTGGACATTAGCCTCTGAAAAATATTGTCAAACATCTATAGGTTTTCTAAATGCCAAATTTCTGGTGAATTCCCTGGTGGTCCAGTGACTAGGACTTGGTGCTTTCACTGATGGGGCCCAGGTTGAATCCTTGGTCAGGGAACTGAGGTCCTCCAAGCTGTGTGATATGGCCCCTAATTTTTTCTGAATGTCTGCTTTCCTACACAATTTGGGATTTCTTAAATCATTCTTGGGATCTTTTTACTTTGTCTTTTCTAATCTTTTTTTTGCATCTGATCTCATGACCCAGTTGATACAGAACTTGTGAAAGTGTTCTACCTCGGATTGAGACTTAAGCCTGGGGCCCAGACCTGATCAAACCCTGCTTGGGACTTAAACCCATGTGGCTAGGACTCATTCCAGCCAAGGCCCTGTCTGGAGCTTGAACCCACGTGGCCGGGACTTAATCCAGCCAAAACCCAAAAACGAACAATCGTTGAATTAAAATCATTCACCCAGCATCTGAACCCATGGAGGCTCAGGTTCTTTGTGCCTCAACACAGAAGGAATTCAGCGAGAGGCAGAGTGATAGGCAAGAAGTGGATTTATTAGATAGGACGCTTGTAAGAGGTGCAAGTGGGCGGGTGGGAAAGCTCTGCTCCCATGATTTGGTGGGCAGCAATATATATATATGGGAGGGTAGAAGACCACTTTCCTCAAGTAGATGTAGATGCAGAAGTAAGGCATACATCCTTCACTAACTCTTCTTTCATTAGCTATTTATACTTAGTCAAGCCTGCTTTATTAAAGAAGGAGCAGCTTTCTTGAGTTATTGTTAACTTATTGGCCTCCCAACTTTTCTTAGGTTTTACCTTTCTGTCTACAATCCCCTACTAGGACTTTACAACTACTTAACTATTCTATTCTGTCCCTATTACTTGGAATTAGCAGTACTATTTTTTTTTTTTTTTAAAGAATTATTTATTTATTTATTTTGGGTGGGGGTCGGGTTGGGGAGGGAGGGGAGTGGGCGGGCCACTTCCACTGGTCTTTCATTTCTCTATTTTCATCCGTCTTTGTTCTTTGGCTCCTGTGGGCCTCCCATCGAGGTGGCATCTGTCGTCGCAGAGCACAGGCTCTGGGCACATGCGCTCCAGAGCTCCGGCTAGGTAATTGGACACGTCAGTCCAGCCGTTCCGCGGCACGTGGGATCTTCCCAGGCCAGGGATCGAAGCGGCGCCCCTTGCACTGCAAGGCGGTGTCCTTACCCACTGGACCACCGGGGGAAGCCCAGCAATATTATTTTTTAAAATTAGTTATGAGAATTAAAATATTTTAAAGTAATTGCTAACTTCAGGAAAAATAGAAGTTGTATGAAACTAGAAATATAATTATGTTATACCATGTGGTTTAGCATTGAATAAAAATTACAGTTATAAGAGTATAAATACTATTAATTAATATGTATGTCACAGTGTTTATATAGCTCCATTGGAAGAATAGAGGCAGGACATGTAGGATTATGGTTGTACCAGAAAGCTAAATTCCTTCCCAGCTAGCATAGTATGAGATCAGTAGATAATTTAAATTTTTTAATTGATAAATCAACATATATGTAGAATCATGGAATACAATAACAAAAACATTTGAAAATGGTTGTCAATTTAGATCTAAGTTTTTATATTATAAGACTTATTTGATAAAGGTAGAAGAAAAAATTCATCTTGAATCAAGGGACAGGACACAGCTTCAACCAAAAAAAGGTGGAGAGGAAAGAAATGGAATCACGTATGTGAATTTTTTTCACAAATGCCCTATGGTGTTTCTGGTTTTATAAAAGATTATTTCATTGAATTTAAAGAATCATATGTTGCTGTGTAAACATTTGTGCTTAGATAATAAAATTATTTTTTTAAAATCCTTTTAGAGTAGTCTGCTTGAGTACTAGACTGTTAATTTTAATAACTTTTGATATTTTCTTGAAGAAAACTTTAGAGTGAGCTATATTCAGGGTTTAAAATTTTAAAAAACAGTATGTTTTATCACGAAGAAGCAACTGGAAACAAACTTATTGTATGCTGAGTCCATGACTGTTAAAAGAAAACAAACCCATAAAATTGTCATCAGTTGCATTTCTAGAGCATAAGATAATATGTGCAATGAATATGTTTAATTTGTTAACCAAATTAAAACTGAGTTGCTAGAATTTATGTTTTAACTTTTCATAATTTTCAAAATAGGAAACTCTTCAGAATCAAAAGGAAACATTAGCAAAGCAACACAAAGAAGCCATGGCAGTTTTTAAAAAGCAGGTAATTTCATAAGGATAGACAAACACTATAGTTTTAAATACTGTATTTTTCCTCCTTCTCATGAATATTTTGATGTGCTGTTTTTCATACCCACTGAAGACAAAAAGGGTATTTATCGGAAGCAGGAAGTGAATAAAATTATTTTGAATCACAATTGATAATAATGTAATATAGTAGAACTACTTAGAAAATTATTTTCTTGGAGATGTGTTTTCATTTTTCCTAAATAAAATATGTTAGTGAATGTGTACTCTTACTCTCTCCTTGTCCCGTCTCTCTTTAGTTAGCATATCTTAGGAACTTACCTTTTTACATTATTCCTTTACCCAAACTAGAGTTATAACACTGGTGCAAAGCTGAGATGCAGATAGGGAGATATAAAGGGTAAGGAGATATTCACCTCTGTAAACATCAAGTATAAAGGGAAAATATTTTAAAGAAATGAAGAACAACTCCTTCCATTATGTTGAATTCTATAGCTCTTCCTTACTACCTCAAATTTCTCTTCAGTCCCTAGATATAAAATATAAGTGTAAGAAATGTGCCTAAGGAAAATGTAGTCTGAAAGTGCTTTTCCTATAGCCATGCCAACATCAACCTCTTTTTTTTGTTTTTACTTCCCTTTTTTTTTGTTCTTATGTCTATACAAGTGTGTGTGTTTAGAAAGAAATGCATAAAAAAATAAACCTATATAACCTACATTACTAATGGGTTTAAGGTTATGGGTAATTTACACTGTAGTGTAGATTTGCTTGAGCAAATGGTAAACTTCTTCCTTGTAGTCTGAAACTGTCTTAAGTTGTGGGAGTTTTAACTGAAGCATAAGGAAGCAGAAATCAATTTAACAGTATAGTATTCTTTAGAAGAGAGCAAGTCTAAGTCTGTGTTACCACAAGGGACTCTGAGCAAGAAAGAAATCCATTATCTGAGGGGTAGAGGACAAAGGGCTATTGAGTTCCTTTTTTGTAATTTTTGTTTCTTTTCTTTTTTTATTTTTTAAAGAAGAGATTCTTTTCTTTTTTTTTTGGTAAGAAGGGATTCTTGAATGTCAGTGAGGAATATAGAGAATGACATGGAGAAATGACAAAGAAAAATTTTACTTCTTAACAACTTTACTTAGTATCCTTGTGTTGTTTACAATGTTTAATTTGTTATCTTTGGCAAGTTTACTTTAGTTTTTCTCTTTTAAAATGTCATTATTTCTTTGTCCGACTGACACATGCGTTTTTAAAACATTTCAGAAAATACTGTCAGTGCAAATACAAATAATATCAATTTTGTAAAAGTGTGCCTTTAAGAAACTGTTGTATTATTGTTTATGAGTGCAATTGCTCATTGTGTCAACTGTTATGTACTCTTTTTGAGTTAGCATATCTTAGGAACTTACCTTTTTACATTATTCCTTTACCCAAACTAGAGTTATAACACTGGTGCAAAGCTGAGATGCAGATAGGGAGATATAAAGGGTAAGGAGATATTCACCTCTGTAAACATCAAGTATAAAGGGAAAATATTTTAAAGAAATGAAGAACAACTCCTTCCATTATGTTGAATTCTATAGCTCTTCCTTACTACCTCAAATTTCTCTTCAGTCCCTAGATATAAAATATAAGTGTAAGAAATGTGCCTAAGGAAAATGTAGTCTGAAAGTGCTTTTCCTATAGCCATGCCAACATCAACCTCTTTTTTTTGTTTTTACTTCCCTTTTTTTTTGTTCTTATGTCTATACAAGTGTGTGTGTTTAGAAAGAAATGCATAAAAAAATAAACCTATATAACCTACATTACTAATGGGTTTAAGGTTATGGGTAATTTACACTGTAGTGTAGATTTGCTTGAGCAAATGGTAAACTTCTTCCTTGTAGTCTGAAACTGTCTTAAGTTGTGGGAGTTTTAACTGAAGCATAAGGAAGCAGAAATCAATTTAACAGTATAGTATTCTTTAGAAGAGAGCAAGTCTAAGTCTGTGTTACCACAAGGGACTCTGAGCAAGAAAGAAATCCATTATCTGAGGGGTAGAGGACAAAGGGCTATTGAGTTCCTTTTTTGTAATTTTTGTTTCTTTTCTTTTTTTATTTTTTAAAGAAGAGATTCTTTTCTTTTTTTTTTGGTAAGAAGGGATTCTTGAATGTCAGTGAGGAATATAGAGAATGACATGGAGAAATGACAAAGAAAAATTTTACTTCTTAACAACTTTACTTAGTATCCTTGTGTTGTTTACAATGTTTAATTTGTTATCTTTGGCAAGTTTACTTTAGTTTTTCTCTTTTAAAATGTCATTATTTCTTTGTCCGACTGACACATGCGTTTTTAAAACATTTCAGAAAATACTGTCAGTGCAAATACAAATAATATCAATTTTGTAAAAGTGTGCCTTTAAGAAACTGTTGTATTATTGTTTATGAGTGCGTGCTAAATTGCTTCAGTTGTGTCCAACTGTTTGTGATGCTATAGGCTGTAGCCCACCAGGCTCCTCTGTCCATGGAATTCTCCAGGCAAGAATACTGGAGTGGGTTTTCCTGTTCGTACTCCATGGGATCTTCCCAACCTAGGGATTGAAGCTGCGTCTCTTATGTCCCCTGCATTGGCAGGCGGGTTCTTTACCACTAGCAGCACCTGAGTAGATGGTGAAACATTGAAATATTTAAGAAACTGGGGGAAAAAATTTCAAGGATGTTTGCTGCTCTGATCATAAGATTAAATTGTTCATTTCCTTTGGTAACTGGCTTTTTCACCCCTTTAATATTTTTATTATTTATTTTATCAATGTGAAAGCATAATCACATTGTCCTAAGTTCAAACAATACAGACATTTTCTGTAGTCTCACTGACCAGTGTATATCACTGGTAATATTTCATTTACCTGTGTTTTAATTTTTAAAATTCTTTATCAGTTGCAGGTGAAAATGTGTGCCTTGGAAGAAGAAAAGGTATTACTTTTATTAATAATTTGAAATATAGTTAATGCATTTCATTATCAGCTGTTCACTACAGTGGAAAGGAGCATTGGTACAATAGAGACTATTAATTTCCTAAAATTTTAGAAACAAAGAATTTAAGGGAATCATGTTCCTTGAGCTCTTATCATTTTACAGTTGAGAGTGTTGAGGCCTTGTAAAATTTAAATGACTTGCTGAAGCTCCCATTTTGAAATGACAAAGTTGAAACTAGAACCTAGATTTCTTCAGCCCCTAAATTAATGCTCTTTCCACTGTACTCCAGTGTTTCTATTAAATATATTTTTAGTGCCTTTTTGATGAAATTATGTTCTTTTAAAAACAGTAAAATAGCTAATACATGTTTTTATTATATCAAAAGATGTCATTTATAATATTAACATTTATAGCTATTTTTAGGAAAAGGCCTTTTAATTTTTTCTAATATCCCTATATTTATAAAACAGATGTACTTTTGACTGATTAGACTATCTTCTAGCTATATGAATTAAATAACTAGATAATGTCCATAAGTTCTCAGGAATGCTTTACTGATAAAATGATTTATTGTGTATGATAAGGTCTTCCATTTCATGATACTTGTAATCTTGTACAGACCTTATTGTAATTTTATGATATTTTGAAATCACTAGAAATATAGATTGTAGTACACATACAAGTTTAAAGTCTGTGAAGTATTTAGTTTCAAGTAGATATTTTGTTGAACTGTTGTTTTCCCTGTTAATAATGCACTTACATTGGAGATTACTGAAGTACAGATTTTTACTTTAAGGGGAAATTTCAACTTGCTACAGAAATAAAGGAAAAAGAAATAGAAGGATTGAAGGAAACATTAAAGACATTACAGGTAATGTAACTTAGCATTGCTTGAAAAGTAATTTGGTATTTTAGCATTATATCAGTAAAATACCATTAAACATGTTATCTAGCAAAGTGAAGGTGACAAAAATTCATGTCATATAATTTATTACTTTTTTCTGAGAGCCTTTGATTTCAAACTAGTAATATTTTTGCTTTATTTTTGTTTTAAAAGGAAATATTAAAATAACTTATTATTTTCATAGTAATACAATTAAATATATGTTATTTTTAACACTTTATATATGACAAAAACAAGTTAGGCCTATATATTATAACTGGTTTTTGCATGGTCCTTAAAAATTAACATAAATATACTTCATTGTGTTATTAGTACAAAACTATGCTTATTTTCTGTAAATACAAGGATGAAAGAAATACCACCTTGCCTTTTTTTTTTTTTTAAGATTTATTTATTTATTTATTTTGGGCGGGGGTCAAGTTGGGGAGGGAGGAGCGGACGGGCCACTTCTATTGGTCTTTCATTTATCTATTTTCATCCGTCTTTGTTCTTTTGGCTCCTGTGGGCCTCCCATCGCGGTGGCGTTGGCGTCTGTCGCTGCAGAGTGCTGGCTCTGGGCGCATGCACTCCAGAGCTCCGGCTCGGTAATTGGACACATCGGTCCAGCCGCTCCGCAGCACGTGGGATCTTCCCAGGCCAGGGATCGAAGCGGCGCCCCTTGCACTGCAAGGCGGTGTCCTTACCCACTGGACCACCAGGGGAAGCCCCACCACCTTGCTTTTTAAGTCATTCAGTCTCATAGAGAATACAGAGGTATACAACAAATGATTAATTCAGTACATATTTATTAAGATCTACTATGTGCCAAGTTGCTCTAAGCACTGGGAATACAGCAGTGAATAAAAGGGACTTTTATCCTCTGCCCTTGTGGAGTTTATATTCTAAACTAAAAATATGTAGTACACATACAAGTTTAAAGTCTGTGAAGTATTTAGTTTCAAGTAGATATTTTGTTGAACTGTTGTTTTCCCTGTTAATAATGCACTTACATTGGAGATTACTGAAGTACAGATTTTTACTTTAAGGGGAAATTTCAACTTGCTACAGAAATAAAGGAAAAAGAAATAGAAGGATTGAAGGAAACATTAAAGACATTACAGGTAATGTAACTTAGCATTGCTTGAAAAGTAATTTGGTATTTTAGCATTATATCAGTAAAATACCATTAAACATGTTATCTAGCAAAGTGAAGGTGACAAAAATTCATGTCATATAATTTATTACTTTTTTCTGAGAGCCTTTGATTTCAAACTAGTAATATTTTTGCTTTATTTTTGTTTTAAAAGGAAATATTAAAATAACTTATTATTTTCATAGTAATACAATTAAATATATGTTATTTTTAACACTTTATATATGACAAAAACAAGTTAGGCCTATATATTATAACTGGTTTTTGCATGGTCCTTAAAAATTAACATAAATATACTTCATTGTGTTATTAGTACAAAACTATGCTTATTTTCTGTAAATACAAGGATGAAAGAAATACCACCTTGCCTTTTTTTTTTTTTTAAGATTTATTTATTTATTTATTTTGGGCGGGGGTCAAGTTGGGGAGGGAGGGGAGCGGACGGGCCACTTCTATTGGTCTTTCATTTATCTATTTTCATCCGTCTTTGTTCTTTTGGCTCCTGTGGGCCTCCCATCGCGGTGGCGTTGGCGTCTGTCGCTGCAGAGTGCTGGCTCTGGGCGCATGCACTCCAGAGCTCCGGCTCGGTAATTGGACACATCGGTCCAGCCGCTCCGCAGCACGTGGGATCTTCCCAGGCCAGGGATCGAAGCGGCGCCCCTTGCACTGCAAGGCGGTGTCCTTACCCACTGGACCACCAGGGGAAGCCCCACCACCTTGCTTTTTAAGTCATTCAGTCTCATAGAGAATACAGAGGTATACAACAAATGATTAATTCAGTACATATTTATTAAGATCTACTATGTGCCAAGTTGCTCTAAGCACTGGGAATACAGCAGTGAATAAAAAGGGACTTTTATCCTCTGCCCTTGTGGAGTTTATATTCTAAACTAAAAATAAATAAAAAGTAAAGTAGAAATTGTTGGGGAAAAAGATATTCACATGATTTGAGAGTACCACTTCACAATGGAAGGATTCTGATAATTGATACCTTAATCAGGTACTTCACACTGTGCTATGCATTTGTTTAAGCAGTAGATTAGCTTTCTTTCTTTAGTCGTATTACAGTAAGGACAGAGACTCCTTTTCTCCACATCTGCACCAATACTTCTTATCTCTTGTCTGTTTTGATGACAGCCATTCTTTTTGAACACCTGGGGTTTCCTAGGTGGAGCTAGTGGTAAAGAATCCACCTGCTAATGTAGGCGATATAAGAGACATAGGTTCTATCCCTCCTGGGTCGGGGAAATCCCCTGAAGGAGGGCATGGCAACTCACTCCAATGTTCTTGCCTGGAGAATCCCATGGACAGAACAGCTTGGTGGGCTACAGTTCATACTGTTGCAAAGAGTTGGACACAACTGAATCAACTTAGCAGGCATGCGCACATGTATTCTAATAGGTGTAAGTTAATAACCTCATTATGAGTTTGATTTGCATTTCCCTGTTTGTTAGTGATGTTGAGCATGTTTTCATATTCCTGTTGGTTATTTGTATGTCTTCCCAGTGTCTGTTTAGGTCTTTAATTGGGTTATTTGGAATTTTTCTGATATTGAGTATGTGTATATGAGTTTTTTCTATATTTTGGATGTGTGTGTGTGCACTCAATCACTCAGTCGTGTCTGACTCTTTGAGACCCCGTGGACCATAGCCTGCCAGGATCCTCTGTCTCTGAGAGTTTTTAGGCAAGAGTACTGGTGTAGCTTGCCATTTCCACTTCAGGAGATTTTCCTTACCCATGGATCAAACCACATCTCTTGTGTTCCCTGCATTAGCAGGTGGATTCTTTACCACTGTGCCTCCTTGGCAGCACCTATATTTTGGATATTAACCCCTGATCAGATACATTGTTTGCAGATTTTCTCCCATTGTGTAGATTGCCTTTTCACTCTGTTAATGATTACTTCCTTTGCTGTGCAGAAGCATTTTAGTTTCATGTAGCCTCACTTTTCTACTTTTGCTTTTGTTGCCTGGTCTTTTGGTGTCATGTCTAAAATTAATCATTGCTTAGACTAAGAGAAGCCCTTTTCCTGTATTTCTTTTTAGTAGTTTTATGGCTTCGGTATTTAAGTCTTAAATCTCTTTGTTGATTTTTCTTTATGGCATGAAATCTTGTATGTTTTTTGAGATGTGGGTTCAGTTTCCTTGTTCTGTGTGTGGATATCCAGTTTTTCCAACAACATTTATTGAAGAATATTAATTATCCATTATGTGTTTTTGGTGTCCTTATTAAAGATCAGTTGGATCTTTAGACATGTGGATTTATTTCTGGGTGTTCTAGTCTGTTCCATTGGTCAGTATGTCTCTTGTTCGTTTTTGTTTTATTTTGTTTCTTGTCAGTACCTTGCTGCTTTGATTATTATAGATTTGAAATATATTTTGGGATTAGGAAGTGTGATGTCTACAGTTTCATTTATCTTGCTTAAGACTGCTTTGGAAATTTAGGGTCTTTTGTGGTCCTAAATAAATTTTAGGATTGTTTTTTCTATTTATGTAGAGTCTGGCAATGTGATTTTGATAAGGACTGCACTGAATCTGTAGATCACTTTGGGTAAGTCAATTTAAACAATATTAATTTTTCCACCCATGAACACAAGGTGCCTTTATATTTATATGTTTTGTTGTTTATTCTCTGAGTCATATCCAACTGTTTGTGATACCATGGACTACAGCACGCCAGGCTTCCTTGTCCTTCACTATCTCCCAGACTTTGATCATACTTATGCCCATTGAGTCAGTGATGCCATCCAACCATCATATTTATGTCTTTTATATTTCTTTTTTTTTTTTTTGGACCTACATATGAGGTTTTTTTTGGGTGGGGAGGGGCGGGTGGGCCACTTCTATTGGTCTTTCATTTATCTATTTTCATCCATCTTTGTTCTTTGGCCCCTGTGGGCCTACCATTGCAGTGGCCTCTGTTGTCGCAGAGCACCGGCTCTGGGCGCGTGCACTCCAGAGCTCCGGCTCGGTAATTGGACACACCAATCCAGCTGCTTCACGGTGTGTGGGATCTTCCCAGGCCAGGGATCGAACCAGTGCCCCTTGCAGTGCAAGGCGATGTCCTTACCCACTGGACCACCAGGGAAGCCCCTTTAAATTTCTTTTTATTGGCATTTTATAGTGTTCAGCATACAAACCTTTGCTTAAATCTCTTCCTAAATATTTTATTCATTTTGTTGCTTTTGCAATTTTCTTAATTTTCTTTTGAAATAGTTTGGTTTTTGATTGCAGAAATGTGGCTGATTTATTTATGTTGATTTTGTATCAGTTTTACTGAATTCATTTATTAGTTGTAACAGGTTTTTTGTTTAGTTTTTAAGGTTTTCTATATGTAAGATCATGTTACCTTCAAACAGAGATAATCTTAATTATTCCTTTGTATTTTGAATGCCTTTATATATTTTTTTCTTTTTTCATTGCTCTCTCTAGGACTTCCAGTACTTTGTTGAATAGAAGTGGTGAGAATAGGTACTCTTGCCTTATACAGGAATGATAATAATAATCACTGTGGGCTTTTTATATATGACCTTTATTGTGCTGAGGTAAGGGTCTTATATAGGCTTCCCTGGTGGCTCAGTGGTAAAGAATCCACCTGCTAGTGCAGGAGATGTGGGATCAGTCCCTGGGTTGAGAAGATCCCCTGGAGAAGGAAATGGCAACCCACTCCAGTATTTTTGCCTGGGAATCCTGTAGACAGAGGAGCCTGGTGGGCTATAGTCCATGGGGTTGCAAAGAGTCTGACATGACCTAGCACTGAGTGAGCACACAGGTTTCTTATGTATCTATTTTGTTGAGTTCCCCCCCCTCCCCTTCACACCTCTTTTATTTTTATATTTATTTTTATTCATCTTTTTTTATTCTTTGGCATGTGTGGGCCTCCCACTGCAGTGGCCTCTCTTGCCACAGAGCACTGGCTCTGGGTGCACGCACTCCAGAGCGCCGGTTCATAATTGGAAATCACCAGTCCAGCCTCTCCGCAGCATGCAGGATCCTCTCTGGTCAGGGATCTAACTGGTGCCCCTTGCACTGCAAGGCGAACTCTCCACCCACTTGACCACAAGGGAAGCCTGAGAATTTTTAACTTGGATGGATGTTGAATTTGTCAAATGCTTTTTCTGTGTCTATTGAGATGAATATGTGGTTTTTTTGTTTCCTTCTGTTAGTGTGGTGTATCACATTGATTGATTTGTATATGGCCTACCACCTTTTATCCCAGCAATTGATTCTCATTTGATAATCGTGTATGAACCTTTTAACATGTTCTTGAATTTGGTTTGCTAGAATTTTTTAAAAAAGATTTTTGCATCAATGTTCATCAGGGATACTGGTTTGTAGTTTTCTGATAGTGTCCTTTGTCTGGTTTTGGTGTCAAAATGATACTGGCTTCATAAAATGAGCTTAGAAGTATTCCCTGTTCTGTGTTTGGGAAGAATCTAAGAAGAATTTCTATTAAATCTTCTTAGAATGTTTGATAGAATTCTTCCACAAAGCCATCTAGTTCTGGACTAGGTTTTTAAGCTACTGATTAAGTATCCTCATTTGATGTTAGTATGTTTAGAATTTTTAGTTCATTCAAATTCAGTTTTGTTAGGTTGTACTTTTCTAGGAATTTATCCATTTCTCCTAATGGGAGGATTTATTGGCATATGGTTGTTTTTAAAATTGTCTTAAAGTTGTTTTTTTGTTTTAAAGTTGATACTTTTTGTTTTGAGGCATCCATTGTAATGTCATTTCCAATTTTTTTACTTGAGTCTTCTCTTATGGTTTGTCAATTTCACTTATTCTTCCCCCAAAACTAAGTCTTAGTTTTGATTTTTTCCTGTTGTTTTTTAATTTGCTATTTGGTTTATTTCTGTTTTAATTTCTGTTATTTTCTTCCTTCTGCTGATTTTGGCCTAATTCTTTCACTAGTTCTTTGAAATGTAAAGTTAGATTGTTTGAGGGTTTTTTTTTTTTTTTTTTTTTTTAATGTAGGCCGTGGTCATTATGAAATATTCTGTTACATTGCTTTTAGTGCATTCCATAAGTCTTGGTATGTTGTGTTATTTTTTTTTTTTTGTCTTGAGTTACTTTTAAAATTCTTCTTTAAAAAATAGCAATGAATGTTCAATAGTTTGTTGTTTAGTTTCCAAGTATTTCTGAATTTTTTGTTTTCTTTCTGTTAATTTCTAATTTTATTCCACTGTGATCAAGAAAGATACTTGGAATGCTTTTGATCTTCTTAAAGACTTTTTCTGTGGCCTATCATATAAAAGTTAACTTTTCTGTGCTAGACCATATGATAAACATGATCTTTCCTGGAGAATGTTCCATGTGTGCTTGAGAAGAATGTGTATTCTTCTTCCTTTGAGTGAAAATTTCTGTATATGTCTGTTAGGTCCATTTGATCTATAGTGATGTTCAAGTCAACTTTTTTTTTTCTTTCTGGATGTTCTTCTATCCATTATGGAAAGTGAGGTTTTGGAGTCTCCAACTATTGCATTTTTGTTGATTTCTCCCTTCAGATCTGTTGGTATTTGCTTTGTATATTTAGGTGCTCTGATGTTGAGTACATATATATATTTATTACATCTTCTGAATTGACTCTTTAGCACTATATGATAACCTTCTTTGTCTCTAGAGACAGTTTTAAGTTAAAGACTATTTAATCTGATATAAGTTTAGCCATTCTACTTTCTTTTGGTTACTCTTTGGTAGGTCTTTTTCATCCTTTTACTTTTAGTCTATGTGTGTCCTTAAATCTGCATTGAGTTTCTTACATATATTAATAAAAAATTCATTTAGCCACTCTGCGTCTTTCTAGGGGGAGCTTAATCTATTTGCATTTAACATAATTATTAATTGATGTGGAAATACTGTTGTCATTCTATTGACTGTTGCTGCTTTAGTTGTTTTATGCATTCTGCCTCTCTTCTTTTGTTATTGGAAGGTTTTTTTTGGTTTTTTTTTTTTTCAGTGATCTAAAAATGTTTTCTCTTTTTATCTTTTGAGGGATGTTCCATAAATCTTATATGCTTTTCTCACTCTGTTTCACTCTTGTTTCTTTTCACTGGTTAATTAAAAGTAATCTGTCTTTGATTTCCCTGGTTTTTCCTCCCTCCTATTGCAGTAAGTGTGCTGGTTGAAACTCTCAAATACATTTTTTTTTTTTTTCATTTCATTCATGTGTCCTTCTGCTCTGCAGGTTTTTTTTTTTTTTGGTTCTTTCCTTTTGACTTTTATCTCTATTAAACTTCTCATTTTATCCATGTAATATTTTCCTGATTTTGTTGCATTTTCTGTCTTTGTTGTCATAAAATTTGCTGAGCTTCTTTAAAACAATTATTTTGAATTCTTTGTCAGATAGTTTATAGATCTCCAATACTTTTGGGTCAGTTACTAGAAATTTGCAATGTTCCTTTGGTGGTTTCATGTTTCCTTGATTTTTTGTGTTCACGTAGCCCTTTCTTGGTGTTTGTGCATTGAAGGAGCAGTATTTTGGACTAACTCTGGTGGGTATAAACCTTAACCTACTTGATGGATGTGAAGAATGCTAACTGAGTGGGATAAATAGAGGTTTTGGAGTCTCCAACTATTGCATTTTTGTTGATTTCTCCCTTCAGATCTGTTGGTATTTGCTTTGTATATTTAGGTGCTCTGATGTTGAGTACATATATATATTTATTACATCTTCTGAATTGACTCTTTAGCACTATATGATAACCTTCTTTGTCTCTAGAGACAGTTTTAAGTTAAAGACTATTTAATCTGATATAAGTTTAGCCATTCTACTTTCTTTTGGTTACTCTTTGGTAGGTCTTTTTCATCCTTTTACTTTTAGTCTATGTGTGTCCTTAAATCTGCATTGAGTTTCTTACATATATTAATAAAAAATTCATTTAGCCACTCTGCGTCTTTCTAGGGGGAGCTTAATCTATTTGCATTTAACATAATTATTAATTGATGTGGAAATACTGTTGTCATTCTATTGACTGTTGCTGCTTTAGTTGTTTTATGCATTCTGCCTCTCTTCTTTTGTTATTGGAAGGTTTTTTTTGGTTTTTTTTTTTTTCAGTGATCTAAAAATGTTTTCTCTTTTTATCTTTTGAGGGATGTTCCATAAATCTTATATGCTTTTCTCACTCTGTTTCACTCTTGTTTCTTTTCACTGGTTAATTAAAAGTAATCTGTCTTTGATTTCCCTGGTTTTTCCTCCCTCCTATTGCAGTAAGTGTGCTGGTTGAAACTCTCAAATACATTTTTTTTTTTTTTCATTTCATTCATGTGTCCTTCTGCTCTGCAGGTTTTTTTTTTTTTTGGTTCTTTCCTTTTGACTTTTATCTCTATTAAACTTCTCATTTTATCCATGTAATATTTTCCTGATTTTGTTGCATTTTCTGTCTTTGTTGTCATAAAATTTGCTGAGCTTCTTTAAAACAATTATTTTGAATTCTTTGTCAGATAGTTTATAGATCTCCAATACTTTTGGGTCAGTTACTAGAAATTTGCAATGTTCCTTTGGTGGTTTCATGTTTCCTTGATTTTTTGTGTTCACGTAGCCCTTTCTTGGTGTTTGTGCATTGAAGGAGCAGTATTTTTGGACTAACTCTGGTGGGTATAAACCTTAACCTACTGATGGATGTGAGAATGCTAACTGAGTGGGATATATGGTAACACCAGGTATAATGCTGAGTCTAGCAGCTCTGACTTGGTTTGGGAGCAGCAATTCCTCTGACTTCAAGAAAGGGCATAGGGGCCTGGGCTCCAGGGAGCCCCATCAGCTCAAGTAGGTTTAGACATTAGCAAAGACTGTTAAGGGTCCTTGGATGTGAAGGCTACTTGTGTCCATGGTAGTTATGAAGGCCGTTGACGTCCTTGGTGGTGAAGGCTTCTGGTGTCTTCCTGCTCTCATTTCCTCCCATTTAGGGAGAGTTGTGGCTGAGGGCATTTCTTTTGGCACTGAGTTGTATGAACCTAGAGGATGGAATGACACAGGTGAATTGCTGCCTATATTTCTCTATTTAGACATCCTTGGATTTTTTTTGGTGCTCTACTGTGTCCTACAGCTTCTTAATTGTACTACATAGCTCTTCTAGAACTATTTTCATTCATAGGTACTTGTTAAATCATGAAGGGGGGTGAGTGAGGGTTGGGGGAGAAAGGCTGGGTCCTCCTGATCTACCGTGTTTCTGATATCACCTCTGTGAATTCTTTATATTTCTCAAAAATAAGCCTATTTTGTTTGTGTTCTGGGCTTCAGATGGTTTTTGAGTTTGTCATTTGTATTTTGATTTTGTTTGTTTGACTTTTTGTTTAACATTTGGTATAAATTATTTTCCTTTTATGGCCTTTGGAATATGTCATGGTTAGAAAGGCATTCACAACTACAAAGTTATAAAAAGAATTTGCCCATGTTTTCTTTTATTGCATCTATGTACTCAAATTTTACATTACACCTTTGATCATTTGAAGTTTATCTTTGTAACACAGTATGAGATATGGATCTAAGTCTATATATTTTCAGGTTGTTATTAAGTTGTCTTAACACTGTTTAGATTCTCCTCATTTGAGATATTAAGCAATTTTTATTTTGAATTTCTTTTGTTACTTTGATGTAACAAAGTAAATAAAAATTAAGTGCAACAAGATGTCATTGAGTTCCAAGAAGAATGTTTTCAGTAAAAAAGAAGGGCATGGATTCTGTCCCTCAGATTGGATGAATAAGAGGCTGGAAGATACTGATATAGTAAAGAATCCTTATAGCTTTTTCAGTAACAACAACAATAGCAGCAACAAAGTAAGTAAGTGGTTAGAAACTCCAGAGAAAATAGATTATTGTATAACTAGGGTATAAAGTAAATTACAATTAAGAATGGTTTTGAGCAATCGTTGGGTTAAAACAAGACAGAAGATATTTAGATACTGACCCTAGTAAAATCATCTTTCATCTAGCATATTGGTCCCAGAGGTATTAACACCCTGTTGAGTTTTACATTAAATAATATCTGTATTGATTGTAATAATATAAACACTGTTGGCTTCCATTTCTTAGAATTAACCTAGGGCTTCCCTGGTGGTCCAGGGAATGAGGACACCGCCTTGCAGTGCAAGGGATGTCGGTTCGGTCCTTGGCCTGGGAAGATCCCATGTTGCAGGGGTGGCTGGACCGATGGGTTGTTTAGCTTTCTTAGGTACTTGTTAAATCATGAAGGGGTGAGTGAGGGTTGGGGGAGAAAGGCTGGGTCCTCCTGATCTACCGTGTTTCTGATATCACCTCTGTGAATTCTTTATATTTCTCAAAAATAAGCCTATTTTGTTTGTGTTCTGGGCTTCAGATGGTTTTTGAGTTTGTCATTTGTATTTTGATTTTGTTTGTTTGACTTTTTGTTTAACATTTGGTATAAATTATTTTCCTTTTATGGCCTTTGGAATATGTCATGGTTAGAAAGGCATTCACAACTACAAAGTTATAAAAAGAATTTGCCCATGTTTTCTTTTATTGCATCTATGTACTCAAATTTTACATTACACCTTTGATCATTTGAAGTTTATCTTTGTAACACAGTATGAGATATGGATCTAAGTCTATATATTTTCAGGTTGTTATTAAGTTGTCTTAACACTGTTTAGATTCTCCTCATTTGAGATATTAAGCAATTTTTATTTTGAATTTCTTTTGTTACTTTGATGTAACAAAGTAAATAAAAATTAAGTGCAACAAGATGTCATTGAGTTCCAAGAAGAATGTTTTCAGTAAAAAAGAAGGGCATGGATTCTGTCCCTCAGATTGGATGAATAAGAGGCTGGAAGATACTGATATAGTAAAGAATCCTTATAGCTTTTTTCAGTAACAACAACAATAGCAGCAACAAAGTAAGTAAGTGGTTAGAAACTCCAGAGAAAATAGATTATTGTATAACTAGGGTATAAAGTAAATTACAATTAAGAATGGTTTTGAGCAATCGTTGGGTTAAAACAAGACAGAAGATATTTAGATACTGACCCTAGTAAAATCATCTTTCATCTAGCATATTGGTCCCAGAGGTATTAACACCCTGTTGAGTTTTACATTAAATAATATCTGTATTGATTGTAATAATATAAACACTGTTGGCTTCCATTTCTTAGAATTAACCTAGGGCTTCCCTGGTGGTCCAGGGAATGAGGACACCGCCTTGCAGTGCAAGGGATGTCGGTTCGGTCCTTGGCCTGGGAAGATCCCATGTGCCGCAGAGTGGCTGGACCGATGTGTCCAACTGCCGAGCCGGAGCTCTGCGACTAGAGAGGCCATTGCGATGGGAGTCCCACACAGGCTGAAGAACAAAGATAAATAAATGAAATATCAATACAAGTAGCCAAAAAAAAAAGAAGAGTTTAGAATTAACCTACCAGCAAAGCATGGAAGACTTAATTATGGTTACATAATAAAATTTAAATGTTAATAATCTTGCTGATGAAAAGTAAAAGTGTAGGGAAATGAAGTTGATGGTGATATCTGGAAATACTCTTTAAAGTTAATGGAAGAGAAATAGAGGTGTAAGGATACTATTTAAAGTTTTTGTAGTTACACAGTTTGATTCTTTTTATATCTTAGCTATCTAGTTTAAAATGATCCTAGCAGGTAGACTTTTTTCTTACTATTCAGAGAAATTACTTTTTTTGTAATTGAGTAAATAGAAATTATCATTATAACTATTTTAAAAGACTTTCTAATGTGTTTTCTTACACTGTCTTGAACTAGGCATATCTCTTTTTTTGGATAAATACTGAAAAAGTATTACATTTTTCCTATTAAAATGTTGTCAATCAAAAAATATGTCACTTCTGTTCTTTTAGCCTTTTTTCTTAAATTATTTCATTTAATACCACTCATGCTTGTTTTATTATCTGGATAATGTAATGAGTATTTTCAAAGCCAAAGAAATTTCTTCATACGGGTTGCCCTCAGTGCAAGAACAGTAAGGATTTGTTCTGTCTTTTCAGTCTGAGACGCAATACAGACGATGTATATGTCACTTTATGGTCTGCTGATCATGATATATGAACACTGTAGAAAAATGAAGATACTTCTGGTATTTCCCCTCCGAGCTAAAAAAATTCCTGGTCAGGGAACTAGATCCCACGTGCCGCAGCTAAGATCCAGCGCAGCCAAATTAAAATATAAATAAAGCAGTAATTGAAAAAAGGAACTTCCCTTGTGGTCCAGTGGGTAAGACTTTGTGCTCCTAATGCAGGGAGCCTGGGTTCAACCCCTGGTCAGGGAACTAGATCCCATGTGCCGCAGCTAAGATCAAGCGCAGCCAAATTAAAGTATAAATAAAGCAATAATTAAAAAAAAAAACCAAAACAAAGTTCCTGTTCAGTTGTAGATCTGATATAAATCCATTAGGCAAAGGAAATTCACAGCCTCTTAGCCATCACATAGCAACTTCCCTCGCTCCTTTACATAGGTTGCTACTTTTTCTCTTTTATAAGGTCATTCCTAACAATGTGCTCTATGGTAAAAATCCACCTGCCAATTCAGGAGATATGGGTTTGATCCATTGGGACAATCTCTTGAGAAGGAAATGGAAGAGAAATAGAGGTGTAAGGATACTATTTAAAGTTTTTGTAGTTACACAGTTTGATTCTTTTTATATCTTAGCTATCTAGTTTAAAATGATCCTAGCAGGTAGACTTTTTTCTTACTATTCAGAGAAATTACTTTTTTTGTAATTGAGTAAATAGAAATTATCATTATAACTATTTTAAAAGACTTTCTAATGTGTTTTCTTACACTGTCTTGAACTAGGCATATCTCTTTTTTTGGATAAATACTGAAAAAGTATTACATTTTTCCTATTAAAATGTTGTCAATCAAAAAATATGTCACTTCTGTTCTTTTAGCCTTTTTTCTTAAATTATTTCATTTAATACCACTCATGCTTGTTTTATTATCTGGATAATGTAATGAGTATTTTCAAAGCCAAAGAAATTTCTTCATACGGGTTGCCCTCAGTGCAAGAACAGTAAGGATTTGTTCTGTCTTTTCAGTCTGAGACGCAATACAGACGATGTATATGTCACTTTATGGTCTGCTGATCATGATATATGAACACTGTAGAAAAATGAAGATACTTCTGGTATTTCCCCTCCGAGTTAAAAAAAAAAAATTCCCTGGTCAGGGAACTAGATCCCACGTGCCGCAGCTAAGATCCAGCGCAGCCAAATTAAAATATAAATAAAGCAGTAATTGAAAAAAGGAACTTCCCTTGTGGTCCAGTGGGTAAGACTTTGTGCTCCTAATGCAGGGAGCCTGGGTTCAACCCCTGGTCAGGGAACTAGATCCCATGTGCCGCAGCTAAGATCAAGCGCAGCCAAATTAAAGTATAAATAAAGCAATAATTAAAAAAAAAAACCAAAACAAAGTTCCTGTTCAGTTGTAGATCTGATATAAATCCATTAGGCAAAGGAAATTCACAGCCTCTTAGCCATCACATAGCAACTTCCCTCGCTCCTTTACATAGGTTGCTACTTTTTCTCTTTTATAAGGTCATTCCTAACAATGTGCTCTATGGTAAAAAAAAATCCACCTGCCAATTCAGGAGATATGGGTTTGATCCTTGGATTGGGACAATCTCTTGGAGAAGGAAATGGCAGCCCATTCAAATATTCTTACCTGGAAAATTTCATGGACAGAGAAACCTGATGGGCCCCAGTCCAAAGAGTCAGATACGAGTTTGTGACTGAGCACGCATGCATGCACCATGTGCTAGGTGCCAGGTAAAACAAATCAGTACCATTTCTTGAAAAGTTCATAGCCAAGTCCCCCTACCTATTGAATTCTAAAACAAAACCGACAAACACAAAGCCACAACACACCAAAAAACTGAATCATTTTTGCTTTAATGGATTCTTTGAATGTATTTAATTTCTATTTAAAATGGTACCTTGTTATTTGATTTTAAAGAGATTAGTTAGAGCAGTGCAACCTGCTTGTGTCTCAGTTAGCTGACAGATTAAACTTTGTTTATGTAAACAGTATGCCTAAGGCTAAATAGATTTTTCTGAGTGCTCTGTAGATTTTAAGAAAGTTATTTGTGCCTAGTAAAGACTTACCACATGATTCCGTGGTAAGACTCTGTCTTCCTGAGCCTCTGTTTTCCTTTAGGTAAAATAAGGAAATTGAAATATAGCAGCATTTCCCAAACAAGACAATTTTGTGAAGCAATAACATATCTACATCCTCTACCCTGGATTCTGTGAGTAAGGATATTTGGGAGAGGTCTTTACTCTCCTTCCAGAAGAGGCACGAGTAAGAGAGCAGAGATCAAAGGTGGTAAAGGCTGGGCTGGGAGAAGTGGGATAGATGACTTAGGAGAGTCTCAGTTCTAATGCCCTATGATGTCATGTTACTTCACTAAATTTTAAACTTAGGAGTTTATAAATTAAGACATTAATTCCTCTCATAGAACTGGAGGCATGTTTAACACACAATGTGTAATTTCTACTATTATTATGCCTTACCTACCTACCTAATGGTAAAAGGAAACTAAATTCCTAGAGCTTTGAGTATATACATTTATCAAACCTACCTAATGGAATAATCTTAGCCATCACATAGCAACTTCCCTCGCTCCTTTACATAGGTTGCTACTTTTTCTCTTTTATAAGGTCATTCCTAACAATGTGCTCTATGGTAAAAAAAAATCCACCTGCCAATTCAGGAGATATGGGTTTGATCCTTGGATTGGGACAATCTCTTGGAGAAGGAAATGGCAGCCCATTCAAATATTCTTACCTGGAAAATTTCATGGACAGAGAAACCTGATGGGCCCCAGTCCAAAGAGTCAGATACGAGTTTGTGACTGAGCACGCATGCATGCACCATGTGCTAGGTGCCAGGTAAAACAAATCAGTACCATTTCTTGAAAAGTTCATAGCCAAGTCCCTCTACCTATTGAATTCTAAAACAAAACCGACAAACACAAAGCCACAACACACCAAAAAACTGAATCATTTTTGCTTTAATGGATTCTTTGAATGTATTTAATTTCTATTTAAAATGGTACCTTGTTATTTGATTTTAAAGAGATTAGTTAGAGCAGTGCAACCTGCTTGTGTCTCAGTTAGCTGACAGATTAAACTTTGTTTATGTAAACAGTATGCCTAAGGCTAAATAGATTTTTCTGAGTGCTCTGTAGATTTTAAGAAAGTTATTTGTGCCTAGTAAAGACTTACCACATGATTCCGTGGTAAGACTCTGTCTTCCTGAGCCTCTGTTTTCCTTTAGGTAAAATAAGGAAATTGAAATATAGCAGCATTTCCCAAACAAGACAATTTTGTGAAGCAATAACATATCTACATCCTCTACCCTGGATTCTGTGAGTAAGGATATTTGGGAGAGGTCTTTACTCTCCTTCCAGAAGAGGCACGAGTAAGAGAGCAGAGATCAAAGGTGGTAAAGGCTGGGCTGGGAGAAGTGGGATAGATGACTTAGGAGAGTCTCAGTTCTAATGCCCTATGATGTCATGTTACTTCACTAAATTTTAAACTTAGGAGTTTATAAATTAAGACATTAATTCCTCTCATAGAACTGGAGGCATGTTTAACACACAATGTGTAATTTCTACTATTATTATGCCTTACCTACCTACCTAATGGTAAAAGGAAACTAAATTCCTAGAGCTTTGAGTATATACATTTATCAATAAGGAATTCTTAGTAATTTTGTAGTTTGGAGAATCATAAACTCACAGAGGTGTTAGAAATACATTGTTGTTGTTCAGTTACTAAGTCATATCCGACTCTTTGCAACTCTGGACTGCAGCAACCACTCCTTCGCTATCTTCTGGAGTTTACTCAAATTCATGTCTATTGAGTCAGTGATGCTATCCAGCCATCTCATTTTCTGTTGCCTGCTTCTCCTGCCCTTAATCTTTCCTAACATCAGAATCTTTTCCAGTGAGTCTCTTTCGCATCAGGTGGCCCGAGTATTGTAGCTCGAGCTTCAGCATCAATCCTTCCAATGAATATTCAGGGTTGATTTCCTTTGGGATTGACTGGATTGCTCTCCTGGCAGTCCAGGGGACTCTCAAGAGTCTTCTTCAACACTACAATTCAAAAGCATCAATTCTTCAGTAATTCTGTGTTACAGAGAAGGTGTTTTCCTAAATGATTTAAAAGTAATATGCCAACCTGATGCCCTGTCAGCCCCAATCACTGTACCATCTCTCCTAAAATCAAGGACATTCTCCTGAACAACCATAGCACAACATTAAAATCAGGAAGTTAACTTTGATATATAATTGTAACCTAATTCTCTTGCTCCATTCAGCTTTTACCAGTTGTCCTGGCAAAAGGATCCAGTTTAGAATCTTATGCTACATTTAGTTGTCATGTCTCTTTGATCTTTGAATCTGTAACAGATCCCCAGTCTTTGCATAATTTTTTATGCCTTTGAAACTCTTGAAGATCACAGACCAGTTATTTTGTGGAATGTGCTTCAATTTCTGTCTGTGTGATATTTCCTGATGAATAGAGTCAGTTTATACATTTTTGGTAGAAATAAGGCCTATTTCTAAACTTCCTATAATTGAATTCTGTCAGAAAATTGGTTATTTTAGTTTTATTTATTTTGATGTTCAAATTGTCATTAATTTGGCCAATAGGAGTCCATTCAGACTGATTTTTTTTTTTTTGGCCTTATGGACATGTCTTTTTCATTCAGTGTTTTCCTGCTCTCAATTAAAAACAAAATATGCCAGGGTCCACCTTGTAGTTTAACTAACCTTGCCCTAGAATAAATCATTTCTCTACCTTTCCCTGGTTCCTTTCAGTGGAAAATGAAATGTAGACATGCAGATCTTGGCTTTATTACACTCACTACTACTGGGGTGTCACCAGTCTCAGACACTCTCAATATACAGAGCTAGGGAATGTATGTATGTATTTATATACACAGAAATATATAAATACACATTTATAATTATGTTTGTTCTCTATCAATGTATATATGTCAAAAACCATGAATTCATGTTACATCCAGTTCCAATACAAAACCACAAGGTTAATTTTATTCCCCCTCACCCCCGTATTTGTAAATTTCTTTTCTGTTACAGTAAAAATAGGACTTTCTTTATTCTTAACATATTTACTTGTTTGATAAATTACCCTGTATGTGATCAGGCTACCATTCTGCTACTCCTTCCTTCCTAATGTGGATGCCCTCTTTTCCCTGCTTCATCTCTGACACCTGGGTCCCCCCTTTTCGGCACCACCTACTAAATACCCTGCTTAGCTTTTGTCTCCCCACAATAGACAGTCTCCCCATTCAGGCCTGATATGCTGTTCTGGAATGTCCACCATGCATCTTCACTTCTTCCCACCCAGTGGATTCAGGACTGAATTATTCAGTGAGGGAGAGTAAATATAATTGTAACCTAATTCTCTTGCTCCATTCAGCTTTTACCAGTTGTCCTGGCAAAAGGATCCAGTTTAGAATCTTATGCTACATTTAGTTGTCATGTCTCTTTGATCTTTGAATCTGTAACAGATCCCCAGTCTTTGCATAATTTTTTATGCCTTTGAAACTCTTGAAGATCACAGACCAGTTATTTTGTGGAATGTGCTTCAATTTCTGTCTGTGTGATATTTCCTGATGAATAGAGTCAGTTTATACATTTTTGGTAGAAATAAGGCCTATTTCTAAACTTCCTATAATTGAATTCTGTCAGAAAATTGGTTATTTTAGTTTTATTTATTTTGATGTTCAAATTGTCATTAATTTGGCCAATAGGAGTCCATTCAGACTGATTTTTTTTTTTTTGGCCTTATGGACATGTCTTTTTCATTCAGTGTTTTCCTGCTCTCAATTAAAAACAAAATATGCCAGGGTCCACCTTGTAGTTTAACTAACCTTGCCCTAGAATAAATCATTTCTCTTCCTTTCCCTGGTTCCTTTCAGTGGAAAATGAAATGTAGACATGCAGATCTTGGCTTTATTACACTCACTACTACTGGGGTGTCACCAGTCTCAGACACTCTCAATATACAGAGCTAGGGAATGTATGTATGTATTTATATACACAGAAATATATAAATACACATTTATAATTATGTTTGTTCTCTATCAATGTATATATGTCAAAAACCATGAATTCATGTTACATCCAGTTCCAATACAAAACCACAAGGTTAATTTTATTCACCCTCACCCCCGTATTTGTAAATTTCTTTTCTGTTACAGTAAAAATAGGACTTTCTTTATTCTTAACATATTTACTTGTTTGATAAATTACCCTGTATGTGATCAGGCTACCATTCTGCTACTCCTTCCTTCCTAATGTGGATGCCCTCTTTTCCCTGCTTCATCTCTGACACCTGGGTCCCCCCTTTTCGGCACCACCTACTAAATACCCTGCTTAGCTTTTGTCTCCCCACAATAGACAGTCTCCCCATTCAGGCCTGATATGCTGTTCTGGAATGTTGCCACCATGCCATCTTCACTTCTTCCCCACCCAGTGGATTCAGGACTGAATTATTCAGTGAGGGGAGAAGTTAAATATTTTTATCGCAATATTTAAAACATTGTATTCCCGAGTAGCATAAATCTAGTTAATGGAAAATTATTGGGGGAATAGATTTGCTCTAAGCAAATATATTTTACAGTCAGCTTTTCATAAAATTTTCCATAAAGTGATGGATAACTGTAACTAGGAAAACATTTCTACTTTATCTTTAAAATTGGTTTCCATAGTTAGCACACTAATTAGTGTTGGTACAGTTTTGTTCCTATACTGAAATGATGCTTATCTCTGACATTATAACCCAGTTCTATGTGATTTCTGAATGAAAAATCATTCTGTAGAACATCCACAAAAATATTTCATGTTGGGGCTTCCCTGGTGGTAAAGAATCTGCCTTGCAATGCAAGGGGCACTGGGTTGATCCCTGGCCTGGAAGGATCCCACATGCCGCGGAAGGGCTGGACTGGTGTGTCCGGTTGCGAGTCAGTGCTCTGGAGCACATGTGCCCAGAGCCTGTGCTCTGCAATGAGAGAGGCCATTGCAATGGGAGGCTCACACAGGCCTGAGAACAAAGATCGATGAAAATAAATAAATGAAAGACCAATAAAAGAGGCCAAAATTAAAAAAAAAAAAAGATTCATGTCAATCTAGTTACTTTCAAATTTGACTTACTTGTCATAGGAATGCAGCTA